>OZ059906.1:24633153-25150653 GCA_964057215.1 Oscheius myriophilus
AGAAAATATCTTTCTAGATACAGATTGTAAAGTTACGTAATTTTCAATCGTAATTTAAAGGCGTCAAACATCAAACTAGAAGAAAAATCGAGAAAAAATACTGTTTCACTTTTTGCTGGTTTAAAAAAAGCAAACTTTAATCGTTAGAAACAATTTCAATTGTTGAAAGCAGAATGGGCCAAAAATGGGGAAGAATTGCGGGTGCGACAAAAATATTTTGTTTGAAAATTCATTTTTTTAATTTGTTAAAAAAATAATTTTGTGAAACTGCGACTGTTTGATTTGTACATCTCATCATTTTTTTTATAAACATTTTCATGTTTTGCGATTCTGGTATTTTGGAAGGAAAATTTTTCAAAGTAACTAAATAATAACTTTTAGCCAAATAACTTAAACATAATAACTTCTTTAAAGATTTTTTCAAACTTGGTCCAAAATAGGCTTGGGTTTCTTTCTTTTAAAATGAATGTAGGTAAAAAGTGGGTATGAGGGGGATATAGAGGAAATTTTCTGAATTTTATTACAAACACTTTCTAACAGAACATTTCAAAGTTTTTGTTTGATAAAACTGATTCCTGTCTTTGGGAATTAGAAAAATGGTGGTTTTTCGAAATCGAAGCTTTCAAGCCTCACATTCAAATTTCGTTGGAAGGTATTCGTGCAACGAAAGGTTAGGTAAATCGCAAGGTAAACAATATGTGAAAACACAAACAAACAAACAATAACCTGCATGTGCACTCGTAAAACTCGCTTGATAGTGCTGTAAACTGGAGCATAACGTTGGGTCATTTGCTTTTTTGGCGAACATGCGCTGCCGACCTTACACTAACTTTCAGGTTCCGGTCTAGACGTTCGGAAATTCAGAAATAAAGGTACCCAGCTGGCCTTTCGGACACCAAACTTCCTGCCTCTGCTCAAAACACGGAATAATTGGATTTGAAGTGATATTTGGGGGACAACATGAGGTGTCAACAAGAAAATTTGGATTTGAAACAGGGATTTGGAACAAAACTTGTTCCTTATTGAGATTTGATGTGATAAAATGAGGGAAGAGTCAGAAAACAGATGGAATACAGTGGTTTTGCGTACTTTTTGTGAGATAAAAAGACAGCGAGAGAAATAGAGAGAGAGAGAGAGAGAGAGAGAGAGAGAGAGAGAGAGAGAGAACATATGGGACGCAGAGTAGGGCGTATGTGAGTGTGAGTGTGTATGAGTGTGAGTGAGTGTTTGTTGTAAGAGACGAGACCAAGATAACAAAAGAGGTATGTGAGGGTAAGAAAAAGATAGCAAAAAGTATGCAAAAACCGGAAACCCTACAACATACTTTACCTCCCCGTAGCGCATGTCATTTTGGCTGAAGAACATACGACAGGTGATTGAATTTCGGCGGGGGAGGACAGTTGTTGGCTGACGAATGAAGAACACCCCCTACAGCTGGTCGCATTAAGCGAGAAACGCTGACAGGTTACGTGCTTGAGCTGACACTTGCTAAGTGAACTAAGTGAACTTGGTGAAGACTTGGAAGTTCAATTGCAGAACGGCAAGAAAAGAGAGAGAGAGATGTCAAGTACCGTAAGAAGACATGAATGAGTAGTTATGGCCAAGTGACAACGTCAGCATTGGTACACAGCCTCACGAAGGAGCGGCTCTTAATGGGTTGGTGGCCATGAATAGAGGAGCAGTGTTTTGGGTAGGAGACACGTGGTAGACACAAGACTATGATCGAAGAGTGTAATGGGGAGGACGAGACGACGCTAATTGGATTGCTTTCTGCTGCGTGGACTATTTTAGAGGTTAGGGGATTAAAGAGCTTAGAGTGAGTGAGTGAGTGAGTGAGTGAGTGAGTGAGTGAGACCAAAGATCCCTCTACACAATGAGTGAATGGTGAGATATTGAGGCAAATCTAAGGGAATGAACTGAACGTTCATAAAGTCCACGAAATCTAGATCAACCTTTCAGCCTGCACTTGTCAGGTGCCAATTACGCGAGTGACTGAAGCCGCCTGGGGAAAACCCCCGAAAGTGAGTTAAGATCTCATAATTGGCTCTTTCAGTTGCATAACTACCAATTAGCTCTAGGAAGCGAAGTGAGAACTCTAAGCAAAAGAACGGCAGCTATTGTTGTTTTGCAGCTTTTGAACTTTGGATGGCCACTTCACAACACAGCTGCTGACTTGCCGCAAATCACCGAGAACCACATAAAAACCTCACTTCGGAGGGTAACAAATGTTACATCCTTCCTTGCTGACGTACGAGATATGCACATGTTAGAGAGAGACGGATAGAAAAGAGACAAAGAGACAGAGACAGAGACTGAGACTGAGACAGATAGACAGAGAGATAGAGAGACGGAGAGACAGAGAGACAGAGAAATAGAGAGACAGAGAGACAGAGTGACAGAGTGACAGAGACAGAGTGACATAGAAACAGAGAGATAGAGAGACAGAGAGACAAAGAGACAGAGGGGAGATGTACCATGATAAATCAACGCAGGTACAAGTCCAGCGACCACTCCGACCATCTGTTCCCCGGGGGCTCATAAGGAAATCGCCCTCCAATTTCTCTAATTGATCCCATTTTTTTTGGTAAAGCTTGACCAGTTTTTTTCGCACATGTGAAAAATTCAAAACCTACCGTAACAGATGTGCTGGGGACCTGGTTACGGTAGCGACGAATAAGCATTCCAGCCTGAAATTTAAAAATTTCTCTTTCAAAAGAATGTTACATTGAAAAAAACAATTCCATAAAATGTAAAAACTGACCTCAAAGAAGAAAACAGTCCCGGCTATTAGCCACACAACGAACCAGAAAATCTTGGCGAAACTGTTCCTGGCATTCTGAATTGAAGACTTTTCAGTTGAAATTCAGTAAACTAACAGGAATCCGTGGCAATCCATGGGATGTCGTATTGGAGCAGAAGCGTTTTGTTGTTCCTTTGATTTGGGTCCACAGTCCCTATAAAGAAAAAAATATTGATCTACTGTGATTTTCATTGAGAAATAGTTGCAAGAAAAGTCCGAAAAAATTCGTGTTCGACAAACAATTTGGCTTTATAACTAGTTCGAGCAGTTATTTCTGCGTGTTGCTTTTTTCCGCGTTCTGTAATTGACATTATGGGGGCAGTCTAAAGGGGCAGTAAGGGGGCTATTCATTTCATTTTTGATCGACTACGGTAGGAAAATATGAAAAATTAACTATGCTAAATTGTCTCGCACCTTCCTTGTTTCCAGCGCTCTCTCAACAAATTATACTCCTCGGCAATCCTACTTCGGCCAAAATGGGACCACCCCTCTTTTGTAGTCGAATATTATGAGAAATTTGAATGTCAAATCAGAATAATCTCACTCATTTCAAAGAATCGCCGAAGTAGGATTGGCGGGCACAATAGAAAGGAATTTTTTTTCATTTTAGTCCATTTCCAAGGGAAGGTCTTCGACTTTCGGGCAATCTTGAAACATGACTCGTTTTTTTAACAACAAACGATTTGAAATATTGAAGTAAACATAAATGAAAAAAAGCGAAAGAGCACTTTAAAAGGGGAGTGCGCAGACATTTAACTAAAATCATAGCAGGACCCAATGTTGTAAAACCCGCGTGACTGCCCCTTTACACTTACGACCTCCCTTATCCAAGTTTTCTTTAGATCTTGCCCCACATTGTTTCACGATTGGCCCATGATTTTCCATTGCCTTAACCCATTCCTTTCCCAAATCCGAACCCTTTCCTTTTCTTGTGTCCTGTGATGCGCCCAAGCTTTTTACCCTGACCCAAAGTCTCACCTTGCTATTTACCTTAACATTTGACATAAGTTTTCCTCATTCCCTGTGTGTCGAAACTTAACGCTAACCCTGATTCTTACAAATACCTTTAAGTTTCCCCTAACACTTACCCTTACCTTAGTTGTTCACGTAACCCTTACCCTTTCTTAACGTTTACCCTAACTGTTACGCATGGTTTTCGAATAATGAAAGCAGTATGTAGACGCTGCGTTTAGCGATAAACCCTGTGCCCTCTAATTTACGCGTACTGTCTGCAGGCCCTGAATAGCGCCCTGAATTTATGAAATCCCCCTTCGTTTCGGGACCCTGTACTTTAAAACTTTCATTTTAGCTGTAAAACCGAAGACTTTGCGGTGACGTCACGACAGACGACTCACCTGATCTTTAAGACTACAATCGTCCCTATCGAATAGTGCTCTGATCGGTGATTTTGATCTCTGAAATTTGATTTTAATCTCTGAAATTTTTTAAAATTAATTTTTTTTTATTCAAGTCGTCGTTGAAAAAACGCCTTATTGAAGTAGACGTGCGCTATTTCAGAAAGATGCACTTTTTTCAGAAGATGTAAATGAAAAAAGTGAGAGGGAAACCACAAAAAAGCACGTATGAAGCATAGAATTTATATAGGAACATGAAAATGTTGTGGCTCTGGTCATTTGCTTTGGACAAATGTATTTTTGATTCAATTTTTTCAGTTGTGTGTTTTGTTGGGAATTTTTTAATAATACACGGTAAACTACAAAATATCAATTCATTTGGGACGGTCTAGTCGTAAACTGGGAGGGGGGGGTGAGTAGAAACATCGATATTGGCTTAAAACTGATTGTGCTAAGAAATTCTTAACATACAGAACATGCCGTTCAAGAGTGCACAATAAAGAAATAAAGAGACACATATATAGAGAAAGAGAAGAGAGAGAGAGAGACAGACAATCAGAGAGAGAGAGAGACAGATATAGACACAGAGAGAAGAGGCAGAGAGATAGAGAGATTCATGTAAGCAGAAAAGAGATATTTCCTACCTTGTTTTGATTGGCATACTGCCCATCCGGTGGTATGAGCGGTGGTCGATCCAACTGCCGCTGCTTCCTCTCCATGGCGACCTGGAAGGCATCCCACATAAAGTGGTCACAGTGGTTCACTAATCGAAAAAAGAGTGCATAAGGCAGAGTGTTCGGGAGTCAGTCGTGCGGACGACGCTCGATGAACAAGGCGCAAACACCGGAAGGCACGGGTTGTGGTGGAGGCAATGGGTTTTCGCTGCTGGAAAACATAGGTAGAGGATGGGCCATTTAGGGAACGAAAACAGGCCGGGTGATTAACCCAAGTAGGGAGTGGAATGGAATCTCATCTGGTTTATAGCAAAGTTAGTTGAGTAAACAGGCTGTGGAGAGAGATATTTGGTTTGGTATCACTCACTCACTCAATCACTCACACACTCACTCACTCACTCACACACTCACTCACTCACACACTCACTCACTCACTCACTCACTCACTCACTCACTCACTCTCTCACTCACTCACTCACTCAATCACTCACTCTCTCTCTCTCTCTTTCTCTCTCTCTCTCTCTCTCTTGATACAGTTGGGAGAGGGCTCTCCCAACTTTTGGGGACTGAACCGTGGAACAAACGACTAATTAAAACAGAGCACTGAAAGAGGACCGCGTTCGGCTAAATAACAAGAGTTGCGATTCCCCAGGAGAATTGCCGCCTGGAAAGGTGCTGCCGTTGGTCGTTCGTCTCGAATGCAACAGTCGGCTAATCTCATAGCCTAGGCTGCCGGAATCAAGACAACAATTCGCGCGCCGCAGGTGCGCTATTCAGGCCAATTGCAATTACACGACACTTCTTGGGGGCAATTGGCATTTGGGATTGGGAGGTTTAGGACTGCTTGTGTCAATTAAATTTAGGAGAGGGTGGAGAGAGAGAGAGAGAGAGAGAGAGAGAGAGAGAGAGTTTGCAGATAAAAACGTCTGGTTACGTTAGAATTGTCGCGTAATAGAATTTGGGCGAGGACCACCAGCAAATTTAGCACGTTATCTCAGAGGTGGCGCACTACCCGGAATTACGGTATCAAATATAGCTTTTTATCTGGCAACCAAGGGTGGATACAGTCATTTCCCTGAATACCGTTTGGAAGAAGCTGAAAGCCCCAGAGGGTAATGTAATCTTGCCTAGTAAAATAGACCCCTCCTGAAATATTGGGGATAATTCGCGTATACCCGATCCCATTTAATTGAGCTTAAAACACGACAGTTGTAACTTCAGCTTACTACTTTCAGTTGCACGGTTTGGTTACCAGGGCAGTTGGGAAAGTGCTAAAGCCGTTTTTTCGGTCTCAATTTCCTCCAAACTTAAGGAGGAAAAGTCCGCGTAGATCCGCTCTGACAAATCCGGCGCAGCGCGAATATCGCCAAATTTGATGTTCGATTAATCAAAATCGATGTTTTCATGCTGGCAACTGGGCTGAGCCCTGTTTCGGTGTTTCAGATATGTTGGATTAAAAAAAATTTGGTTTTTTTGTTTTTATATAAGTTTCGGGGCGATAAAATGTGAGAAGCGGGGTGGCCTGGTGTCATGACTGATTCCAGATATGTAACATCCCATTCAGTTACGCTAGTTATGTAGTTTTTGCACCCCGCCTCGCAAATATTGTTAAGCCCCCCTCGATAAGTACCCAATTTTCCAAAAGAAGCTGAATTCGTCTTTGGGATTTTAAAATTTTCATTTTATTGTGAATGAATCGTCAAAGCCGGTAATACAGTTACGGGTGTACTAGTCAAGCCCCACTTCAATTGAGAGGGACTGTCGTCACCCCCCCCCCCCCCCCCTTAACCTAAAGTCTCATCCAAGTAACACACCTTCCGAGGTCAAATTGCTTCATTTTGAAACTGCACAATCTCAAAACCTCGCGATATCAACGGGAAGGAAGATCCGTATCTTAGATTCAACAAAACGTAGGTACAACATACAGACAACAAACAAAATGACACTAGGCGACATATTTGTAGGAGCTGGGGTCGTCGGGATCCCTCGCCATGTAGTCTCGCTCGATCAGCGAACCGATCCTCTTCTTCAGATCCACGGCCTTCACTGGGAACCTTAATTTCAGACTTATTAAGGTGCTTAAGAACAAAATGTCCTTACAATGTAACAGGGCTGAACGTAGGGCCCGAAAAGGGCCTGAGGTTTTTCAAGCAAAACTTTTTTTAAACTCAATATTTTTTTGCTATTCATCGATGTAAATGCATGTGTTTGTTTCTTTTTGTACAATAGCCATTCAAATTCCAAATATGGCCTTAGGGCCTAAACTTTAGACGGATAAAAATGGCAAAAACCAAAAGTGTAAAATAAAGAATATGCATCGATGAGTAGCTTATTCACATTTTTTCTCATTTTCTTTCTTCAGAACAAATAATAGTGGGTTTGAAAATAGTTATGCTAAAAAAGCATCAGGCCCTATTTGGGCCCCGTCCACCAATTGTAAGAATTCTTGTTAATATGAGTAAGATTATTGAGACCCAAGCATGGCAACGGGCCGGCCCGCTCCCAAATTTTTCACGGCCCGGTCAAGGCCCGACCGAAAATGTATGCCCTATTTCAATAAGAAAATAGAAAGAAAAAAACAACAAATTTTTTTTCGGGCCGTTCTCAAAATTTTCTCGGCCCGCCTGGCCCGACCCCACATTTTGCCATGCTTGTTGAGACATAGACCCTTATTTTTAGGGTACTTCAGAGAAACCTCTGAAGAATTGAGTTTTACATACTGAACTCGAAACTTTAAGGGCGTTAAGAACTTTAAAAATTTGTCGGACGGGCAATCCGAAGTTACCCCAGTTCGATCCCCAACGACAATTTTTTTTTGCCTTAGTTGATTTAAGACGTAATTTATATAAGACTGGACTATGTTATGACATAAAATTTTAGAATTGGCTTGTATCTTCAATATAACTTAAAATCCATCCATTTCAGTGAAACAACACGTTTTTGGGCCACTGCAGTTACGGTAGCTTGGGCTACTGTAGAAAATACCTTTTTGTTTGTATCGCGCTTTAACGTGAACCAAATTTTGATTTCATAAAAGAAAACGAGAGATAATTTTGCTGCACGTTTGTTTGTTTTATTGTCAAATTGAATGGGCAACGATGAAAACCCTAAAACGTGAAAAAAACCACCAAAAACACTGAGTTTTTGGCAGGATGCCCGTTTGGCGACAGATATAGTCGTGAACAACTTTTTTTTCAATGTTCAGAAATTTTTACCGTGGGTCCCGGGTCGCGCCAAGATCTTTTGGGAGAGGGCCGGCCCGTAGCCAACCTAGCGCTAGAGTGACAGATATCGCGCCCTAAACTTTAAATCCTTAGTTACCTCAGTTGGGCAAAGAGTTCGTTGATGAGTGACTGGTGGGTGAGCGTCTTCCTCGTCTTCATAATCCTCACACAGGCTGCGTCGATCTGGTACTGCCTGTCCTGGTTCACCTGCTCCTCCGTCTGTCTGTGCTCCTCCTCCTGAATTCGAAGCTTCAGAAGACAAAAACCGAGGATCCTACCGTCTCCTTCATCTGAATCTGCGATATTTTGATTCGGAAGAGCTTCTCCTGCAACTCCGTGTTCACCACGAACTTGTCCTGAGGCGAAAACTGAAGAGAAATTGATTAAAATTTTGTATTTACGGAAAAATCACCTCCTTGCCCTTGGAGTTCTTCAGGAGCACTTTCGTCTTGCCGAGACAGAGAGACATCAGCGTTCTTTGCAGGTCTTTGGCGCCTTAAAAGGGAGGGTTAGAGAGAGAGAGAGAGAGAGAGAGAGAGAGAGAGAGAGAGAGAGAGAGACGAACCGATCTTCGTGGCTCCCTCTATTTGCTCGACAGTGTACTCGTTGCAGTCGTTGAAGAGCATAAGGACCGTAGCCTGGTAGAGGGACACTTGGAGCTCCTTGACGCACTGAAATATGAAAGTTTTTTTTTTGCGAAAGCCGCATCTGGCAGCAAAAGGACGCCAAATTTACAACATCAACAACAACACACCCTCAGGGCATCTGAATGAGCTGCTGCTTGCCCGACAATAGCAGAAACATACATTGTCAAGCTCATAGTTCTCAAATGACGAGCCGGGCCGGGCCGAGAAAAGTGTCGGCCCGGCCCGTTTCGGCAGGGTTTGTAAACTTGTCAAATTAAAAATTCTTTAAATCGTTATACATATTAGCTTACGCCAAATTTTTTAAAACTCCGAAAACACTTTCATTATATTTCTATTACACATTCAAACTAATTTTAAGTTAGCAAAAATAAAGTGTCCCCACCGGGATCGAACCTTGGTCGTGTGGGTGGCAGTTTGATTGGGTGGTCCGAGTGGACGGGCCGAAGATTTTTTTCAAGTCGGCTCGGCCCGTGAGAACTATGTGAATTTTTTTTGAAAATCAAAATTTTAATTTTTGTATAAATCGTTACAATAAGCATTCAAACTGTTTTAAGTTACTTAATAAAGTTTGTTACCAACATATGAATCAACATTAGTCGTACAAAAAAGACTGTCACCGACCGGGATCGAACCCTGGTCGTGTGGGTGGCAATCTGACTGGGTGGTCTAGGGTAAACGGCCGACCGGTCCGACCAAAATTTTGAAAATGGCACGGCCCGTGAGAACCCCGCGGTAACATCCACCGGGATTTTCGGCTGATGGGGTTGCGCCGAGCCTAAATTCCTATTTGAAGGACTCGCCCACACGTTTCATTTGTATTGTGGGGGGTCGCGCAAAACGGACCCCATAGGTAGCCTGTTCATGAATGCTATGGTTCCTCGTTTTGGTAGCCAGAGGTTGAAAGATTGAGTCATACTTGACACATTATGATAGTTTATGGCACCCTCAGACAACTTCGGATACGAACCGGATAACACCAGAAGATAAAATCATAAAAAGGGCCAGGAATCAGAACTATAAAAAACATGTCGCGCCCAGCCGAATTTCTCACTGGGGGGGGGGGGGGGGGGGAGGGGGCTTGCTCCACATAGCCGTCGCCAAACGAGCATATTTGGCAAAAAGCCGCTTTTTCTCTGCGTCTCGGCTAGTTGAACACTATTTCCGCCTGCGCATCGCACGCTTGCAGGATTCAGGCCGTTTTTGGCAGAATGCTGCTTTGGCGGCAGCTATACGTCGAATTTTTTCCAGACCGTTTATGCCAGGAGAGCACTGAAATAAGGCAAACTCAAATGGACGTTGAATTACGGGTCTAAGCTTCCAGCACCTTCAGGCGTGAAACCGTTCGGAATTCGCACGTTACTTTCAAAGCGTGATAACTTCATTCTACTAACTTCAATCCTCCAACGCGGTTGGTCTTCATTTCTTCTCTCTTGTGCCACATCAAGCTTCAGTCTCCATTTCTCTGTTCTTTCCCCACTACGGGTCATTTTTAGATGAGCGTCTGCTGCGACCTCTGTGGAGTCGCTCACGCTGCTCCGAGGGCTGGCTCGTATACCAGGTGCTCTACTGAGTCTTGTAACGGCAAAGTGATTCTATCACCAATTGAGATAGGAAAGATGTAAGTTAGTCTCTCAAGACTCACAGAAAATCTCAGGTACATTCGCTTCGGAAAGGGCAGATACAGGAGAGTTTCCGTGGATGAACTGCTGGCGATTCATGAAGATGAAGATTGCTGGTACATCATCGGTATTGTTTTGCTAGCATTTTCGCAAAAGAAAGACTTAGACGACACGATTGTGGAAATCCGGAACCAGCAAGAGGTGTACGGAACGGTTCAGGTAGAGGGAGTGGTGAAGAATCGTCTGGCGGAACTGGAGAAATCGAGGTCTTTTAACCTAGTTTGAATGAAAACGAATGAATTTCGTTTAGACAGGAGCTGGAGAACGTCAAGGAACAGCTGGCCGCCCGGGAGAAGACAATCGAGGAGAAAGACGACAAGTTGGCCGCGAGGGAGAAGGTCTTGGACAATGTGAAGACCCTTCATCAGAAGACAATGAAAAACCTCAGAAGTGCGAATGTGGAACTTGAGGAAGTGAGGCAGGAGTGCGAAGAGACGGAGGAGATGCTCGAGGAGGCGAAAATCAACATCGACGCCAAGGACGAAGCTCTCCAACAGGTTAAGGGAGAGTTGCAGGACACCAAGGCCGCCCTGGCTGTCCAGAAGAGGCTTCAGGGACAAATCAAGGAGGAGACGACGGTGCTTGAGAAGAGGGAGGCGCGGAGGGAGGAGGAGTTCAACAGAGTGAGGTATTTTAAGACACGCTGCGGAATCGAAGGAGAGGCGTTTTAGGAAGGAGTTGGAGGTTGCGGAAACGAGGATTCGGAAGATGATTGGAGAGAAGGCGGACATGACGAAGGAGATAGAGGGACTCCAGGAGAGTGAGTTCAGAATGAGGACGGCTTGAAGAAAAATGAAATTTTCAGGTCTGGCGGAGGCTAACAAAAGAGCCGAAGATTTGAACACTATCGCCTCCTTCCGAAAGGATCAGTGCTCCATCGCTGAGAAGTCCCTGGCCGAGAAAGAGGCAGCCTTTTCTGAGTACAAGGAGGCAGCGGAGAAAGAAAAGAAGGAGCTCTCGAAGATTCACGATGAGAAGATAGCCGACTTGGAGCAGACTCAGCAGAGGAAGGAGAAGATGAAAAAGGCGGAGGCTGGAAAGATGAAACTCAACGAGAGCTGTTTGATGGAGGGAGAGGAGGAAGCCTAGATATCTGATGAAACAGTGACTCATGAATAAAGAATAGTCATGAGATTGTTGTTTACGAATGAGAGTGGGGAGAAAAGCAATTATTACTATTACGAGCCTAAATTATATTAATGTGTATGTGCGGCATGAGCCTGCCATAAAAGTGAACAAGCACAGGCGGTTGGAGCTGCCCAAGGCCCCATGGGACAACAATGGGGACCGCCAGCCGGTTGTAAGCAGAAATATAAAATTTGACGAAACTGGATGACTTTGAACGGCTTTTAAAGGACCAATAGGCCATAAATCGTCCACGCCCGTTGTGAGGCAGGGCTGGGGCTTCCAATCGGTACAGCTCATCGAGCATGGCTACCTGAAATTTGTTTTCACGGCCCAGTTCAAGTCGGCCTGGGCCGAGACAATTTTTTGTTCGTCGAAAACGTAGAAAAAGGTTTTCGCACTGGAATTTTATATCTAGCAACCATTGAGTATAATTACCGCGGCAAAAAAAATTTGACGACGGGAGGTCGAACTGGAGTCACTTTGGTTTACCAGTCCAACCTCTTCGGCCATTGATAACATTAAAAAATTATATATTATGGTTCGAATCTTGTTTTAACCACTATCTTTTGCAAATGAGTTACATAAAAAAATATTTTCAAAAATATTACGGGCCGACTTGCTCTTGAAATGTCCATGATTTTGCCATGTTTGCACCCCGGCTTCACATGGAACATTTGGGGGACTAGATTCGTTAGCCCCCCCCCCAATGATCCCAACAAGACAACGCCTCCTATAATTTATGTTGCCATTTTCAGCGAAACGCTGAATTATGTAGGTACCTCAAGCTAACGTCCATCTATATTATTTCGTAGCCTCGGGCCGCCGAAACATGTCGAAAAACAGAAATTCCGCAAACTTACCCCTTTGCGGAACGTTCCCTTGAGCACGCACTGGCCCAACGAGTGTTGCCACTGCAATTTCCGTCCCTGGTGCTTGGACACGTAGAACTCCTGGTAGAGCTGGAGGCAGTGACACAACTTGGGCGGAAGAGTGACCTAAAACTACCGTATCCCAAAAACCTTTAAAATACCGTACCTCTACTGGTTCATAAGGTGGCCACTGTCCCAGAGTGAGAACGTTCACGTTGAAGTCGGTAGTGATTCCGGCACGACCCTGTTCAACCTCGTGTTCCATGTGCTGAAAATTAATCACTAAAACTTTAATGAAGAAATTTTATTAAAAATATTGGCCGATATTCTTCAAATAACCTTAAAAAACCGGAGTAAGGTAGGACAGGTTTTGATGAAATTTGGGCACCCTCAGGCCGCTTTTGACAGTTCAACCACGGAAACCGGGGTTCTCAAATGACGGGCCGGGGGATTTTTTGGGACGGCCCGGCCCGATTGTGAAAAATTAAATTTTAAATTTTGTGTGAATCGGTACAATAATTCTTAATATACGACAATATTAGTCGTACAAAAAAGAATGTCACCGACCGGGATCGAACCCTAGTCGTGTGGGTGGCAATGTGAATGGGTGGTCAGGGTAAACGGGCCGACCGGGCCGGGCCGACCAAAATTTTCCAACTGGCCCGGTCCGTGAGAACCCCCACGGAAACGAGGGGAATTTGACGAAATTTTGGCAACCATAGGCCGCTTTGAACAATTTTACCACGAAATTGGTTCAGATTTTGATGGAATTCGGGCAACCTTAAGCCGCTTAGAACCATTTGACCACGGAAACGAGAGGATTTTGACGAAATTTAAACAGCCTCAGGCCGCTTGAGGGCAAAATTTGATAAAATTTGGGCAATCTCAGGCCGCTTTTGAACAATGTAAACAAATGTTGACAGAATTTGGGCAACCTCAGGCCGTCTTGAACAGTTTACCAATGAAAACGAACCTGTTTAAAGGCCTGGCCCAGGTCCAATGAGAGTTCCATGTCCTTGAACATGCCCTCCAGTTTGTGTGTGAAACCGGCACCGCATTCTAAAAAAAAACGTCAAAAAGAAGAAAAAAACTCTAGAAAAAAACCTTGTTTTAGTTTGCACAGCATGGCCTTTTCGGCGTCGACGGAGGCACTGCGACCGAGAAGAAGGCGCTTGGCGAGGTCTTTCTTGTAGAACGCTTCGAAGACGTCCTTTCCTGCAAAGAGAGAAATATTTCCGATCTCAAAATCGGCTATGATGACATGTGTTTGACTTCTCACGGGCCGGGCCAATTGGAGAATTTTGGTCGGCCCGTCCACCGCCCAGTCAGATTGCCACCCACACGACCAGGGTTCGATACCGGTCGGTGACATTCTTTTTTTGTACAATTTATATAGACTTTTATGTTAGTAACAAACATTATTAAGTAATTTAAAGCAGTTTAAAAAATATTGCAGCGATTTTATCAAAATTTAAAATTTTGATTTTCATAAACGGACCGCCCAAAAAAAAATCCCTCGGCCCGGCCCGTCATCTGAGAACCCCGAGTTATTCTGAAACTTTTGGATCTAGGATGTTTTTGGGTCTCGGGTTACGGTAGGAGCCAATTGGGTACGGTGGAATTTTCAAAGTTTTCCAACAAAGTTGTTAAACAAAATTATTCTTGTAGCTAATTTAATTTTAAGATACTTTAATTTTTTACCAAACTTGGTTTTGTAAACAGTAGTTGTGGCCAAAAAACTTTCAAGTTTTTGGTTTTTTTCTCAAAAACTAAAATTGGCCCTTTTAGGGGGGGGGGGGGGTGCGCCCATAGTTCCCAAAAGACGGGCCGGCCGGCGGGCCGAGACGGGCCGGGCCAAGAAAAGTGTCGGCCCGGCCCGTTTCGGTCCGGTTTGTAAACTTGTCAAAATAAAAATTCATTAAAGCGTTATTTTAGCTTACGCCAAATTTTTTAAACACCGGAAACGCTTTCATTATACTTCTATTACACATTCAAACTAATTTTAAGTTAGCAAAAATAAAGTGTCCCGAACGGGATCGAACCTTGGTCGTGTGGGTGACAGTTTGACTGGGTGGTCCGAGTGGACGGGCCGAAGCGGGCCGGGCCGGGGATTTTTTTCAAGTCGGCCCGTAAGAACTATGGGTGCGCCTTGGGGTTCCCGTATAATACTCACGAGACCGAAAAAAAAGAGTCGAGTAGACGGACCGGAGCGATTATTCTCAAGTCGGCCCGGCCCGTGAGTACTATGGGGTTAAGGTTTGTCCTCACCTTGAATGAATCTGAAAAGAGTTATAACCCTATCCATGAGTTTGTCCAACTCCTCATCGCTGGTCTCCTTATTTCCCGTGCGCAGTTTAGCATCCATGTACTTGGCTATCAATTCGGCCGGCTTGTTGGGCCTCGTGTTTACGAAATAATCGAAGGCGTCCTTCTCTGCCTGCTGGAACTTCTCCTCGTTGTGGAAACACTCCTTCACTGAAATTTAGAGTGTTTTTTTAACAGAGAGAGAGAGAGAGAGAGAGAGAGAGAGAGAGAGTAAGAGAGAGAGAGAAAGAGACCAACCTATCCTATCGAGTTTAGCCTTCAACTGCATGAGATCTTCGACCATCGTCTTGTCGCGGTCCGAATCCATAACCAGAGATTTACCGATCTTCTGAAAGGACCAAGTTAGCTTCCCTTGCGTCTATCACGGATCTCTTTTAAAACGTAGTGCTAACTAGTTTTTTTTCTAACTAGTTAACACATTTCTCCATCATAGCACACGTTTACCTCTGCGTCACTATGCCACTAGGACACTAAGTCCCGCCTCTCTCAGGCTCGGAGGAGCAGAAATTCGAGAAAAAGCCTTTCAATGGTCCTAGCATGAAAACATGTACCCCGCAGCGGGGTTCTCAAATGACAGGCCGACACGAGGGATTTTTTGGGACGGCCCGGCCCGGGTTTGAAAAATTTAATTTTGTACAAATCGCTACAATATTTTTTTAAACTGTTTTAAATTACTTAATAATGCTTGTTACTAATATTAAAGTCAATATTAGTTGTTCAAAAAAGAATGTCTCCGACCGGGATCGAACCCTGGTCGTGTGGGTGGCAATCTGACTGGGTGGTACAGGGTGAGCGGGCTGAACTCAGGCCAGACCAACCAAAATTTTCGAAATGGCAAAAAAAAACACGCAAGAGGTGTGGGTAGGGGTCGGGAAGTCCACATGCCCGCAGTGCCCCGAACATACATTGTCAAGCCCCGCCAAAAGCGGCAGTAGGGGGCGTCGCAATTTTAAGATTTCGACAAATGTGTTAAAGAAGGAGGCCCGTCGCATATTTTTGAATTTTTCGATAATTATGGGGACCGTCGCAAAATGGACCCCCGCGGTTGGGTGCCCAAGTATGGCCCCGAACGACCCCCTAACTTTAACAAACCAAGTGAAAAAATTTTGGCGGGCCCGTTTCTACCCTGGACAACCCAGCCAAACTGTCACCCACACGACAAAGGATCGACCCCGGTCGGTGAGATTTTTTTTTTGTATAACTATGGCGCATTTCTTCGGCGATATGGCCTTAGGGTTACGGTAGCCGCAGCCGGGAGAGTGGGAAAATTGTTCATATGTTTCGAGAGCATGCTTCACGAGCAACACAGCACAGTCTAAAATTTTCACTTTTTCTTAATTAACAATTGTAGTGAAAGGGGTCGCACCCCCAGTACCACTTTCCCGGAAACCTACTTTGATATAGTTTGCGAAACTGGTCTTGAGGTGATGTAATCCATCCGTCACTCGACTGAGCAGGTTGAATATGAGTCCCAGTTGTGGCAGCTGACTGCCCTCCAATAGACTTTCCAGACCTAGAATTTGGATATGAATCGTAATTTAAAAAGAAACGGAACCTTTTCCTATCACGCTGACCATGTGTTTCGTAATCAGGGAGGTCTCCACCAGGCTGTAGAGAGGCTTCCTTGTGCTCTCGTCCAGATAGAAGTCGATGCGGGAACCTTCTTCGTTCAAACGACGGCTGACGTGGCGGAAGTACTCGGAAGTCTGAAAAGAGGAGGGTTCAAACTAAAAAAAGGGCTTAAACAACAAAAAATATGGACCAACAACAGAAATGAGGATTTAAACTACAAAAATAGTGCTCAAGCTAGAAAAAAACAGTTCAAGCTACAAAAAATGGCTTTCAAACTACAAAACCAGCGTTTTTAGGCTAAAAAATAGCGGTTGAACTACAAACAAGGTTCAAACTACAAAAATAGAGGTTATGCTGGAAAAACAGAGTTCGAATCACAAAAAAAAGCTTTCAAACTACAAACCCAGCGTTTTCAAGCTACAAAAAGGGTCAAACTACAGAAAATTTTTCTCAAACTACAAAACCAGCGTTTTCAAGCTACGAAAATAGGGTTCAAACTACAAAACCCGCTTTCAAACTACAAAACCAGCGTTTTAAAGCTACGAAAATAGGGTTCAAACTACAAACTCCGCTTTCAAACTACAAAACCAGCGTTTTAAAGCTACAAAAAAAGTCACACTACAAAAAATAGGGTCCAATATACAAACCAAGGGCTTGAGCTACACAAATAGAGATTCTACTACAGAAATAACGGTCAAATTACAAAAAATAGAGTTCAAGCTACAAAAAAGCGGCCAAGTTACAAACAATAGGGTTCAAACTACAAAAATGGGGTTCGAATTACAAAAATAGGGTTCAGGCCACACAAAAGTAAAGTTCAAACTACGCATAAAAAGTGAAATAAAGTTTTTTTTGGAAAAAAAGCGAAACTAACGTCAAGATCCCTGGAGAGCTGGTCTCCCTCTCGGTTGTACAAATCCTCCGTGGCGAAGAGGAATTCCTTCTCGAACACCTGGTGGTAGATTTGCAGGGAGGAGAGCATTCTCAGCAACGATCGCACCAGATTTCGATCGATTTGGCCTCCTTTTCGCTCCTCTGAGATCACTCGTAGCAGTTCCTCGATAAGACGCTTCTGGATGTACTTGTTGTCGAGCACCTCCTCGCGGAAGATCGCCAGTCCCGTCTCCCTGAAAATATGTTATTGGGAACGTGGCACCGCCCATCGTCAATACCAATCCACCTCATTAAACAAACTATACCCACCCCCTTCCCCGTTATGTTTGCTGTTGAATTCCGAACCTTGAAACTTTGAAAAAAAAACCCATTGTTCCTATAAACTTTGGGTGGGTTGAAATTGGGTAACTCCCTTAAAACTGATAAATAAGACGTGTGGCGCGAGTCCCCCACCGTGATTGGGGGTTGAGGGGCGGGGATCTCAAATGACGGCCCGGGCCGAGGTTTTTTTTTTGGGACGGCCCGGTTATGAAAAATTAAATTTTAAATTTTTTGTAAATCAGTACAATAATTTTTTAACTGTTTTAAATTACTTAATAATATTTGTTACTAACATATACATCAATATTAGTCGTACAAAAAAGAATGTCACCGACCGGGATCGAACCCTGGTCGTGTGGGTGGCAATCTCACTGGGTGGTCCACGGAAAACGGGCCGAACGGGCCGACCAAAATTTTCCAGTTGGCCCGGCCCGTGAGAACCCCGTTGAGGGGTCCCGTCAAGCTAAATTTCATACTTGGGGGACTCGCGCCAAACATCGCATTTGTATTGTGGGGGGGTCGCGCACATACTTGGGCAACCCACCGCGGGTGTCAATTTTACGACATCCCCTTTTATTATAAAAAAAAAGTTTCAAAAAATTTGCGATAGACCACCTTCTTAAACAAAATTTGCCGAAACCTTCAATTGCGACGGCCCTACCACCGCTTGTGGCGGAGCTTGACACTGTATGGTCACGCAAAATGCACCCACCTCGTTTATGTATGGCTTGAATGTTGAGGGCAGGAAACCGCTCTTAAATTTTTCATCCGTAAATAGTCGGACAAATTAAAAAAAAAAGGTTTCCAAGAATTTTTTTTAAGTCCCCAAACGTACCATAGATTGAGAATGGAGGGGTTGGTCAAAACGTAGGTCCTATCCAGATAGAGGAAAATGTTGCGGACCATGGTCTAAAATAAAAATACTAAGAAAAATGAATACATCACCAACCATCTGTTGGCAGTAGTCAGCCCACATGACTTCCAAATTGGAGAGGAAGGAGTCGCCGTGATCGGTAGTTTTGCCGCAAAGCTGGACTCTGAAAACGTAAGGCTATTTAAAGGTCTGCCAAGTGATTTTATACAAGTTTATACAAAACGCTAGTAATTTAACGGCCCTTACGAACCTCTGTTCCACGATATGTGTCCTGATAAGTTCCTGCAGACGGCTGTAGATGTCAGAGCCGAGGTTCGTACTCGAATCACATAGATGGGCAACGATCTGAAATTTAAAGGTCCCGGAACGACAACAGGAATTGACAAAATATGGGCCCCGTAACGATTGGCATAATATGGGTCCCGCAACTATTGAAACGATATTGGTCCCACAACGATTTGAAAAATATGGGACCCGCAACTATCGACAAGATGGGTCCCACAACGATTGATGGAAGATAAGTCCCACAACGAAAGAGAAAAGATGGGTCCCGCAACGATTGACATAATATGAGTCCCACAGCGATTGAAAGAACATGGGTCCCGCGACGATTGACAGAATATGGGTCCCGCAAAGATTGACAAGAGGTGGGTCCCGCAACGATTGGCACGATATGGATCCCGCAACGATTAGCAAAAGGTTCCAAACGAAAAGAATGAACAAACGAACCCCATAGAGCTGCTCCAGCGAGTGGGTCACGGGGCGCTTGTGCTGAATAGCCTTGACGCACTCCTCCAGAACGGGCCACTTTTCGGTCAGAATCGATTCCCTGCTGATGTCCTTCTCTGGAAAAAAGGAATGGGTAAACATGGGTAATTCATACTTAAAGAAAACTTGCGAAAATCGGTTTTTAAATATACGTATTCTACGAACGGCTGAGGTTGCATCAAACCGCTCATGGCTAAAAAGGCGGCCAGAGGTAGCAACAAGTCACATTTTGCCCAAAGCGGCCTTCACATACAACCAGCGGTCTGAGTAACAGAGGGATCAGAGGTGGAATGTGCCAACCAGCTGTCTGCCAAACGCGGCCTGCTGCTGCCTGAAGCGGCAGGGAGCTACAAGAATCGGCCTGCGGTTGTCAGCAA
Source organism: Oscheius myriophilus (assembly GCA_964057215.1). Lineage (NCBI taxonomy): Eukaryota > Metazoa > Nematoda > Chromadorea > Rhabditida > Rhabditidae > Oscheius > Oscheius myriophilus. The sequence goes on from OZ059906.1 coordinate 24,652,661, forward strand.
GGGAAGCAGTAAACCTTTAAGACGCTGAAATTCCGCCGTCAAAAAAAAATAATAAAATAAAGTAGGTCCCACAACGAAAGTTCTGTGATTGTCACACTCGCAGAAACATTCAGACTATATTTTGGCTACCGGAAGCTGTCTAAAAACAAAAAGAAATCCGAATTCTTACTTTTAAAGTTCTTGAGCACCAGTTTCTTCGGCTGGTTCAGCGGACGCCCGGTGAAGTCGTTCTGCGACGGCGCTGGCGACGCCTGTACAATCTCAAAATCTTCTTCTTCCGGCTCCCCCGTGTCCATAGTCTCCGTGAAGTAGTCGTCCATTTTCGTCTGCCTCTTTCTACTTGGCTCGTTGCTCTGAAAATTACTTTCTAACTTGCACAAAAAAATCGTTTCCAACGTAAAAATGGCAATTTCACCATCATTTTTACATGAAAACTGACGTATTTTTCCATAATATGAATTTAATTTACAAAAACAAATGTATAAAAGAAAAAAAAACTAGAAAAACCGCTTGAACAAACCTCGGTGTGCAGCGTCTGGTCGTGACGGCGCTTGTCACCCGGCTTAAGCGGTTCCCTCTTTCCTTGCGGAGGAATCTTCACCGAATCGGAATCCTTCCCTTCTTTTTCACTGGGCGAAAGCTCTGGATCCCCCTTGTTCATCCAGCTTGCCTGAAACTTAAATTCTCGGTGATATCGAGCGGCGAGACGTGAAAATGAGCAGATTTTAAAAGTAATTTGAAAGATGCACATTGCATTAATTGAAAATCCCAAAAGTATAGAAAACTCGCGGGAAAACGGCGCCGAAGCCCATATTCTCCGTTACGAAAACATTTCAAAATACCGTAATCTCGGCAGTCTCGTTAGATCGAAAATAGTGTTCCTTGCTTTTCTTTTTTGCTTTTTGCTTTTAACTTTTCGAGTAAACGCGTAATTACAGTAACCTTAAACTTAAAATAGAATAAAGCATGTTCTTTTTATGCTATTATAGTTTTAAAACGCTGCAACAATGTTCAATAGTATTAGAACACTGTCAAACATAACCTTTAACTGAGAAATATTTAATAGAACAAAATAGTCACATGCACTACAGTAGACGAACGTGGAGACAAAAATAGTAGAAGGCTACGTACAAACTTTTCTATTTAACGTTTTAACAGTAGTTACGGTATTTTTAAAAAGTTATTTTCGCATTTAGATGCTTTTTTACATTAAGCTATCGTGTTTTACGTTTCTGTCACGATATTTTGTAATTGCTAAAAGAAAAATCATTTGCGTGAAGCACTAACTTTTCATGTTTTTGCCTGTCTTCTCGTTATTTTTTGAAGTTATTTTTTTAATTTCAGATGTCGGCCGCAGCGATGGCTAACCGAATCAACGACGCCTCGGGCTATTTCCGAGCCCTGGACGACCTGATTTCGCGGGGTCAGTGGAAAATGGCCGAGCAGGCCGCCCAACTTCTTTCCCTGGACGGACCCCACGCCTTTTTCCCGTTCCTACATGTGAGTTTTTCGTTCATTGACGGTAACCTAAAGCCGCTCAAGACTTTCTAGACAATTTCTTTTGTATAAAAATGCCATTTAGGTTGAAAACTACGGCTCCCGTGTGAATCGCTCCCACATCGAAGACGAGGCCTTCGACCAGATAGCCTCTCTCCACATGCACGTTCTCTTCAACATACACGTTAGAAGGAATTACGAGGCTGCCTATACCTTCCACACACAGGTTTGTAGTCTTAAAAAATGACTTTTTTACTCTTCTTTTAACCGGCGGTAAGCAGTTTTAGACCTTTAAATGTTCTTTATTTCGCCTTGAAAGGAATGCCCTTGGAGTAAAGGGCATGGACAAGTTATTTCGAACTAGATTAGTGAATAAACGACCGTTCATCATCTAAAATTGACAAAAAGTGACACAACTTTGTTTATTTTCATAAATTTATTGACAACCGGCTGGCTGCCACAATTGTGTCCCATGTGGCCTTGGGTCAATCAGACCGTTTGTGGGGAACCTGATGACCCAAAGGCCGCTTGATGGCAGGCTCAGGCCGCATAAACACATAACTGCAAGCTGTTTTTAGTAATAATTGCTTGTATCCCCGCTCTCTACTTCTTAAACAACAATTTCATGAATATTTATTGTGTATTCACGAGTCTCAGTCAATCGTTTCTCAGTCCCCTATGCTTCCTCCTCTCGCTCCATCAGAGGGCTCTCGTCCAGCTTCATCCCTTCAGCCTCCGCTTTCTCCTTTTTCATCTCCTCCTTCCTCTGCTGACTCATTTTCCACATGACCGAGCTGAACTACGGTTTCGGTTTTTTCACAAAACCAACCGGTAAATGCGGTTCCTCTCCTCCAAGTCGGCTATCTTCTCATCGTGAATCTTCGAGAGCTCCTTCTTTTCTTTCTCCGCTGCCTCCTTGTACTCAGAAAAGGCTGCCTCTTTCTCGGCCAGGGACTTCTCAGCGATGGAGCACTGATCCTTTCGGAAGGAGGCGATGGTGTTCAAATCTTCGGCTCTTTCGTTAGCCTCCGCCAGACCTGAAAATTTCAGTTTTCTTCAAGCCGTCCTCAACTCACTCTCGTGGAGTCCCTCCATCTCCTTTGTCATGTCCGCCTTCTCTCCAATCATCTCCCGAATCCTCGTTTCCGCAACCTCCAACTCCTTCCTAAAACACATTTCCTTCGCTTCTGTAGCCGTTCCTCGAAATACCTCAGTCTGTTGGACTCCGTCTGCCTCTGCGCCTCCCTCTCCTCAGTCTCCTTCATCTCTTCCTCGGTCTTCTCCAGAACCACCTTCAGAAGTCGACGACCGAGCTTAGTCTCCACGTCGCGGATCTTCGACTCCTGTACAACCAGGGCCTCCTTGGTGTCATCCAGCTCTCCCTTGACCTCTTCGAAGGCTTTATCCTTTGCGACCAGCTGCTCCTCGACCTTCTTCAGCTTCTCCTCTGCCTCTTTCCTCTTATTCCTCATTTCCTCAAGATCCTTCTGGTGCCGAGTCTTCTCATACTCCAACGTCTTGTCCCTCTCGGCCAAATTCTTCTCCGCGCGAGCCAGAGCTGCCTCCATCTTGACGAACTTGTCGTCTTTCTTTTCGATGGCTTTCTCCTTGCCGGCCAACTGCTCCTTCACATTCTTCAGATCCTGTCTAAAGGAAATTCATTCGTTTTTATTGAAACTAGTTTCAAATACCTCGATTTCTCCAGTTCCTCAACACGATCCTTCACTATTCCCTCTACCCAAACCGTTCCGTACACATTTTGCTGGTTCCGAATTTCCACAGGATTCAGTATTGCACCTGGCTGCCCAGTTGGCGCTAGGAACGGCGGCAGCAAGCATGGCAACGGGCCGGCCCGACTCAACCGAAAATTTATGCCTTTTTTCAATGTAAAAATCAAAGAAAACGAAAAAAAAAATTTTCGGGCCGGCCCGCTTCAAAATTTTTCTCGGCCCGGGCCGGCCCCAAATTTTGCCATGCTTGGGCGGCAGTAACTCCACAATTGTCGCAACAGACGCTCATCTAAAAGTGAGTTAGAGAGGGAGAGAGAGAGAGAGAAAGAGAGAGAGAGAGAGAGAGAGAGAGAGAGAGAGAGAGAGAGAGAGAGAGAGAGAGATGGAACCATGGTTGACCAGAAGCAAGATCGAGAGAGATGAGGACCAACCGCTTTGGAGGGATGAAGTCAGTAGAATGATGAAGCCACGTCGTGTAATCAACGCTACGGTGAATGTTAGATTCAACTTGACGTTTCTAGTTTTGAAGCTTCTGGAAGCCGAGAATGACGTAATTCAATGACTATGTACGGCCCATCCGCGCCCTTCTATATCATCGGGTTTATGATAAGACTGCAACACCAAAGGCCTTTAAAGATTGTTCGTTTGTCAATCAATTCCATACTTGGGCAACCCACCGCGGGTGTCAATTTTGCGACAGCCCCTTCTGTAACAAAATGTACTGAACACTTAAAAATGCTACGGCCCCACCGCCGCCTATGGCGGAGCTTGACAATGTATGATCACTTAATTCATTGCTGACTCTTCATCGTTGTTCTGGCAGTTCGGCCCAAAAACCTAGCGGTACCCCCTTCGGATTTTTCAAATAACGGATCGGGCCAAGGGATTTTTTGCGGCCCAGCCCGGTCGGCGTGTGAACAAAAAACAAATTTTTTAATTTTGTATAAATTGACACAATATTTTTTTAACTGCTGTGAATACCTTAATAGTGTTTGCTATTAGCATATTAGTCAATAGTAGTTGTACAATAAAGATTTTCACCCACCGGGATCGAATCCTTGTCGTGTGGGTGGAAATCCGACTAGGTGGTCCAGGGTGAACGGGCTGAGCTAATATATTTATAGTATAAATTAATTAACTATAAGGTGGTTAAACTTGCCTAAAAATTGATATAGTATTATTATTTCAAACTTTTTCTTTCAGATAATGCAAATCTTCAACAAGGAAATCCTGCAGAAGCGGAAGGAGGAGAACTGGTTCATGCCCCTCTTCTACAGATTCTGCTCAGACCTTCGAATGGTCGCCCGAATGGTTACTTTCCCTCTTTTGTTTTCTAATTTTTTGTAACGTTTCAGGCCGACGATTTGACGGAAAAGGACGACGACGACGTGGAAAACTCGTCTTCCTGCTACGAGCTGTGCGCCAATTACATAATGGAATCCTACAGATCCTGTGTCACTGATACGTTAGTTTTTCTTGTATGTCGGCGGGAAATATGAATTTCAGGAGAGCCAATGTCCGCATTTCGAAGAAAGTCGCCCTGCTCAATATGACGAATCAGCTCTTCAGGATATACTTCAAGGTCCTGAATGGAATTTTACGTAACATACGGTAGCTACCGTAACCAAGGCCTGAAACTACCGTAATCATGTCCTCAAAAGACTTCTTTGTGGTATTCTCACAGTACTGCTCAATATTCGTCGCCAATGACTGTAGAAATAGGTGGTCTACAGTAATCCACCCCCACCCGGCTGTCACCAAGCAGTGACGTCACTTAGGTGACTTACAGTAACCCGGTTAACTCACTTCTAACAAAGGAGTCGGAAATGACGTGATTTTGTTGCTGGATGAAGTACCGTAACCCTTGTTGAGATATGAGAATTACAGTAATTCTGGGCGAGTTACAGTAGTCCTGGAATTACAGTAATTACAATAATTAAAGTTACCGTAATATTTTTCTTTTTCACATCATTTTTCTAACAAGGTTACAGTTACAGTAATCCCTGCATGGAATTACGGTAGTTACAGTAATCGTGTTAAACATGGAAATTACAGTAACCCCGATGAGAATTCCAAAGAAGTAAATTACTGTAACCCGTCGGAGCTACCGTAATTCTTTAGCAAAGTAAAACACTGAAGTTTTTTTCCCTGTACTTGAAAAATTACCGCTTAAATATTTACTGTAGTTTGTTGTTTTATTTTTTACAGTAACTGAAAGATGCCGTGACCATGACTATAGAGAGAAATATAATTTTTTTTTTTAACTTTTTCAAAATAAATATGTAAACGGGCCGTCCAAGAATTTGGGAAAAATTCAGTTAAGCCCCCCACCCTAGTATGGCCCCCCACGCTCGGTTTGGCCCCCCAATCAATGCGAATTTGTGAACTTCCGTAGGTGGAGGGCGTAACTGAATTATGTATCCTGGGGTGTTTATCTGAATTCAGTTTAGCCCCCCGCAATTGAAATGGGGAGCTTAACTAGCCTACCCGGAACTTCTTCAGATAAACCCCCCGTGTAATTCAGTTATGCCCCCCATACGAATACTTCAGTTAAACCCCCCCCCCCAGCTAATTCAGTTAAACCCCCCAGCTAATTCAGATAAACCCCCCATCTAATTCAGTTATCCCCCCCATATGAAAATTTAGGTTAATTACAAATTCACACCGAAAGGTACGATAAAAATTCTAAGCAGACCTATTATCGGTAACTTCTTAGTCTTTTAGCCAAGTTTAGAAAAAATAAATAGTTTAATCAATAAAAATGCCCATGGTGTATAACTCAAATGAGGAAAACGTAATAAAACGATAAAATGTATGTAAACAACAAAATTGGGTAAATATCAATAATATTAATTAATTTTAACTAAACAAAACACTATTTAAAAAAGATAATAAAAAATAAAAGTGAAATAATATTCAAAATCCTAAAAACACAAATTTAGCTGCGTACGCTAATAAAGCGTTGGGAATTGGATACTCAGTTATGGGGGGCTTAAATGAATTAGGTGGGGTGTTTATCTGAATTACCTATCCGGCACCTGAAGTGGGGTGCTCAACTGAATTGCCTGGGGGGCCAAACCGAGCGGCTATTTTGGGGGGCGCAACTGAATTGGCTGGGGGGTTTAACTGAATTTCCCCCAAGAATTTACCCGGCTCGTGAGAACCCGGTTTATCAGGCTACATCAGTTTCCTGATTTTTGTAATTCTAAAGTATGTGTTTTGCGGGCGACCTGCCGTAACCCTCACTATAGCGTATGTGTTACCGTAATCCTTAGTTTTCTCGCCTTTTCCTGATTTTTTTTAAACATTTCATTTTCAGATCAACAAATTGAACCTCCTGAAGCCCCTCATCCGCACCATAGACAATGCCGACAACACCCTCTTCAACGCATTTTCCATGGCAGACAAGGTTTTTTTTTAATAAATAATTTCCTTAAACATTTTTTTTAGGTCACATACAAGTATTTCCTCGGCCGGAAAGCCATGTTCGACTCTGACCTTCCTCTGGGTTCGTTTGGTTGTCATTTTTGTACAAAATTATAAAAATTTAGCCGAAAAATCGCTCTCGTACGCGTTCCGCAACTGCCCTCAGGACTCGGCCACCAACAAACGCCTCATTTTGATCTACCTCGTGCCCGTGAAGATGTTCCTCGGCCACATGCCCACGAAACAGCTGCTGCACAAGTACCAGTTGGACGAATTTGTGGATGTAAGTGGTTTTTTCTATTCATTTTTTTTTACCAATACTGGCAGTTTTTGCGCAATTTTTCCAGTAATGGCCGATTTGCGCACGGTTTTCGGCAAAAAATGCCGATTAATGCATAGTTTTTTTTAGCATTGTTGAATGCCTCACGTATAAAATACCGATTGCCTCAGTTTTTAGTTTAGATCTGCCGATTGACGCACGGTTTTCCTGAAAAATGACAATCGCCGCACAGTTTTTGTCGGAATACACCTGTTAATGCAGATTTTGGAAGAATTTGCTAATTGCCGCACAGTTTTGCCAGAAATTATCGATTGCCGAACGATTTTCTGCATTGATTTGCACTTTGTCACAGAAAATGCCAATCGCCGCATAGTTTTTGGTGAGAATCGCCGAATATCGCATAGTTTTTGGTTGAAAATACCGATCGCCTCAGTTTTTGGTTTGGATCTGCCAATTGCCTCACGGTTTTTGCTAGAAATTATCGATTGCAGCACGGTTTTCTGGGTCGATTGCAGCAATTTCTTGGTGGAATTTACCCAATTTCCATCCGATTTCGGGCAGAAAATTCCGATTTAGGCTCTTTTGGATATGAATTACGGATTTCAAGATGAATTTGGCCTTGGAACTGTCAAGTGACGCACGAAATTCCTCTGTAAAAACGCATTTTCCGTGCCTTTTTTTCGCTGAAACCGCGTTATTTCACTATTTTAGGTAGTGGAGGCCGTAAAGGAGGGGAATCTGAAGCGCCTGGAGAAGGCCCTCTCTGAACAAGAGAACTTCTTCATCGAGTGCGGAATCTTCCTGATGCTGGAGAAACTACGTGGCATCACCTTCCGCACCCTCTTCAAGAGAGTGTGAGTCTTATAAATGCGCAGGGCGCGCTTTTTCTCGGCCGTTTCTGTTTTTCATTTGTAGAACAAAAAAATAAGTTTAAAATCTAGTTACTTTTAGTTCCCTGCTGCTCCACACGAATATGGTTCCACTGCAGGCGTTCGAGGACATGTTGGGGTTCCTGGGAGTGACCGATGTCGACAGTGACGAGCTGGAGTGCATAATAGCCAATCTCATCGCAGATGTAAGGATTTTGCAACGCTTTTTGATTTAAAAAAAACTGTAGTTTTCAAACTTACGCGCGCGTTCAGTTCGCCCTGTGTTTAACGATTACCACTTTGGCATATTCCTCGCCCCAACTGCATTTACGTCGCGCACAGACTTCCAAAACAAGCTGTCAGAATATTTAACTCTTTATTTTAAAATTTGGCGGTTTGGACAAACTCAAGTCAACTTCAAGTCAACTTTAGCCATAGTTCTCACGGGCCGGACCGGGCCGACTTGAAAAAAAAATCCTCGGCCCGGCCCGCTTCGGCGCGCCCACTCGGACCACCCAGTCAAACTGTCACCCCACTTTATTTTTGCAAACTTAAAATTAGTTTAAATGTGCTATAGAAGTATAAAGAAAGTGTTTTCGGGGTTTATAAAAATTGACGTAAGCTAAAATAACGATTTAAAGAATTTTTTTGACAAGATTACAAACCGGGCCGACACTTTTCTCGGCCCGGCCCGCGGGCCGACCGGTTATTTGAGAACTATGACTTCAGCGCACAGCAAAAAGTGCTATGCAAGTCACGCACTTTGTAGAACCCAAATTTCACAAGGCACTGGTGTTAGTTATGCTAGTTGTTTTCGGAAAATCGTTGAACTGTTTGCTGAAAACAGTGAATCTCTATGAAAGGCTTGTGTTTGCCGCAACGCCGGCTCAAAGCAAAACAAGAAAGTCTAATAGCGGTTCGAAATCGTAAATGTTTTCGGCTGAGAGAGACTGTAACAGTTGACGGACCCACCCGTAAGACCCACTCGTAACTTTTGGGACCAAAACTGGGGTAGCCCCCCTTAACGTTTGGTCTTCCGTGCTCAATTTTGCCATAATAATGGCTAACTCCCCTTAACTTCTGCGTTGTTGGGGCCTCCAGGGCTGGCAAAGGGCCGGGCCGGCCCGCTCGGTGAAAAGTTGGGCCCGGGTCGGCCCGGGCTGGGCCGGCCCTTTGTTAAACGATAGGGCCGGCCCTCGGCTTAAAAATCGAGCCCGGGCCGGCCCTCAAATTCACCAGCCCTGGGGGCCTCTACCCCCCGTAACCTGGGGAAGGCTGACTATACTTTCCCGAGATATGATAGCACCGCTACAACTTGGGTGCGCCACACCTTTTATGTCTCTTTTATGCATGTCTCTATCGATTTAGGGCTGTTTTTTTTTTTAAAAATTTTATTTGCGTAGAGTTTGAAGGAACATACAGAAACGTGTCCTGAGGCTACAGTGCCCAACAACAAACTTTTTTGTTGTTAAAATCATGGCTGGACAGCGAGAATTTTGGGAGGTGGATGCGTAACCACCCCCAAATAGTGTCAAATGAAGCCGTAAGCCCCCTCAAATTTTTGTTTTCATTTTCAATCAAACGCCGATTTTCGTAGGTACCATAAACACCTTATGTTCACCAATGGTTAGAATGGGTCGTAATAACGAAGCTTTATAAATATCAGCCATCTAGATGATTTTGTCCTAGCTGTTCTTTCCAAAAACTTCCTTTTTCAGAAGAAGATCAAGGGCTACCTCTCGCACCAGCACAAGAAGCTGGTCATCAGTAAGAAGGACCCGTTCCCCGCGTTGTCGACCGTCGCCGGTTCCGGCTAATCTGCCTAGTATCTCAATTGTTTCCAACTCATTTCGTAAATTTGCATAAATCGGGTTTATTACTGACTGGAGATCTCGGAATATGTACACGCTCGAATAATGGGAAGCAGTATAACAAACAAAAATGGATGATGGTCTCGGACCGAAAATATAAGGCAAGAGGTTACTGTAGGTAACCTGGACACGGTAGGATTACTGTAGGACACGGGGAATTACGGCGTACGGTAGGAAACGGATACGGTAAAAAAAAATTGGGGGAAGGGTAAAAACAAACTACAAGTCTTTGGCCGAGTGGTGGTGGTTGGTGATTTCCCTGGTGATGAAGCTGGTTCCATCCGAAGGCAGAGGCGAGGGAATGAAGGGGGACAAGGCGATCAGGTACCAACGCGAACCCAAGGCCTGCTTCATGTTCTCCAGGAAAGTCAGCTGGTAGGCGTGCACGTCCTGAAAGGAAAACTTATTTCTAGTTCTTTTAAAAATGATTAATGAGCCATAACATGCCGTATCAGTTTTATTGCAATAGAAGGGTACCTTAAGGTATGTTTTGGCGTTATTTTGAGCCCTACTGACACCCGGCTACCACGAAATACGGTAGACCACAAAGGAAGAATGGATTTATTACAAAAGGAGGGTGCTCACAGAATATAGCAAAAACTGCCCATGTTTGTTTCCGGTTTGGCGAGAAAATTCCATTTTAGCAAAGAAAACAACATTTGAAGCTATTACAAAAGTTTTCTTTTCGCAGATTACCGCGCGTTCTCTCTTTCTCACTCGCTGGAAATTACCGAATTCCGCCTCGTTTTCGCTTGAAATAACTGTGGTTGCACTCATTCGAGAGAAAAAAACTGCCTACTTCAGAGTATTTTGGTAGATCTAGTGCGGCTCGATGTTCACAAGAAAAGTAAATTTTATTCCGTTAACGGAGCACTAGATGGATTTCACGGAAAACGATGGCTGCATGGTTAAAAAGCCCATTTTCAAGCGGAAAATCGCAATTTTCCTACGGGCTTTAAAATAATCTAACATTCAAAGCAAAGTTTTTTGTCGATTGTTACGATTTTTCTATTAAGAGTTGTTATGTTTTTTTTTTTTACATTTTCTGTTAAAATCGCCAATTGCGATACGAGTTTCCTTTTATGCTGTCGATCGCGGTTTCATTGTTTCGGCAAGAAAAAACCGATCGCCGCATTTTTTATATTTAATTTTTAAGGAAATCCCAGAACAGCATTTTTTAATGTAAATAAACTGTACGCCAAAGCACAATACTTCCGGCAAAAATGGTGGTTTCAAACACAATTCTAAGAATTCGTCGTTTAACGCGGGAACTGCCATTATTTTGAAAGTTGCAGCGTTAAACTTTTTGACATTTTGTTAGAGTCGAAAATGCCAGTTGTCTAATGCTTTTGGTAGATTTTGGCGCCCGCCGCACGGTTTTCTGGCTTTTAAAAATGTCCATAAGTTATGGACCACATCAGTAGAATGCTGGAGCCGAACCAGTGTATTGGCTAAGGCTCGTCGTTCAAAAAACACACTAGCTGAGAAAAAAACTAACCAGGAGGTACTCCATCCTCGTCTGTCCGTGCCAGAGACAGAAAATCTGCGCCGCCAGCAGGTAGATGGAGAAGATGAAAACGGTGAAAGTGCAGGCGAGGAAGACAAGGCAAACGAATTGGTAGAAAGTGATGTATCTGGGAAAAAGTCTAATTTTAAACGAAGAAAAGTGTGAAACCTGGCGACGAGGGCGAGATGAGGGAGCATCATTTGCCAGAGACGGCCGATGGAGAAAGAGCCGTCCATTCGGGTCCAGATGAAGTCCCAGGTGTAGCTGGAAAGGAACAAATGAGCTTATAAAACAGCGAAAGTTTGGGGCACAGTGGTATACCGACGTCTGGTCTCTCTCTCTCTCTCTCTCTCTCTCTCTCTCTCTCTCTCTCTCTATAACTCACTTCGTAAGGATGGCTTGCAGCAGGACGAGGTTCATAATTGAGGCCACGAAGTACCTCTGGTTGAAGTGGCCCACGCAGACGGCACCGAAGGAGCAGTGGTGATCACGGCGGAACACGCACACGTCACAAACTGAAATTTGAAGGTTCACACGACTTTAAAGGACTAAAAGTCAAACTTCACGTAAGGATAACGGTAAGTAATACTACATACTTTTTAAACTATTGTAGCCCTATTTCTCCACAGGATCGATAAGATATGGTAGTTTAATTAGATCACGCCCAGAAGCTCCGAAGCCAAAAGCTGGACATAGTTTAAAGGTAGGGGATACTGTAGACCTTTTGTGAGAATCCAAGCGCGCTTCGGGATGTATTCAATTCATGCTTGAATTTGGCTGTCGTATTTTTGGTCTTGTCCAAACTCGTTTTAAATGGAAACTTGGCAGTTTTCCAAGTCATACAGTCCTTTAACTGGGATTCCTAACTCCACCGTGTATTATCGATCCCTTCACAGATCGCCAGGGTGCGCCCGATGTTTAACCAGTACCCCCCCCCCCCCCCTTAGGAAAGTTCGCGCACCGGTTGCAAACACCTGTGCACACAATTTCGCGATTGGCGCCCATAATTTTAGTGAGAAAATTTTCCAAATCTGCATAGTAGTTTTGTAAGATACAATTTTGTGCCTATCACAGGCTGACTTTTGAGAAAACCAAATACAGCCTCGAAAACTTGGATAAATCAATAACGACGGGGAAAGACTACCATGAAAAGGATCCCGGTTAAAAGACTGTTTTGAAAACGAGTCTGGACGATAATATAAGTATGACAGACAAATTAAGGCACAAAACTGTACGCAATGGGCCCTAAACATATCTGAGCACATACTCATTTGAATCCCAGCGGTGTTTATCAGTTTAGAATTTTAAAAAATGGAAAATTTGCCATTAGCTAATCCAGAACACATTAATTTCAGTCGAATGTTTGACTTTCCTTTTTAAAACTAAACAGTTTTTAAACAGTCTTACATTTTCGGAGCTCCCTAGGTTTCAAAGCGAAATCAACCACTCTATTTAAAGGACTATTTGGACAATTTTAATTACGGTATACGAAATTATCTAACATTAAAGGCTGCCAAATCACCCTATAAATACCGATATTGACTATTTGTCGCAACAGAACCGTTTTACAGTACCTGGGCAGTGGTAGGCTCTCGGAGGGGCGTTCGTATGACAGGAATGGCAGTACCTAAAGCGAAAAAATCACTAAAATAGTCCTTTAAACCCATAAATTACCTGAATCCGGGCTTGACAACATTGGGCAACACGGTGCGCCCACTGGGTCCGATCTGGATCATCTTGTACCAGTTCAGGTACACGTTGGCGGCCAGCAGGAGCATGGAGACCACGCGGATCACCCAGGCTTAAAAGGACCACATTTTGGACATTTTTATGGATAAAAAGACCATTTTCGTTGGTAAAATAACTAAAATTCACTGAAAATGGTACCAACCTTCGCCGAAAGCGGGATACCACACGGGCAGGACCCAGAAGATGTGCAAGAGGAAGCCGATGGGCATGAGGACGAGGAAAATGGCGGTGGCTGCCTGAAAACGGGCGAAGTCGGCTGGCAGAAAGAGAATTTGAAGCGTTATTGACAACCGGGGTTTATGAAATCAACCTGACAGCTGGCAGAGCTTCCGCTTAACAAGTTGAAAACAAGAAATGTCAACAGACTATCAAAAAATCGAAGAAAAACTAAACTCACAATGTCCTGAGGCTGTTTGGGGAGCAGCTTGAAGAGTCTTGACTGGATATCGTCCAGCTCTCTATCCTCCGAAGTGTGCAGAGGAAACATCTAAAAATAAATAATGAAAATAGGTATAATTGGTAGAAACGGCAACGAAAGCAAGAAAAAATAGTATAGGCTTGATGCAATTGCGAAGCTATCTTTTCATTAATTAAGCAAATAGTCCAATAATTATGTGTTAGCAACAGTAGAACGTTCTGTTCGAACAGCGGAACGTAAAGGCTTGTTGAACATAGGGCTATAGAAGAATTGTGGTACGCTCCGAATTCGCGAAAACGTAGAAACCAAGGTGTTGTAACTGATCTGTTCTTTGGAAGGTTTGGGTACTATCTTTAGTCAAACAAAATTTTAAAAAAATCAATCAAATTAACAAAATTTGATAAATTAACGCAGCAACGTGGAAAGCTCGCAAAGTCAAAAACTTCTGTGAATCAATCGATGCCGTGGAAAGACCAAGCTTAATCGTTGTGAGACCCGTTTTGAAAATGGAGGCATTACTTCTATAAAAACAATATTTACTTTTTAGAATAACTTCCCATCAATTTAAAACTGAAACTAACTAAGCTAAAATTTGAAGTTTTAAAAACACCGTACTCACTAATGCTTTTGTAACTTCTTGCGCCCTTTAGCGCAATCAGAGGTGGTTAACACATATAAAATATCTAAATGCTCTTATTTCAACCTATTGCTATAAAATAACTGAAATTTGAAATTTAGACTCATTTTTACTTTTAAAAAAAATCTTTACTGAAAAAAGCGAACGTGGCAAAACTGACGAAGAGCCTTCTTGTGGGCGACTCACTGACTATCTCTCCCTTCCGCCGATTGCGAAAGTAAACAAATGTGAATCAGCAAAGGAAATGGGCGAAGTTTTTATAAGAAAAGTCGATAAATGGGTTACGGGGAAGGAAAATCGAAGGGAATAATGGTGGAACAAGCTCGAGAAAACTTTGTTTCTCCCGTGTTTTTTTGTGATTTTGTGCAATAAAACCACTGTTTAGACCTTTTAAAAGAAGCTGCATACTATAAAAACATTCATGAACGCCGTAAATTGAACGGCGTTGAACAACTGTTGCTCCGAGTGGGTTGAAAAAACAACAATATAGGTTTAAAATGACTTTTCTTTTTTAATAATCATTATTATGGATTAAATGTAGTTAAAATTACATTTTAACGCGTAAAAGTAACAGGGAATAAAGAAAAATCGAAGAATGCTGGTGTGTGGAAGTAGTTAATGGCAATGGCAGCTGACACACGGCAGCGGGGGGTTGAGGCAGACACACTCCCGACCTCTGCGTCTCTAACCAAGTGCTTCGCGAAATTGTAACAGTCAACAAGTTGCAACACGGGTGGTGCAATTAGAGATAGATAAGTGAGTTAGAGAGAGAGAGAGATTAACAACTATTATTGGAGGGGAACAGGGTTGTTTAGAAGCAAATGGGAACGCTCCGTCAACGAAAACTAAACAATGGGTGGTCATAGAACTGAAAAACAAGCGAAGTGCGGGAATGGAATATGGGGAGACCAAAACATGTATCATTCTCTCTCTCTCTCTCTCTCTCTCTCTCTCTCTCTCTCTGTCTCTCTGTCTCTCTGTCTCTCAGTCTCTCTGTCTCTCTGTCGCTATGTCTCTCTGTCTCTCTGTCTCCCTGTCTCTCTGTCTCTCTGTCTCTCTGTCGCTATGTCTCTCTGTCTCCCTGTCTCTCTCTCTCTCTCTGTCTGTCTCTCTCTCTCTCTCTCTCTCTCTCTCTCTCTCTCTCTTTCTCTCTCTGTCTGGTCTTCCATCTTACTCTTTAAAGGAACTCGCGGGACAGAGAAAATGGATTTGGCATTTTGCCAGTTGACCCGAAAAAGGGTCCCATTACGAAATGTACTTGCGAATCGCCAAAAGCCGCGAGTGTGTGGAATAAGTACACTCGCGGGTTTTGGCAAATCGCCAGTGCTTTTCGTGGCGGGACTTTTAACTAGCATTTGTCCAATATCACGAAATTAAGGCAGGGTTTGGCAAAACGCCAGTTTTTTATGTGTGGAAATCAACCGTAAACTTTGTTCAATGAAACAGTATTAACTGGCAGAAAAATGTTATTAAAATACAAGTTTTCTGCCAGATAAATGACCAAGGTTGGATGAAACTGGGTCCGCCCCGGGCCGGGAATTTTTGGAGGCAGTCCACGGTATTTTTGAAAATCGTTTTTTAACGTGAATATTTTTAAGTTTTGTTTGTTGCAAACCATAGTTCTAATTGTGCAAAACATACTGTGTAAAGGAGGATTCGAACTACCCTAATAAATTTTATGTGATTTTCATAACCGAGTGGCTTAGAGGTCGGACTGGCAATCCGAAGTTGTTTCAGTTCGATCCCCCGCGGACAAAACTTTAATTGTTTTATGTCACTGTTATGCTAGAAACACAAAAACTTTTTTTCTAACTTTTAGAAATTTTGACCTCGGGCCGAAATTTTTGGGAAAGCGGACCGGCCCTCAGCCACCCATGGTCATATATATTTTTGAGAAAAAAGGTTCTCGGGTTCCCTAGTACTCCTTCGATTTCCCAATTCAAACAATAAGTACAAATTCCAATCTCTTTCCTGACCCTCCCGTAGACCAAAGCGACCCATGCGATCTACCCCTTATCTCCCTCCTTATCTCACTATTCTGCTTTTTCCACCCGAGATGTGGCCCAAATTTTCAGCATCGAAAGAGGAAAAACCTCCTTTGGTCTTGGACCTTCAGCCACTCCGGGCTGAGGAAGCCTTCCCTCCCGTGAAACGGTAAATCTCACATTTTTTTTGCATTACTTCCTTTTTAGGGTCCCAAAAAAGTCTAGAAAGTCGATTGTTCTCCGATTAGTAGCAGTTTTTGTTGTTTTTGCCCTATTTGGAGTAGCTTTGGTAGGTTAAATTCAAAAAATTGGAAAATTCTGGTTTAGTACAATGTTCTTCAACACATGGCTCACTGTTGGCGCTGGCACGCCAATTTCAGCGATGAGAAGTACCAGCAGTTTTATGAAAAGTGAGTTATATGGGACCTTCAGCTACTTTTCACATAGTAAAATGTAAAAATTATTGTTAAACTGGATTTTAGCTACGTTTTGCCCCTTGAAGGAGCTGGAGAGAGGCACAACGAGTACTTCCAGAATATCTATTTCCAGATGTGAGTAGAGAGAGAGAGAGAGAGAGAGAGAGAGAGAGAGAGAGAGAGAAAGTGCGTGTGCGTGTGCGTGTGCGTGTGCGTGTGCGTGTGCGTGTGCGTGTGCGTGTGCGTGTGCGTGTGCGTGTGCGTGTGCGTGTGCGTGTGCGTGTGCGTGTGCGTGTGCGTGTGCGTGTGCGTGTGCGTGTGCGTGTGCGTGTGCGTGTGCGTGTGCGTGTGCGTGTGCGTGTGCGTGTGCGTGTGCGTGTGCGTGTGCGTGTGCGTGTGCGTGTGCGTGTGCGTGTGCGTGTGCGTGTGCGTGTGCGTGTGCGTGTGCGTGTGCGTGTGCGCGCGTGAAAATCACTCAAATTCATCAAAATGTTTCAGTTACGACGGAGAGTACGAAGTCCTTGACAACTTTGAAGACTATAGGCAACGATTCGACGATTTCCTAAACAAGTAAGCAACTTTCCTATCTTTTTTTTTTGTCTTATCGGGTCGTCCATTGTGTTGCAACAATCGCTACCTATTATCTTTTGAGAAGCGAACACAGAAGCCAATTTTTCAAGGACATTCGGTTTTTAAGCATGGCTATCTGCAGTATCGAACCATAGGCTAAATTCCAATTCGCAAACGTTCTTATGGTGCCATTATAAAGAAATTATTCACGTCAAATAGTGGTTACATCTTAATGATTTGGTATGGGTGCCGGCGGAATTTGGTTATGAAACGTGTTGCATTGGTTTCGTAGTTCCATGTTATTTTGCATCGTGTTGTAAGCCAAAATGTCTAAATCTAATTGCATTTCAGGTACGACAAAGAGTACAACCCTACTGAAAAGGAGTACCGTTTCCGTGTCTTTGTTCACAATGTGATCGAGTATGAAATGGAGGAGTCGCGCACGCCCTGGCTGGACCTGGATGAGACCCCCTTCACCGACTGGACTGATGCTGAAATGAAGAAGGTAATGCCGGAAAGCGAATTCGAAATTGGAAGGGAATGAAGTCAAACGCATGTACTCCGTTACGGATATTCTTACTGATATCACGAGAACGCAACTGACTTTGTCTCTGCGCCCTCTCTATTCACAACGCAATCTTGGCATGAAAAGCAGGTTAGATATAGGTCACCGAGAAAGCACTGTAATTAGAAAGAGCGCAGCATCATCCTTAGCCTGCCGCGTTATGGGGACAAACCGCCCTTAAGCAAAACCCCAAACCTAACGTACTATGCCTTTCGAGTGGACGTTCTGATAAACGCTTCAAGAGTTTGCCCCACTTTATGCATTTTTTGCCTTATTATAGGCCTAAACGTAAGCCCTAAACCTTACATTAAGTATCTTGTTTTGAGCTGTATAGGCGTTAGACCTTAACAAACATTTTACGCTTTAAAACTCTTCATCAGGACGTTTGCCTATCCATTGAGAATTAGGTTTGCGTCCTACGTTTTTACTTTATGCCTTACTGTAGCCGTCTTACATCCTTAAACTTTACCACTTAAGCCTTAGATTAAACGCTAAAGCCCAAACCGTTTCGTCGTAAACCTAAAGATTAGGATGAATGTCATCGTGTGTTTGGTCCTAAAAGCTTAACGTGTTCGCCGTACACCTTACGCCAAACATGCTACCCCTTGCTCTTCAAGCGTAAGGAATTACGCCTTAAACTTTAAGGATAAAGAATTAATCTTTTCGCCTAAGGAATTACACTCTACCCTCTACCCTACTCTTTAAAAAAATATGAAGGATTAAATAATTTCGATCTGCCAAATTAGTACATTTTTTTTAGATCCTCGCAGCCAATGGAGACCTCACGGGAATGGAGGGATCGTCTCGTTTTGAGGAAAAGATCTACCGCGAGGGAGAGAGCCGCCCCCTTCAGGTCGACTGGAGGAATAAGGGAAAAGTCACCAATGTTAAGAACCAACGTAAATTCTTAGAATGGGTTTCATTATTTGTCTCTTGTAGAACAATGTGGTTCATGCTGGGCTTTCTCTGTCGTTGCAGCTGTTGAGTCTCAGTATGCCATTAAGTTTAATAAACAGGTTCTTCTTTCGGAGCAGCAATTGGTGGACTGTGATAATAGAAACAACGGGTGTCACGGAGGATACAGGCCTTATGCTATGAGGTGAGTCTTGTTCAGATTTGCTGAAGTTATACGTTTTTGAATTTTTTGATGATGTTGTCCACAATTACAAAAATATTTTTGAACGTTTATCTATCGATACACTCACACTCACATACACTCACGCACACACAATCACATACATTCACGCACACGCAGTCACACACGCACACGCACACACAATCACACACGCACACACAATCACACACGCACACGCACACACAATCACACACGCACACGCACACACAATCTTACACGCACACGCACACACAATCACACACGCACACACAATCGCACACGCACACACAATCATACACGCACACGCACACGCACACGCACACGCACACGCACACGCACACGCACACGCACACGCACACGCACACGCACACGCACACGCACACGCACACGCACACGCACACGCACACGCACACGCACACGCACACGCACACGCACACGCACACGCACACGCACACGCACACGCACACGCACACGCACACGCACACGCACACGCACACGCACACGCACACGCACACGCACACGCACACGCACACGCACACGCACACGCACACGCACACCTTAAGTTCACAACCTTACCTAAACATATCGTTACTTCAGCTATGTCCAGCGCAACGGCCTTCTCCCAGAAAACTCTTACCCGTACACGGCCACCGAAGGAAATCAGTGCAAGCTCATGAATCAAACCAGGGTCTTTATTAGTGACTACAAGGCTCTTTCAACAAACGAAGACACCGTAGCCGACTGGGTTGCTAAGAATGGGCCTGTAACTTTTGGTAGGAGAACAAGGCAGCATTTAAAATTATGACTTTTAGGAATGAAAGTCATTAAACAAATGTACAACTACAGAAATGGAGTATTTGAGCCGTCGAGGCAGGATTGCGAGGTAAGAGAAAGCATTTGGAGAAACACTTGGAGGTCATAGTTAATAGGCGCGGGGCCGGATACTGCCATAGTTGAAGGTGCGGCCTGCGGCTGCCATAGTCAAAGGCGCGGCCTGAGGCAGCCACAGTTATTAGGCGTGAATGCACGGCCTGATGCTGCCATAATTGAAAGCGCGGCCTGAGGCTGCCATAGTTGATGGTGCGGCCTGCGGCTGACATTGATAACGTGCTAATCTTAATCCAAGTTTTCAGGAAAAATCTCTTGGTTCTCACGCCATGACCATCGTCGGCTTTGGCAGTGAGTCCGGCCGAGACTACTGGCTTGTGAAGAACTCCTGGGGATCCTGGTGGGGTCAGAACGGCTACTTCAAACTGGCTCGAGGAGTGAATGCCTGCGGCGCTGGAGAGAACATGGTGGCTCCTATCATCAATTAATATGCTAAAATCGATCAATAATATGATTTTTTTTTGGTCATATTGGTTCATACACACACACCCACACACACACACACACCCACACACACACACCCACACACACACACACACACACACACACACCCACACACACACGCACACACACACACGCGCACACACACACCCACACACACACACACACACCCACACACACACACAGACACACACACAGACACACACACACACACACACACATACAGACACAGACACACACGCACACACACACGCACACACACATACGCGCACACACACAGACACACACACACACACACATACAGACACAGACACACACGCACACACACACACGCGCACACACACACACACACACACACATTCGTTATTCTCTACAACTTGAAATAGTTGTTCTGTAAATAATCTTTGTGTGTTTCTCCAGCTTCACTGGGCGGAACGTAAACTAGTTTAACAACTCTAACAACAACATCGAAATTTCGGCACGACGCGAAGAAGTGTTTTGGAAATTGCAATAGTTGTTGGTTCAAATAGAAATTAGCATTTCCAGTTTTTCCGTATTAGGGGCAATTTGGGTAGAAATCTCATTTCTGGTAACTTCGAATGATTAGAATGGCTAGATATTTGCATTCCAATTTGCTACAAAACCACGTCAGGAGAGCGAAAAGCCTATTTCAGCCTGACATCAGGTCAAGCACGGTCTTCCCCCTCATCACTCTACACCATCATGCCTAGAACCCCAGGCCGCCGTTCGTTTTCTCCTCCCAACTCATCTTTATTTTTGTTCAGTGCGTCCTTCTACGGAAGCCCAAGCCGCCATCTATCGCCCGCAGCCTCGTCGTCGACGCCAGCCTGCTGTCCTCCGCCAGTCTCCGGCGCTCTCTCCTCTTCCTCCCCGCGTGCCAGCCCTCCCTGGTGCCAAGACACCTGCAGCGTGAGTTAACACCCCCTCTCCACTTCAAGTCACTGTGCTCTTCCTCTTCTATACCTATGGCTCATCCCCATGCTATACCAACGCTTCTTGTTGTACTGCGATGTTCCTGCGATTCAAGGGTCAAAAACACGTTAACCAAATGGCAGTTGGCCTTGCGATACAAAGTATTTCTTCCCGAAGACTATCTCTCCAACTGTTGTTTTACATTTCTCGCGAAAATGCCTTTTGGATATTTAATTTTTCAAGCTGATCGCCACTTCAACCTTCAAATCGCCGTTATTGTATCATTATCACCTGAATGTCGCGTACTTTTCATTGGTAACAGGCTATAGCTGTTGGCAAATGAGCGTAGGCGGTAAAAGTAGGGACCGCAGAGGTGCGCACAGCAGTGCAGCCCGAAATGTTAAGAAAATATGGTTTCAATCGCTCTCGCGCGTATTATTTTTTATTTTGCTTTTCTAAACAATGAATCCGACGTAAAAGAACACGAGGAATCCGATGAAATCATTTTGAAACCGATATCTCTTTGTCTTCTGGGCCAAAAACCATGATTTTTCGGTTTTTTGGCCATTAAAAACAGGTTGGGCGCGGAGCGCGACCGATTTTAAATTAAAATGATTACGCAACTCATTTTACATATATTTGCCCAAAAAACTCAAAAATCCGTTTGTGCAGAAAAAAGTTACGCCGAATTTTAACATTTGCGGCGCTCCCATTCGTCGCAGAATCACGTTTGGTAGCATTATTAGTGTGCATTGTACTTCTTTAAGTGTTTTTGTTATTTTAAGATAGTAAAACTTGAGAAAACCACTTTTGTTTTGCAGCGAGACAATTTTAAAAAAAGTTCACTTTCAAGGGATCTTTGGATTTCCCGTATGTGTACGCAATACAGGCCCGGAGCGCTCAATGTTTTAAATTTATGAATCTACTCTTAATTCTCTTTCGTTTAATGTAAAATTGAGCCAATTTCATTCGTGCGGATATATAAAAATATAATTTTAAAGTGTATTTTTTTTATGAATTTTAAGCGGTTTTCGCGCTCCAATGCCAAATCCCTTTCTCGGAGCAATTTTGAAAACAGTTAATTAAACGTGTATTTTAATTACTCTGGGGTTCATTTTGGTGCCATAAATCGTAGAAAAATACGGTTGTTCATTACAATACCAAAATCCCTTAATTTTCTTTAATTGAAGGGATTTTGCGTTTAACCAAGTATCTGCCCTGTGTTTAGCGGCGCCTGTGCACTCGCCCGAGAATGAACACGCCTAACCACGGCGGTAGTTGAAAAACGGGATTGAAATAGAGGCATTCAAAATGGAATATCTCGTTTTGTTGTGGATGAAATTTCACAGTGTAAAAATAAAAGTTTAAGTTGGAGCATCATCTGTTTAAATATTTACATAAAAAGTCGAAGTTCTCAAATATAATTTATGCTCTGCGGTCCCTAGGTAAAAGCCGCTTTTTCTGCATAATCCGTCTTATTTCTCAAATTCCGGAACAATTTCGCTGCGACACCCACAGGATTTTTTGTTTAATTTGAAAAGGCATAATCGATCGATACTGTTTTTCCTTTTATTGAGGTAACAAACCGTGATATTTTTCAGAGCGCTCGGGTTTCAAATCACCCAAAAATCGATAAAGCAAAATTTCACAGTCTTTCTTTTTGAGCGCATTCACTAAACAAAGGTCATTGCACCCAGTGCTTTTTAACATGTCTCACGAAAATTTATTTCGGATGTTTTTCCAGCTGACCCACTTCAATTCTTCAAATTGTCATTACTTGAACTTGAGGCCTTGGGCCGCTTTGTGGTCTTTTGCTCGTACGCACGTAAACTTTTGAGTTCGGAAAGGACGACCGACCAGGGGCTTTAGCTAGATTATATTTGATTATCACCTAAACGTCGCTGACATATTGTTGAAAAAAGGCTATAGCTGCAAGCAAGCATGGCAACGGGCCGGCCCGCTTTGCTTTTGCCATGCTTTGCTGTAAGCTATACAGAAATTAAAAATACACTATAATACATAAATAAAATACAGAAATGATACACAAATACAGAAATATAGTTAAGAAATAAACACAAATACAGAAATAGAAATACAGAAATACAGTACAGAAATGATAGTTAAGGCAAACCGAGAAACGAAAGAAACTATACGCTCTATGCTGAACGAATGCCTTCGTAGTGGAACACTTCCCAGGGCAATGTGCAATTCTGTCATCTCTCTTATATTCAAAAACGGAAATCCGAACCAACTAGCAAATTTTCGCCCAATTGCCGTATCTTCTACCTTTCTTAAATTTCTAGTCCGTATTATTCATTGAAGAATTGAAAGAACGTTGGAGGAAAACCAAGCAAACGTACAAGCCGGGTTCCGTAGAAACTACTCCACAAGCGATCACATCCTAACACTAAAACAACTAATCGACAAATCCTACTCCCATAATTTGCAAACCTATATCGTATTTGTGGATTTCGCAAAGGCCTATGATAGTATCGAACATGAAGGTGTTTGGTCTAGTCTAGAAAGTCAAGGAGTAAACCACCAATATGTCAAAAGCCTTAAGTACATATATCAAAACGGACAAACAAAAGTCAAAGTTGGCGAGAACGAAGTCGAAATATATGTTAAGAAAGGTGTCCGCCAAGGTTGCCCCCTATCTCCTGTGATCTTTAATGCTGTTCTGGAAATGGTAATGAGAAAGTTGGAATGGGAGAACAAAGGAATCTGTATTAATGGAACGAATCTCACACATTTATGCTACGCCGACGATATCGCACTTATTGCAAAGTCTCCCAAGATGGCCCAACAAATATTTGACAACCTTGTCCAAGAAGCACAAAATGTCGGCCTGCGATTCAATCAAAAGAAGACCGTAGCAATGACCAACTTCGGTAAAACTCCTCTCAGCATTAATGGTACCAATATTCAATACGTCGATCAATTTGTCTACCTTGGGAGAAACCTAAGTTTCCAATTTGATGATAGCAAAGAAATCACACGACAAATTCAGTCAGGATGGGCCGCCTTCCACCGTCACAAAATGTTCCTTGTACAAAGATCCATCGACATGAGAAGGAGACGAAAAGTATTCAACCAGGCGGTACTCCCAGCTATGTTGTACGCATGTGAGACTTGGGCATTGACAAAGAAAGACAAAAAGAAATTGCGATCTGTGCAACGAAGAATGGAAAGAGCGATGACCCACAATCAACTTCAAGACCGAATACCACATGTACAGATCCGGAGACAAACGGGAGTCAAGGATGTGCTAATAGAAGCTTCAAAAAGAAAACTGAACTGGGCAAAGAAATTGGCTTGTTGCGTTGACGGAAGGTGGACAAAGGAAGCAATAGAATGGTACCCAAGAGAGAAGAAAAGGAGAGCCGGAAAGCAGTATGTTCAATGGGAAGATGATTTGAAAGAGGCGGCAGAAAGAGTTGGACGACAAGGTGTGTGCTGGGCAAGGGTGGCTAGGACGGAGGAGGAAATATGGCGACAAATGACCTCCCTGCGCTACGACCTGTGATTCTCATCAGTAGCGATACAGGAATAAATATTGTATTGTTGTATATTGCTGTAAGCAAACGAACATCTGCGATTAAAAACCGCTTTTTCTGTGTAACAAACTGTAATATTCTTCAGAGCACTCAGAACCGATGAACAATGGAAGAAGCAGGAGTAGAAGCTCAATCGTCAGGAGCAGCAGAAGTTCTACAACCCCCTCTTCGACACGCACGGGAAAGGAGTGCAGCCCTCCGACGACTACACGAACTGCCCGCGAGGACTCTCCCAACACGGCGCGGAGCCCTTCTCCTATCCCACTTCAGGGTAAGCTTTGGAGATCATAAAAGCAAACGGGACCTCGCGCAAATTAAGAATACAGAAAATCCTTGCTTCGATTTTTGGAGCGAAGACTTTTTTGTCTATCGTTCCTTGCGCCCTCATTTTTGTTAATAAAAATATAGTTACTAATGTAATTATACCAAATTACCAAATTGAATTTTTTTCCGATTCAAAAGGAAATTGCATTCGGCTGTTTGGTTTTTGTTGTCTGCGCTGGTTAAATGCCCTGGCTAAATGCCAAAAGGCTTGCAATTAGCTGCCGCGGCGAGACCAGGTCACCCCATCCTTTAAATTTCGGTGCCATTTTTTAGAAACAGACTATAGAAACTTTGCTGTTAGTAGTTTATCTTATTAACGCAAATTTGAATTTTGAAGCAGTGCAACTGTTCGTTTTTATTTTTGCCGTAGTTCCGCGTGTAAAATCCAAGGTTCTTAGGGGCCAATAAAAATGCAAATGCAAATCTCTAAGCCTTTTCTCACCTCCTTGTTTTTAGAACAACAACAGTCCCGGTCTCAGGAAGTTAGAGGGAGGAACAGACCTACAACAGACAACGTGAATAGAGGTGGAGGGGTCGTTCCGTTTTAGGGGTTGTTCCCAAGATCAAAGTTACCCACCCGGGAGCAGGTTCGTTTTGCATGGCATATTCATTTTGAGCTTATTTTTAGGACTTTCCTTCGGAATCATTGGACAAATTCTAAGAGGGCGCTTCTCCCTCTGCTCATTTCAAAAGAACCTCTATCCGCCGGTGGTGCACAATCTTGATGGCTGCGTTTTTTCGAATGGAATCCATTTGCGAAATGTTGAAAACAATTTCTCCCATTGTATTGTGAGTTTCACAAAATTTCAGTCTTTAATAATTGACTCATTTTAGAAAACTGTTAGTGTATTTCCACGTGTTTTAAAAGAACCTATGAGTACTACGGAAATATGGGCAGTGGGCCTCTCGATGGCACTGTGCACAACATGTAGCAATAACCCAGACAACGCTTTTATTATGTACAAAGCAATATGCATTCCCAGGGTCAGTTTTTGAAATCAACTTTGCGCTCAAAATTGATTTTAGAAACAAACGGAACGCCCCGGTCAAAATCTCATTGTCCGCTAGGAACCATCAAATCGCCCCAAGGAGTTTGACCCTTCCAGTGGGCGGATATTGTCCCATCCAAGCGCAGCGGACGGGATCTGGAGCAAATGGGAGAGAGGATATGAACGGAAGATCGAATGACTTTCTGCAAGTGACTGTTATGGCTGAAGGAACGGAGGACATTGCCTACGTCTATGCAATTCTTACCCCTCAGGAGTAGATACCAGTAGATATCTAGTAGAAGTTGTTTTGAATGGGATTAAAGTATAAATAAAATTGCCTTTTCCACTAATACTGTTACATTTACACTGACACTTACTTGACTCTGTTGAACAAAACAAAACAAACTACATAGAATCTTGGATTTTCTCATTTTCTTTCATTGCGTGTCTCTGGTTTATTTACGAAATGTACGTTGTAATTTTAAAAAAAAAGAAAATTTTCATCATTGATATAAAAAATGAAAATTACAACGTTGTACTTTTCGTGTTTTGAAAAGTATAACGTTGTACGTTCAGTGGAAATTACAACGTTGTACTTTTCAAAACACGAAAAGTACAACGTTGTACTTTTAGTGGAAAATTAAAATGAGCGTTAATTATGGTTTAGTACAATGTTCTTCAACGCATGACTCACTGTTGGCGCTGGCACACCAATTTCAGCTTTTTGAACGTTTATCTATCGATACACTCATACTCACACCCACGCTCACACACGCACACGCACACGCACACGCACACGCACACGCACACGCACACGCACACGCACACGCACACGCACACCTTAAGTTCAAAACCTTAGCTAAACATATCGTTACTTCAGCTACGTCCAGCGGAACGGCCTTCTCCCAAAAAACTCTTACCCGTGTGCGTGTGCGTGTGCGTGTGCGTGTGCGTGTGCGTGTGCGTGTGCGTGTGCGTGTGCGTGTGCGTGTGCGTGTGCGTGTGCGTGTGCGTGTGCGTGTGCGTGTGCGTGTGCGTGTGCGTGTGCGTGTGCGTGTGCGTGTGCGTGTGCGTGTGCGTGTGCGTGTGCGTGTGCGTGTGCGTGTGCGTGTGCGTGTGCGTGTGCGTGTGCGTGTGCGTGTGCGTGTGCGTGTGCGTGTGCGTGTGCGTGTGCGTGTGCGTGTGCGTGTGCGTGTGCGTGTGCGTGTGCGTGTGCGTGTGCGTGTGTGAGCGTGGGTGTGAGTATGAGTGTATCGATAGATAAACGTTCAAAAAGCTGAAATTGGTGTGCCAGCGCCAACAGTGAGTCATGCGTTGAAGAACATTGTACTAAACCATAATTAACGCTCATTTTAATTTTCCACTAAAAGTACAACGTTGTACTTTTCGTGTTTTGAAAAGTACAACGTTGTAATTTCCACTGAACGTACAACGTTATACTTTTCAAAACACGAAAAGTACAACGTTGTAATTTTCATTTTTTATATCAATGATGAAAATTTTCTTTTTTTTTTAAATTACAACGTACATTTCGTAAATAAACCAGAGACACGCAATGAAAGAAAATGAGAAAATCCAAGATTCTATGTAGTTTGTTTTGTTTTGTTCAACAGAGTCAAGTAAGTGTCAGTGTAAATGTAACAGTATTAGTGGAAAAGGCAATTTTATTTATACTTTAATCCCATTCAAAACAACTTCTACTAGATATCTACTGGTATCTACTCCTGAGGGGTAAGAATTGCATAGACGTATCTCAACGGATATCAGCCGCTTGCGACTCTTCTCTTCGAATTCCGCGAGCAGCAGAGTCTCACAGCACAGTGAGTTTACCTTTTACCGTTTAGCAAACGTTCTTTTGATCATTTGATTGCAGGGAGTTTTGCGGAAGTCACTGGAGGCTCACCTCCTCCTTCACCGGCAACTCCGAGCTACAACGAAGTCTTCCCTCCTCTGCTATCCTCGGCGGCCCTTTCGGTTGAGAGGGAGCCTCAAGTCACTCTCAAGCCCCGTTTGCCTTTCTCGAACTCTGATTTTTCGAGAAAGCAGTTTCCATCTGTTTCTGTTACATCTTATGCTCAAGGTATGTTTCAAATCACCCAAAAATCGATAAAGCAAAATTTCACAGTCTTTCTTTTTGAGCGCATTCACTAAACAAAGGTCATTGCACCCAGTGCTTTTTAACATGTCTCACGAAAATTTATTTCGGATGTTTTTCCAGCTGACCCACTTCAATTCTTCAAATTGTCATTACTTGAACTTGAGGCCTTGGGCCGCTTTGTGGTCTTTTGCTCGTACGCACGTAAACTTTTGAGTTCGGAAAGGACGACCGACCAGGGGCTTTAGCTAGATTATATTTGAGTATCACCTAAACGTCGCTGACATATTGTTGAAAAAGGCTATAGCTGTATGCAAGCATGGCAACGGGCCGGCCCGCTTTGCCATGCTTGGCTGTAAGCAAACGAACATCTGCGATTAAAAACCGCTTCTTCTGTGCGATCTGTTTAATTTTGTTGAAAGTTTTTCCGGCGCAATTTCTTTGCGAAATACATGGGATTTTGTTAAATTAGAAAAACCAGTGTAAGTTTTATCGAATAATACTATTTTACTTCAACTGAGGGTTTTTAACCGTAATATTTTTCAGGGTCTCCCCAGTCTTCGGTTCGTCAGGCCTCTTCACCAGGAAAAGTCGCTTCTCCTTCCGCAGCAAGGGTCTCCTTTGGAGATCATAAAAGAAAATGGGTCTTCGTACAAACTTCAACTGCCCCTGCTACGATTTTGAAAACGAAGGCTTTTTTCATACTTCGCACTTTTCTAAATAAAAAAAAAGTTTATTGCTCTAATGTTGTCAATTATCGATTCTTTTGCATGGATTCTTTGCATTTTTGTTGCAAACTACATGGCGTGGAAAATGTTTTTGGTTTGTTTTTGCGTCAAACTGTTTTGCCGCAACTTTTGCCTCTTTACATTTTGCGACTGAATGCATTGCTTTGACTTTTTCGCTTCCCAAAACATCAACTCCATATATAGTTGATGCCAAAAACCTCGCCACATGTCAATGTTTCGATGTGGGACCTAGTAATGCGTGCAATATAGGATACTCAGCCTTTGTACGCAGCTAAATCGGCCGAAGTAGATTCGGCGAGGAGTATAGCTGGGTGGACCCAAAAGGCGCGACATTTTTTTTGTTCAAACACCAAATTTTGTTTTGAAAATTCAAGAAATGCTAAGGTTTTACGTGCTTTACTCTATCTATGGATAACACTTTCAGTTCAATTTTAAAAAAAAAGTGTTAGTCTTTTGCAAAGTTTTGGCACCCTTTCGCTGCGAGACCCCAACACGCTATTTGGGCTTTAAGTTAGCTCTTTTTAGTAGGCAAATCATTAAACTCCGCTGTTGTTTCAAAGTATCTTGTTATACGTTGAAAGTATAGAGCCACATCTAGTGTTAACGAGCGAGAGTCGGAACAATCTTGTATATTTCAGTTAGGGTCCGCAAGCCGAAATTTAAAAATTTGATTTCAGGGCTGTTTTCCACATGTACCTGTAGCTCTAGGTGTAAATTATAGAACTTTTTTTTGATTTGTGAGATTTGGTTCAGTTTGAAGCGAGTAATGGCCGTTTGCGCGTGGTCATCGCGGCGGCCGATTTCCATTGCGAATTCGGAGGGATCGGCTCTGGAGACGAATTGGCAGGCAAAAAAGTGCAAAAATCTTGATTTTCACTGAGAAAATTGAGATATTTTGCAAAACCAACATCACCATCGTTTTCTCCGTCTTAATTTAGGTCATATTCTGTTGTTCATAATAGAAAAATGTTGTATTTGGGCGCGCGCGGCTGAAAAACCAAAATTTCTTAACAAATCGGGCTGCCATTGCGGCGCCCGCCTTTGCGGCCCCTAGTTTCAGTGGATGGTTCGTTGAAGGAAAACCGACTACAAGGCCCACTTCTGAATTCTTCTCGAAGATGCTACGAAATGGAGGGATTAGACACCAAAAGGTCACCTCCACAAGGACTACAAATTCCTCGTGTATCCGCGATTGGCCCTGGTGCGTCGAAACAATATTCTGATCATCAATCGATATTTTTAGTTCCCTGGCAGCATTTGTCGCCACAACCGAAGACATCGACTTCAACTGGTACCCGAACGGCAAGGACCATGGCAAGAACTACTTCCTCAAGGACGGCTACACGGTCTCCATCTGTTTCTGTTATATCATGTGTCCAGCTTAAGCCCAATAAACTTGTGTATGAACACTGTTTGAAGAATTTTGTAAATAGAGAGTAGTACACAGAGAAACGGAGATACAGAGAGAAAAAGGCACAGAACACAGAGAGGAGAAAAAGAAAGAAAGAACATACACACACAGAGAGAGAGAGAGAGAGAGAGAGAGAGAGAGAGAGAGAGAGGGGGGGGGGAAAGAAAATGAGAAAGGAACAAAGAGAGAGGATTTGTGAGTAGTAAAAAATTGTCTTATGACCAATTGCAATTAGTACTCAGTTTCTATGTTTCTACTCATCTGCCCCTTGGCCTCTCCTTGTCTCCATGTTGCCCTCTGCTCTCCTTGTCTCCATGTTGCCCTCTCTGTTTCTATGTTTATGAATCTTCTCTGTCTTTCAGTCTCTCTGTCACCCTGTATATCTATCTTTGATGTCCGTCTTTCTGTATATTTCTGGTTCTGCCTCTTACTATGATATTTTTTATCTATCTTTCTGCGTAAACTTCTTCGGTATCGGATTCTGCAAACTCAAGAACTTCTGATTTGAAGCGAAAGAATTTGGCAATTCCAAATAGACCACGCGATTTTGTTTTGTCAATGTTGCATAAATTTTTAGCATCATTAGCATTAATTTGTTCTATTTTTACGAAATTACTATGGTTTTTCAAAGCCGATTTCAAGTCACTTTGACTATATATTTCGCATCTCGGCGAGAAATGAAGGTCAGAACGAGACCCAGTTTGAAGGATAAACAACTTTTACAGCACGTGGACATGCATATTCCATAGAAAACGCGCATAAATCTCCAAACAGTCTTGGTTTCTACATCCAACATGCGGTTTATGATCTTCGCCCTGTGCTTCAGCTTTGTTTCAGCCGGCTTGGTAAGTATGGAAACACCAGAAGTCAAAGCCCCGCTACGCGGGTCTTAGACTTTTGGGTTCGGCGGCCTCAATGTGTTCTCACGGCCTTCGGCCGTTCGATTTCGCGGCCTGCGGCCGCTCATTTTTGCAGCCTTTGGCCGCATACGGCCGCTTCGCGGCCTAACGTCGAAACACACACGTGTGCGCTCGGGTCGGGTACCAAGGGCGGCCGACCACTCTGGCGCTACGCGCCAGAGCGGTTCCCGGCCGCCCTTGGTACCCTCCCCTCGCTTCCGACCCCACCGCCCTATCTCATCTCTAGAAATGGCTGACTTTGCCTAAAACGCTACGCTGCTAACCAACAGACAGAAACTACCAAATGTATATTGGGATGCTAGAAATTATGCTTTAAGGGTACCACCAGGGTAATTTATTTTTCAAGTTTTGCTTAGGAAATGAACTGAATGCACTCTCCAAAGGACGTAATTTTAAAACTAGAAATAATTTTTGCAACGAGCTACAACCTAAGTTTACAGTCGGTCTCTGAAAAAGTCTAGCAGCCCACGGTCATAAAAAAACTTTTTTTTCTTTTTGGCCCAAATTTGGTATATAACCTTCCTAATGTAAAAAGACGTTATCCTTAAACATTTGGTTCCAAGTCATTTTTTAGTGCCGGGTTACGGTAGGCGCGCCCAGGGATACGGTAACTTTTCAACTTTATCCAAAATACCAACATGTATATATAGCTGTCGCCAAAATGAAATCATATTCTAATGGCGGAAACGTGCAAAGCATGCTCTGTCGTCTACTGATTAGACTACGAACTTCAATGCTAACAGAAGATCACTAGAACATTCTAATTTTATTGGCAAGATTCCTATTTGGCGACAGCTATATTAACCAATATATAATGCAATTTCAAGAAATATTGTCAATTAGACCAACTAGGGTTGGTTGTCATATGAAAACGTTTCGGCCCGAAAACCGCAAAATATATGATTTATTTAGGTTTATATTTTTTCTCTCCAAAACTCCAATTACGGTATACGACAACGTTTTTTGGAAATAAATTATGTAGCAATTTATTTATTCGCACTTTGAATAAATCAGAAAACCCCTACCCCTTGGGCGCGCCAACCGTAACCCGGTGCCCAAAAACTTCATAGAAAGTGTCAAAACTTCATAGAAAGTGTTTTATTTTTCTTGGAAGCCTGTATGCCAATTTTATGCCAAGGCGTAATCTAATACCTTCTGGTCAAATTTTCTTGGGTCGAAATGGATTTTTGTGACCCGGATTAGGGTAAGTTGTGGCGTCAGGACGCTTCTAAATTTTCAATAGCACTCAAACTTACAAAGTTATAGTAGTTTTCTTATAGAGAATTTTATTTCCAGAAACTTTGATATATCGTCACATCAATATTTAGTGTCCCAAAAAAGTTGACCTCTTAAAACTCTAAATCGTGTTTTTTTAGAGCTTCAAATGTTCTTGATAGAAATTTTAACTACCGTTGTTGTATTCTTCATAAAATTCCGAGAAGTTTTCCACAAAAAAAGCCTACGGCATTGGAGAACTTTGAAACTTTCGTCCCTTAGCGCAATTATTTGCTTTTTTCTAATAAAAATGATTCTTTTCTAGCACTTTTTATAAATATTCGTATATTTCAGTATTTGGAATGCGAAGAAGCCCGAAACTTGATTATTCCCAAGGGTCCATTTTGCATGGCAGCCTGTACTGAGCCATTCCAAGAGTGGGTTTTGCTTTTTTAAAAAAGGACAAAATCAAATTTAGGCTGCTTTCCTTCTGCTCCGAGCGAGGAATCTACAATCTGCTCAAGTGCTATGTGAAACATTGCAAGAAAATGCAAGCCAAGTAATGCACCCATTTGTTTTACCTTTGTGTTGGGAAAATATATATACATTTTTAAATGTTTTTTTTTGAGACACGAATCATGCACAAATAAACGAACATTAGCCGTGGGACACATTTTTTGCAATGGAGCGCATTTACATACCAACAGCCACATTTTTTTTTAAATTCCTGATTTACATATCTCAGCTAATACCAAATAATTATTTTTTTTGTGAAATTTTGGATAACTATTCGTTTTTAAAGAAATACATTTTTTTGTTTTGTTAAATACGGTATTTGAAAAAAATATTGTTTTGCTCGTCTTTGCCCATTTTAATTAAAATGGTAAATAGTTTTTAAGTTTTGGCACTTTTGCGCTGAAGAGTTCTTTTCTTGATTGTTATTCCCTTTTTACTAAAAATCACCTTACCATTAGCACTGATATCATGAAACAAAAACAGTTCTGAGCCCGATCTCTGCAACTTTTAAACACATAACAATCTGGATTGCTATTATCGAGAAGTTCAGTTGATTTTAGGTTATTATTACATTTTCTCATAATTTTCACTGGCTACCCCTTTTTTATGTTCGCTGTGTTTGTCACGTGTTTGGAAACTGTTTCATATGAAAACTGTAACGAAAAAAGTTTATGAAATGGATAGGACAATGGAAAACTACATTGGGGCGGCATTTATTAGCTTGGTGCGTGAGAAAGAAAGAAAGAAAGAGAGAGAGAGAGAGAGAGAGAGAGAGAGGTGAGGTGAGGTGAGGTGAGGTGAGGTGAGGTGAGGTGAGGTGAGGTGAGGTGAGGTGAGGTGAGGTGAGGTGAGGTGAGGTGAGGTGAGGTGAGGTGAGGTGAGGTGAGGTGAGGTGAGGTGAGGTGAGGTGAGGTGAGGTGAGGTGAGGTGAGGTGAGGTGAGGTGAGGTGAGGTGAGGTGAGGTGAGGTGAGGTGAGCAGTGAGGCACAAGAGAGATATTTTTCCAGGGATCTCTCCTAGTCATAGCTGTTCATTCTCTAATCATCCGCTCTTTCATCCTTCGCCATCAACTCCGTCTCTCATTTGTAGCTCTATGTTTCATCCGCTCAATAGCTCACATACTCGTCACACTGTGCCTCGTTTTCGCTATAGTGCCTGCGGCAATTACGTATTTCCCAGCCCACAAACCGAAAAATACAAATTTTAGGGGTTCGACTCTTTTTGTCACAGGAATGAATTACACAATTTTCCCTTTTGTCTACCTCTATGTTTCGGAGCTTTTACTTGCTTTTAATAGATTTGTAGCTGTTTTCTTGTGGAATCACTACAATAAAATATGGGATTTGAAAACTACTTGGGTAAGAGAGTAATATAACATTTAAATAGGAATTAGGGTGCGATTTCGGCTTGTTTGATAGCTGGGGCATGCGTATTTGCTTTTGGACTTTCTGTTGGTAAGTATTTTTTCCCAAATCCTTAGATTTCAGCCCGTAATTGGTTAGCCCGTTTAGCCCGTTAGCCTTAGCTCTCTATACCATACTTTTCAGGCTGCATTCTCGAGTTCGATCCTGAAGCTCTTATGACCTATTATAAAAACCACGCTTGTTATAAAGTTAGTTACATTTTGCTTTTTATCTAACATTTGATTTTCAGATAACCATTTTTGAAACCTTTTGGGGCCCAATTCTGCTAACTGGTTTGTTACTTAACGTAGCTACTTTTCTGAAATTGATTCATAATTGGGTTTGAAATGTGAAAATATCTGCTGAACAACATTTTAAGAGCCGAAGACGAAAGTCGCAATCTAATAGCGACCAGAGGATGAGAGACAACACTCGAACTTTTGCTTTCACTTTTAGTCAAAGTATACTGTGGATGTTTGTCATGCTGTCGTGGAAGATACAACTAGGATATGACTTCAAGCATAGGCTTTTTGGAATGATTACAAGGGCTGCGTCTGAACTGCTTACTCACTTCTTTGAAGGGTACGAAGAGCACTCACTTTCACACTCACACTCACACTCACACTCACACTCACACTCACACTCACACTCACACTCACAATTATTTTTTCAGCTGTATCTACGTGGCACTAAATCGGAAAACTATCTTCATTAAACAGTCGACAGCAAAAGTGGAGATTTTAAGATGAGAATTCCAATGTACATGGTCAGAACCCATCCATTTTAATAGTGTCCGTTTGAAATTAAATGAAAAGCTTCTTCATCACTTCCTGCTTTTAAATACTCCTCATAAACTGATGAATAATCAGCAGGGGTCCATACTGATGTGACCGGAAATACGATGTCAAACAACTGTTTGCGGTCATCGTTGGGCAAAAAGTAGACTTCGCAAATTTCAAACTGCAGAACAATAATGGCAAAACCACCGACAATCCTCAATTTGTAGACGTATACCAACCAGTCCTAAAGATGTGTGTGTGTGTGTGTGTGTGTGTGTGTGTGTGTGTGTGTCCCCTAAAAAAAACGAACCTCAAAGCGAAGCGTGCTCTTTCCTCGATAAATAACTTCTGCTTCTGCTAAATTCGGCAACCCTCCGTGAATCCATATGGGTTTCATGGTCAAAAGTTTCAGATTTCTTCTCACATCACGTGCAAAAATACACTTCTAAATTTAAGTTAATTTACTAAATTAATGGTGCAAATACTTTTAAAAACTCGGTAATTGGTATCAAAGGTATTGCTAATTCTTTGCGGCGACACAAATTGACTATCGATGCGTTGTGAATAATGTCTCCTAGTGATTCTGGTATTTCTGGTATGCTATTGTGTGTAATTTCCTCACAGTGCTGAAAACAATATGAAAGCTAGAGAGCAAAAAGGCGAGGCAGAGGCAGAGGCAGAGGCAGAGGCAGAGGCAGAGGCAGAGGCAGAGGCAGAGGCAGAGGCAGAGGCAGAGGCAGAGGAAGAGGCAGAGGCAGAGGCAGAGGCAGAGGCAGAGGCAGAGGCAGAGGCAGAGGCAGAGGCAGAGGCAGAGGCAGAGGCAGAGGCAGAGGCAGAGGCAGAGGCAGAGGCAGAGGCAGAGGCAGAGGCAGAGGCAGAGGCAGAGGCAGAGGCAGAGGCAGAGGCAGAGGCAGAGGCAGAGGCAGAGGCAGAGGCAGAGGCAGAGGCAGAGGCAGAGGCAGAGGCAGAGGCAGAGGCAGAGGCAGAGGCAGAGGCAGAGGCCGGTGAACTCACACTTATAGGCCAATCCATGATCGTTTCTGCGGTTACTTTTACAGTAGTTAGTAAAATTCTTGTAAACTGAATATAGGGCATGAATAAATCCAGTAAATGAAAACCAGCAGTGCAAAAATAAGTGCATTCCAATTTAAGATATTTTAGCAAAGGAGCAATATATTCAAATTGGCGACGTTCTTTCGCATCCAGGTCATTTGCTCGGCTGAAGTAATAATATTCTTCGTCAAACTGAAAATAAATTATACAACTTTACATTTTTGTAACTTACAACACAAACAACATCAAATCGAATAGCCGATAGTTGATAATAAGGCCAATCGATATGAAATCCTTCCTCTAAACGAATATTTTCAGGTTGTTCTACGTTCTGTTTTGAGGCGAAAAATTGGGGCGGCTCCTGGAATTTTTATCAAAAATTTAATTTTTGTTGTAATTTTCATACATTTTCAGCAGAATATGTTTTAATTAAAAGAATCCAATCTTTTTCGGGTGAGCGAGATTTTATCCGGAATCTTTAATCCTCTGCGAACTTATTTGCTTTTTTGCAAGTTTGACGTAGATGGAATAGATTGAGAGGATTTAACTGAAAATAAATTAAATTATTATTAAAACTAAGTTTAAAATACCTTTTTAAAGACAAAAAGAAGAAGTTCTGGTGGCAGAGTAGTGAGCTTCATTATTATGTTTAAATTGCGAGATTGCGAGAAAGCGAAAGGCAGTGATTGGCAATGGGGCGCATTTACTGAGAAAGCGTAAAAAAGCGCTCTCTCTGTCTCTCTGTCTCTCTGTCTTTCTGTCTCTCTGTCTCTCTGTCTCTCTGTCTCTCTGTCTCTCTGTCTCTCTGTCTCTCTGTCTCTCTGTCTCTCTGTCTCTCTGTCTCTC
Source organism: Oscheius myriophilus (assembly GCA_964057215.1). NCBI lineage: Eukaryota > Metazoa > Nematoda > Chromadorea > Rhabditida > Rhabditidae > Oscheius > Oscheius myriophilus. Next base: position 24,689,414 of record OZ059906.1, read on the forward strand.
TGTCTCTCTGTCTCTCTGTCTCTCTGTCTCTCTGTCTCTCTGTCTCTCTGTATCTCTGTCTCTCTGTCTCTCTGTATCTCTGTATCTCTGTCTCTCTGTCTCTCTGTCTCTCTGTCTCTCTGTCTCTCTGTCTCTCTGTCACTCTGTCTCTCTGTCTCTCTGTCACTTTGTCACTCTGTCTCTCTGTCACTCTGTCACTCTGTCTCTCTCTCTTCATCTCTCTGTCTCTCTGTCTATCTCTGCCTTTATAAAAAAAAACTGCGCAGGCAGACCCCGCCTCCTTTGAAGCGCTCAACGGAGTCATTTCCCAATGCGCTTTCCTCTGCCGCTTTCACTTCTGGCTCCAACCGCTCTGGCGTTGTTGGGTCTCACACCTACCGAAAAAGCAAATACTAAAGTCGAACCCCCTATTCAAGCAATTGAAGCAGGTTGTAGACTGGAAGGGTGAGTTCAACCAGTGTTCAAATTCACACAATAATAATTTATAGTAATTTTTTGATACCAGCTAACGAAATGGACATGGTGATGACAATGAAATTCATCGACAAGAAAAACTCTTTACTGGGCTTTTGGAACATCACAGCCGAGAATGGTCAAGCGAGCTTCTGCTTCTCCAAAGGCAAATTCAATGAATGCCAAAAATCTTCCTTCCAACCCGTCATTGCGAAGAAAACTTATAGTTGGGGCGATGTCGACATAGCTGAAGGCAGTTCCTGGGTATTCATTCGCCATGCCAAAGAGGAGGTTGGTTTGCCTCCGTAAGTCCGCTAAATTAAAATTTTCAGGCCTCTCTCTCCTCAAATCGGGAAGAGGAAGGTTGTGTTGAGACAGTAAAAGAGGCAGGAGGACCTCCAACCGAAGAATGTCAGGCAAAAGTCTCCAAACTGCAAACTACCCCTCCTGCTCCTCTTTTGAGTGATGTGGTTGAGGTTAATGTTGCTGGAAAAGGATTTGGAGTGAAGCAGTGTGCAATCAAGGTTTTCAAATAGACAATCCTGCGAGAAGTCGACTTTTCTTATTTGGTAGATTTTCTGAGTTATTTTGAATAAAGGTGTTTATAAATTTATAAAAAGAGTTAGAGAGAAATCAAATACACACACACACACACACACACACACACACACACACACACACACACAAAACATAGAGAGAAAGACTATACGAGATTTCAAATTCAGCCTCTGAGATTCGTGATTTTTGCTTTTCTGACGTTTCTAAGTCATAAATGCCGTTGCTAGACATTCACCGCAAAATGGAAAACCGGAAGAAGTGTTTTTATCCTTTTGACGCTGGAACTATACGATATTGTAAAAGAAAACCGGCAAAACGGTCTGCTAACAAATACAAGAGCATCTTATGTGAAACAGAGGCAACAGAAATGTTTAGATCTTTGGAGTTCGTTATATGCTCAAATAGATAAACAGGTCAACATAAAAAGGCGCCACTCCACAAAAAAAAGAAATCTCTTTACCCTCCAGCAAAAAGCCTTTTTTAACAGCGACATCTGGGTGCCGACGGCACAGTTCTCGAAAATTCTAGTTCCCCTAGAGTCCCGTTGTTTTGCTGTGTTGAGAACTATATTTTCAGCCACAGGAATTAAAACAAAATGGTTAAAGAGCTTGTACCTTGCTGGCAAAGCGAACATCCACAAAATTAATCCCCCAGAGAAAGGGAGCTAGAGCTGATGAGAGACATAGACACAAAGAAACAGAGTGTTTTTGTTTATTATCTTTTGAACTCGTATAGTTTCTCGCCCAGGCCGTAAACGATTTTTGCGGGTTGAAAATGACAACCAAACGATGTCAACATAGCAACCACTTTTTACTGAAAAACGTCCGCCATTTGGGGGAAGGAATGTTTCAAGGTTGTAAATCTTGATAAAACGAGGTGAGGTGAGGTAAGGTAAGGTAAGGTAAGGTTAGGTAAGGTATGGTAAGGTAAGGTAAGGTTAGGTAAGGTAAGGTAAGGTAAGGTAAGGTAAGGTAAGGTAAGGTAAGGTAAGGTAAGGTAAGGTAAGGTTAGGTAAGGTAAGGTAAGGCAAGGCAAGGTAAAGTAAGGTAAGGTAAGGTAAGGTAAGGTGAGGTGAGGCAGGCTTGGGTAACGTCTCTCTTTCCTCTTTCTCCATTTCCCCTACGTTCAAAAAACCTGCGCAGACAAGCCCCGCCCCTAGTAAACCCTTCGATCTCATTCCCTGATGCGTCTCCCTCTTCTGACTTGCCTCCTGGCTTCGAACATCCTCGCGGTAGGAATATTTCCATACCGTCACTAAGCTTCTACAGGAAAATGAATGGGCTACCCAAACCGTAAAAGCCCCACTGAAAGCAGTCGAAGCAGGCTGCGAGTTGAAAGAGTGAGTTGTTAGACTTCACATTTACAATTTTTCTAGGAATTGGTACAGGTATTATCGAGAAGGACCAATCGAAATGACAATGCAGTTTTTTGATAAGAAGAAGGAAACTTTGGGCTTCTGGAAGATCACTTCTACCGATCGGGGTGGAGCGAGCTTCTGCTTCCGAACTCAGAACACATCTGACGATTGCTTGAATTCCAAATTTGAACCCATTGTTGCGAAGAAGAGCTACCGTTGGGGCGATGTTGACGTGGCTAAGGGCAGTTCGTGGATTTTCATCCGCCATGCGAAAGATCAAAAAGAGGTAGAATTTTAAACTCTTCAACTGCTCATTGAATGATTTCAGGCACCCCTGTCCGCTGAAGAAACTGGCGAAGATTGCACGAACAGCTTCATCCCTGGCATCGGTTCCAAGCCCCCCTGCAAGACAAAGGGTGCCAAACTGAAGACTATCCCCCCTGCCCCAATGTTGAACGATGTGGCCCAAATCGCGGTTAGGGGCCCAAAAGATGCTGTCGAGCGCTGCAAAATCGTCTTCGTGTAGTTTAATTAGGTCTAAGCACTTTGGTGATGATAATAAAGCGTTTAATTAGTGAAACGTGTGAGTGAGTGAGTGTGTGTGTGTGTGTGTGTGTGTGTGTTGAGTGAATGTGTGTGTGTATGTATGTGTGTGTCTGTGTGTTTGAGTGAATGTGTATGTGTGTGTGAGTGTGTGTTTGAGTGAATGTGTGTGTGTGTGTTTGAGTGAATGTGTGTGTGTGTGTGTGTGTGTGTGTGTGTGTGTGTGTGTTGAGTGAATGTCTGTGTGTATGTGTGTGTCTGTGTGTTTGAGTGAATGTGTATGTGTGTGTGTTTGAGTGTGTGTTTGAGTGAATGTGTGTGTGTGTGTTGAGTGAGTGTGTGTGTGTTTGAGTGAATATGTGTGTGTGTGTGTTGAGTGAATGTGTGTGTGTGTGTTGAGTGAGTGTGTGTGTGTGTTTGAGTGAATATGTGTGTGTGTGTGTTGAGTGAATGTGTGTGTGTATGTGTGTGTTTGTGTGTGTGTGTGTGTTTGAGTGAATATGTGTGTGTGTGTGTGTGTGTTGAGTGAATGTGTGTGTTTGTGTGTGTGTGTGTGTGTGTGTGTGTGTGTGTGTGTGTGTGTGTGTGTTGAGTGAATGTGTGTGTATGTGTGTGTTTGTGTGTGTGTGTATGTGTGTGTGTTTGAGTAAATGTGTGTGAGCTTTTTTATTAACTCGTATAGCTACTTCGTAGGCAATTCTTTTGCGGTTTGCGGAAAACAGCCAGTGATGTCACCCTAACAACCGTTTTTTGTGTTATGGAAAAGCTTTCGTCAATGACGGATGAGCGGCTGGCTGAAAGCTTTACCTTTCAGAATTGAAGGTTTTAAAAAAGTACAAAATATTGAATGCGTTTTTCAAGTTCTTTAAAAGGACAACGAGCATTTTTCTCATTTCTTGGGCTACGAAATATCAAAGACAAGACCCGCTTCTTTTCACGACGGAATTCAAATATGCTCGGAAAATACAATATGAACTTTTTAAAATGGGCATATGGGGAACCTAGCGATACCTCCCTCGTATGAAAATTTGTTCTTGACGAGACCCCCGAGCCGTCAAAGTTGGGCTAACGCTGATGGCAACTTCCCCCTCTAAAGTTGCCCAAGCATCAAAATCTCCCCGGGACCCTTGACGACCTTCCTTCGGTAAATGTATTCTACTAAAGTTTTTATTTCAAAGTTCTCTAAAACAACAAACTTCAACATGTTTTAAACAAAATCAAGGGCCTAATAACAATGTGTTCACTGTTTATCTCCCTCTCTGAACATCTGACGCTAGGCTTCGGCCAGGTTGATCTGTCGCTCGGCGCTCTGCAGGTCGATCAACTGAAACATCGGTTTCCAAAGGGATATTTAAAAGTTCACAGTGGTTTAAAAAAAGGTGATGACCCCCTTGAATAAAAAAAGCCCCCGATGGTATTAAAAAAAAGGTCCTTAATGGTCCCCTTAAGTTCCATGGTATTTTTGATTTTTTTTAAAACCCCCCTTACCTCGAATTCCTCTTCCATTTGCTCTTCATAATCCGCGATTTCTTGCCTCGCATCGGGGGCCAAATGGGGCAGCCCCAAGGCTTCTTTGATGGCCTCCCTCTCGCCGCCCACAATCTCATCCAGAACATCGACGGGGTCCGCGTTGGCGAACACGAGGCGACAGATCGAGAGCAGCTGCATCATCTGAAAAGGTCCCGTAACGAAAACCTTTGGACAAGTAAAATTAAAGCATTGGGTCCCGGCACGAAAAAGCTACTAACCGCTTCGGTCCTCAGTTTTCCGACCTGTCCCTTGTCGGCGGCCACCACTTGAAGCCACATCGCCTTCAGAATCTGAAAAGAATAAAAGTTAAAACTACAAGCTACAAAACAACCTGTGAGCATTTTCCCCAAACGTATTCCTCCACGGCCACCTGGGCCAGGTACGGCGAGGGCTCCGTGGCGCCTCCCTCGTCCTGCACCAGAAAAGCCACCCTGGCCGCCCGTTCCAACGCCGTCATCATCGGCTTCGCCCAATCGAGGCCGGGAAAGGCGGGGCCCTGAAAAATAAGTTGTCAGTCGTTTCTACCATTTTGCAGCCAAGATTGGATGAAGTTCGCTCTAAAAATTGCTCAGGTTGCAGCTTTCTCCGAAAACTGTGCCCCAATTGCGTTCGTTACAAAAACCGTGCACAAATTGCATTCCGCCACAAAAAACGTGCACTAGTTGCACTCGGTATTAAAAAATAGCACATCCAAAACCACGCCCTAGCTGCCCCCTATATTCATAACCAAAAACCAGAAACCGTGAGCCTGTTGCGTTCCGTTGCGAAAACCGTGCACCAGTCACATTTAAAACCAAAAACTGTGCACCATGTGCATTTCAAACTAAAAACTGTGCGCAAATTGCAGTTCAAACCAAAAACTGTGCACCACGTGCATTTCATACTAAAAACTGTGCACCAGTTGCATTTCAAACTAAAACATGCGTACTAACTACATTTAGAAGATAAAACCTGTTGCGTTTCGAACCAAAAGCCTTTTTAAATTAAAAAAGAGGGAATTTGTAAGTCTTCCAATGTAAGCAGTCCTTTAATCGAAATTCCTTTTATGGCAGCCCGTTCCCGCCGTGCGATCGATTCTCTTCAAATTTGAAACGAAATAAGTTGAACCCACGGCCAAAATCGTCAAAATCGGCCAGTAGCTCTTGAGGAACAATCGAGCGGCCGTGCGTTTCTCCTTCTCTCTCGTGTACTCCTTGATAAAATCCAGAAATCCCAGCGATGTGTCGGTCACGAAGCGCAGCAGCGACTGCGACACCTGCGGCTGCTCCAGCCGCGTCATCACGCTTTGAATGAGTCCCACCGCGAAAGGAGCCTAAAGGCGGGGATTACGGTAACATTTGATACTCAACCAACCAGGAGGTCGTCGCTTGGGAACTTGTGGAAGAGAGGGACAGCGATTTCCTCGATCTCGGCGACATTTTCTGCTAAAAAGTCGAAACATTCCAGGGAAAATGATAAAAACTGACTGGTGTAGATAGAGATGGGCAGTGTGGTGAGCGGCGTCTTTTTATGCAGGGGGCGGTGAACGGTTTCGCATGTGAGACACAGGAATATCTGGAAACAGGGGTTAGCTGGAACAAAAATGCAATTGGAGCACAATTTTTGGTTTGAAATGCAAATGGTGCATAGTTTTTAGTTGTAAATGCAACTGGTGGACAATTTTGGTTTTGAAATGCGACTGATGCACCCATACATGGGCAAGCTCTCCAATATGGAGCGGTAGGGGCGTCGCAATTTTAAGTTTTCGGCAGTTTTTCTTAGAAAAGGAGACCCGTCGCAAATTTTCGACGCTTTCAACAATTGAAGGGGGCCTCGCAAAATTGACCCCCGCTGTAGGCTGTGGGTTGGTATGGATGCACCATTTATGGTTAGAAAGGAGCACAGTTTTTGGATTTAAATGCAACAGGGAGTATAGTTTTTGGTGTGAACTGCAACTGATGCACAGTTTTTGAATAGAAATGCAACGTGAAATGCAAGAGAAGCGCAGCGTTTAAATTGAAATGCGATTTGAAGCACAGTTTTGGTTTGAAATTGGCGAATTGTGCGCAGTTTTTGGTTAAAACGCTACATGAGAACAGTTTTTGGCTTCATGTGCAACGTGAGCACAGTTTCTGGTTTGAAATACCATTTTTGACAGCTTGTACCCACCGTGAACAGCGTTTTTGGATGCCAAAATTAATAAAAATCATATTAAAACGCACATTCTTCATTTTCTCCGGCTCGAAGTTGAAGACGCTCTGCATGAGGCGCGGGTGGCAGGCGTAGCAGACGAATAAATCGGCGAAACTGAACAAAATTCGAGAATTTCTGGAAAATCAGTGAATCACCTAGTCGACTGGGAACAAGAGGAGCACGGCGCGTGGTCGAATGGGTACTGGAGGACGGACACAGCTTCTGCGTTCGCTGCTGAAAGAAAAAAGTTTTAAATGCAGAAAATCGATTTTGCTCGTAAATGAAACCACAACACGTTTTCGGGTAAAAATTGCAACTAGAACAAGGTTTTTGGATTGAAATGCTGGGTATTGGGTTTTCTTCGGGCAGAAATGCAATTGCGCCACAATTTTTTGTACATAAATACAGCTAGGCCTCGATATTCCTGGTTAAAAATGGAGAAATTTGACGTTTTTTGGACGGAAATGCATTTGGGGCACGATTTTTGAGCATAAATGCTAGGTGACTACGATTTTTGAACAGAAATGCAACGAGAGCACGATTTTTGAACGAAAATGCAACGGATAAATGATTTTTGAATGGAAATGCAACGCGGGCACGGTTTTGAACCGAAATGCAATAGGAACACGATTTTTGGACTGAAATCCAACAGGGGTCACGATTTTTAAACAGAAATGCAAAGGTAGAGCGAGTTTTGAACGAAAATGCAATAATATCGCGATTTTTGAATGGAAATGCAACAGGGGGCACGATTTTTAAACAAAATGCCGCGAGGGCAGGATTTTTGAACCAAAATGCAACGAAGGCACGACTTATAAACGGAATTTTTTCTTAAACAAAATGCGAAGCAGGCACGATTTTTGAGCGGAAATGCAACATGAACACGATTAAAGAACGGAAAAAAGAACGAGGGCACGATTTTTGAACAGAAATGCAATGAGAGCGCGATTTTTGAACGGAAATGCGAAGAAGGCATGGTTTTTGAACGAAAATGCAACGTGGGCACGGTTTCATTGAATAATGTTGACATAAATGCCATCGCAAACGCTTCAAAGCGCCTCTCGACCTCATTTTAGACGAAACTGGCCTAATTAACTAAAAGCTACCTTCTTGAACTTTCAAGTCTTCTTCGCAGTCGACGGTGTGGAAGTACTTTCTAAACCACTCACTTACAAAAAAACACTTTTAAAAGGCCAACCTGCAGAAGGGACAGGCCACCGGCACCTCCTCTCCCTCGATCACCCACTTCGGCTTCAGCTTCTGAAGGCACGGGTTACAGATGTTGTGCCCGCACGGGATTTTCTGAATGAAAACGTTTACAATAAATTTTTTAAAAAAAAAACTGACCATGGCTCGGTTGGAGGACTTGAATTCTTCGTAACATATGCTGCAGTCCAGGTCCATTGTTTGTCTGAAATGAGAATAGTTGACTTAAATCTTAAATCACTTTTTTCAACAAAATTAAATCAAAATACATGCTACAAAAAAATAAATACAACATTACAATTAAAACAAATGAATTTAACGTTCGCGGAACCATAAGAGAGACCCCACGGCATTCTCCGGAATTGGTGCGAGACATCACGAATATCGTTGTTTTGTTCATTATTATAGTTTGTAGTTAGATACAATGATGCACACATAAGATTACATAATATATTGGTAAATGGCTGGAAAATGGACTACTCAAACGTTTCCTACCCACAAATGCACCCGCCCCATCTCCTATTTGTGCCCACTGCCTTGTTTTTGTTTTTGTTTGTTTGTTTTTTTTTTTTTTTAAATTGGTATAGTTCCAAAAACGTAAACTGATTTAAAATGGGATTTAAATAATTCACGGCTCGCCGTCCAATGGATTCCCCGGGCATGTTAAAGGACTGCCTCCTGTTAAACGTCGGGCAGGAATTGAAACTTTCCGACTCTTGCAATTTGGACTTTCTGGATGGTTTTTTGATTTTACGGCTTTGAATGATAGAAAATACAATGAAGTTTCGGAGGCAATTTTGGTGGAGCAGGAAATTCACCCGAACAAAAGATATAAAGCATAAACTTCAGAACTCAGCGGGTATTTTTTCGTTGGATCTGAAAAAATTGCTTCCAAAACTTTGATTTATTTGCTATTTTTTAAGCATTTTAGAACTTTTAATAATCCAGAAACAACAGTGAACTAGAGTCGGAAAGATTTTTCAATTAAAAATTCAAGGAACAATATTGGTCCCACAACGATTCGAGAAGAAAAGATCGGCGGGAACCTCGAATTTTTAAAATATTGCAATCTGCCGCACATTCTAGGCCTGGGTATGCAATCTTGTTCACAGCGGACAGCGGACTTATTGAAACTGCCCACCTCCGCGAGCCGTGATTTGATAAAATAAAAAAATATTCGAAATCCAGTAACGTCCCGCGTTTTTGAAACATAAGGGTATTCCATTCAAGACCATTGCTACAGTAATTGCCACACGGGCTTTTTTACCAGATTTCCGGGCGTCCCCCAAATTTTCGTCGTAAATTCCGGTCCTCGGTTAAGTTTTGCCTGTTTGCATATTGTTTTTTTTTGTTGATTTGCATACAGAAATTATCAATAAGTAGTGGGATTCTGGCCGTATTAGTCATTTTTTCTTCTCCTGCCCCCGGCGAAGGTCGGTCTCCGCCGCTCTCTCCCATTTCTTCGTAAAACCGCTGATTTTTGCTGTTTTCCACTTGGTTATCATGTTTACAATGCCGATTTTTGACAAATCTCGATTCAATTTCTATTTCATTTCGATTTGCATTCCTTTTGTTTGTATAATGCTTCTTTTGTGGTTGCAAGCGTCTCAAATCACTGGTCATACCTTTCTTGTTCGTGATTTTTCCTTCCCTGTTTCTCCAATTGTTTCCTACTTGTTTTGTTTTCGGAGATGTTTGGAGCTGGTGATCTCACTGCCTCGTTGGGCAAGCTCAGCATTGCTGAGCCTGTCATGGCCGAGAACGCCCAGCCCGGAAATCTGGGAAAGGACTGCGTACTGGCAACGAACGTCTTCGGCCTGGGAGTCAACGGCGACAGGACGATCTACATGTACGATGTAAAGGTCTACTGCATTCCGGCCGAGAACAAGGAGATCCTCTTCACCAAGAAGACCAAGGACGAGTGAGTTTTTCTATTTTATTCGATTTTATCAATGTCGTTTCAGCTTCGTCGCTAACCAGAGGAAGGAACGCTGCGTTAGTGCCATCAAGTACCTCTACGAGAAGGAAAAGGACTTCTTCGGCGACGACAAGGCCTGTTGGTATGATGGCCAGAGCCTGCTCTTCTCAGTGAAGAACTTCTTCGAAGGATCCGTCTTGGTATGTTCGGTTGGCATGCTTTTTATCTCATTTTTTTGTAGAGCAAGACTTTCACTATTCCCGGCAAGAATGTGAGTGAGGAGCTCGATCCCCTGGAGGTCAAGTTCGATGTTCAGCAATCGGACAGGGTTGCGGTTGGTCATTTTGTTTTTTCCCATTAAAAATCATATTTCTAGTTGACGCTGAGCCAGGAGACGGTCAGCAACAGTACCGCAAACCGCCAGCTCAACTCCAACAACCGGCTGATCAACCAGTTCATCGAGATCGCCATCAACCAGTTCGCGATCATGAACCCGTGGGTTTATTACTCTTGGCTTTTTAATCCGCATTTTCAGGGACCGCCACAAGTGCTTCGAGAACGGAAAAACCTTCATGTGCAAGCCCCACGAGGAAGGTTTCACCGAGCGCGACTGCGTCGACGTCGGAGATGGCAAGCGCCTCATGGTCGGAACGCAGAAGAGTGTTCGCCAGATCGAAGGACCCCACGGCCGCGGCTACAACAACCCGTCGCTCGTCATCGATGGTGTGTTTTGTATTCAATTTGTTTAATTTTTGTTTATTTAGCCAAGAAAGCCGCCTTCCACGAGGTCATGCCGGTTATCGACAAGGCCCACAAGATCTCGGGCGAAAGCTTCGAAAGGGAGATCCAGCAGCGCTCTTGGGAGAAGATCCAGGGAGTCCTGAAGGGAGTGACGGTGGAAACCATGCACCTCAAGAGGAACCGCACTTTCCCCATCACCGGATTGTCCAAGCCCACCGCCATGACCAGCAGGTTGTCTCTTATCTGTTTTATATTTATATATATATATATATATATATATATATATATATATATATATATATATATATATATATATATATATATATATATATATATATATTTGTAGTTTCGAGGACAAGGAGGGCAAGAAGCAGAACGTCTACGAGTATTACAAGAACAAGTACGACATCACCCTCAAGTGAGCAAATTTGTCGTTTATTGTTTATTAAAATTTGGTTTCAGGTACCCTCATGCCCCGCTCCTGATCACTCGCGAGAAGGGAAATCCTGTGACCTACCCGATGGAGCTGTGCCGCGTCACTCCTTTCACCCGTGTGACCATCCCTCAGCAGACACCTGACCAGAGTGCAAAGTCGACGAAGGAGTGTGCTGTCCCTCCCGGAACTCGGCAGCAGAACATCATGAAGGGTGCCAAGGCCCTGGGAGTGTTCCACCCGGAGAACCCCTACATTAAGAACGCCGGACTCTGCGTCTTTTCCAATATGAATGTGAGCTTAATTTCTATTTGTTTTGATAATATTTTTTATTTCAGGTCGCTGGACGTGTGCTCCCCAGCATCAAGACCGTCTACGGAGGCCGCTTCGAGGCCAATGTCGAAGAGGGCAAGTGGAGGACTGCTAGGACCAAGTACCTCGTGCCTGCGTCCTTGGACATCTGGGCCGTCTACTTGATCGTCGACCCCCGCCGCGACGAGTCTAACATGCTCAGGTTCGTTTACAAGGTTTTCAATTTGAATCTTGATGTTTCTAGGCCGTTCGCGGAGATGTTCTTCAAGGCGTGCCAGGGCAAGGGAATGCCCATCAAACCGCCGACGGACATCAAGCCTGTGCAGGAAGGCCAGCTCTACGGCGTGCTCAAGGACGCCGCCTCGCACAAGTGCAAGTTCGTCTTCGTCATCACGCCGGACTCCATCACCAGCGTGCACAGTAAGTTTCTTTCTATATCCTTATTTGTTTTTATTGTTTCATATTAACACGTTATTTTCAGAGAGCCTGAAACTTTGGGAGAGGGAGTTCCAGATGGTCATCCAGGACATGAAGGGGTCCAACTACGGCAAGGTCGTCCGCGAAAACAAGCACCTGACGCTGGTTGGTTGATTGTGTTTTATTTAAGCTATTATTCGTTTTTAGGAGAACGTGATCAACAAGACCAATCTCAAGCTCGGAGGCCTCAACTACGCCTTGAACCTCCAGGCATTCGGACCCGAGGCTGCTTCCTGGATCACCGATCGCAGGCTCATCATCGGAATCGGGATGAGTCATCCTGCCCCTGCGGCCTTCATGGACGGATGTGAAGTGGCCTCTCCCACGGTTGTGGGATACTCGGCCAACTTCAAGGCCAACCCGTTTGAGTTCGTAGGAGACTTCATTTTCCAGGAGGGAAAAAAGACGGACGTTAGTTTTCGGGGATTCAACTTTACATTTTCTTTTTGCAGACTCTTCCCGTCATGGAAGACATCCTGAGCAACGTCGTCGCCCATTTCAAGGAGGCCCACGGAGGATCCACTCCCTCCGAGATCTTCATCTACCGGTCCGGAGTCGATGAAGGCAGCTTCGCCGCTATCCTCTCTCAGGAGATTCCCCAGCTGCGCGCCTCCCTCGCCCGCAAGGGCCTGTCCGACTTCAAGCTCATCTTCATCGTTGCTCAGAAGGAGCAGAATGTGCGCCTCATGAGGGACAAGGTTGGTTATACTGGATATTCTATTTTTTTTCTTGTTTCCCTGCACTCTGCAGCCGTTGTATTCATTGACTATTTATAGATTAACCCTGGTGACCGTGCGCCGCAACAGAACATTGCCCCGGGAACGGTCGTCGACAGCAGGATCTCCCACCCGTCGTTCAAGGAGTTCTACCTCAATTCGCACACCACTCTGCAGGTAAGATTAGTTCTCATTTATTCTTCATCAGCGTTCTTTCAGGGATCTGCCTCCACGCCTCGTTACACCGTGCTGGTGGATGACGCCAAGTGTTCCATGAATGAGCTCGAAGGACTGACCTACAGCCTCGCCCACAATCACCAGATCGTCGCCTTGACGACTTCGCTGCCGGCTCCCGTCTACATCGCCAACCGCTACGCCGAGAGGGGCCGCAACGTCTACGCCGAGTACATGTCTTCCGGAGCGGCCTCGTCCGCTGAAGTCGGCGACTGGAGGGCCATGACGGCCAAGCTGGGTTACAGCAAGACCCACATGTACCAAGTTCGTGTTAACGCTTAATGGCCTCGCTCCTTTCCACCATGTATTTATTTATATTTCCCTTGGGCGTTATTTAATGAATTTATTTGGATAAACTCGCTGTTGTTTGGGGGTTTCGATTAATCGAATTCATTGGATATACTCAAGTATCCAGCTGCGGAATCCAAACTGATTCAGCCGATTTCGGGCTGTTTGGGCGGAATTCTACAGAAAATAGATTTCAACGGATTTTGTCGGATATAGTTTACATTGCAAAATCCGTAAATTTGCCAATTAGAATGCAAAATGCCGGTTTCAGCAGCATTCAACCGATTTCAGTAGAATTCTTTATGGCACAAAATATTCCAAAACGAAACAGGTTGAATTCCGCAAACGAGTGCCTGAGTAGGGGTCTAAATCATCTACACCGAGCCGGTTGTTTCCCATTTCCGTTCCAAATGTGCAATGAGGTTTCATTTTTGACAACAAATCATGTTTGTAGGGTAGGTAACCTAATGGATCAGCACACGGATTGACAGGATTCCCCGTTCAGAGGGGGCCGGGCAGAATTTTTGTTTTGTCACGGCAGGATTTCGCGTAAATTTTTCTGTACAGGTGATGCGGAGATTTCCGCATGAACACATTTCAAGATGAACCGCCCGTTCGTGGAGGATCATCTAAGAAACATGGAAAAGGTTTACACAAGAATTTGAAAAAAAAAAACACATTTTCAACGCAGACTCATACACCTAAGCCTTTCGAATTCGTTTCTTTTAAAAGGAGGTCCATTCTATCTTCAACGGCTGCTGTCGTTGAGCCTATTCGGGATACATCTCTAGACCGTTCACATGTGGAATTTTCGCGGAAGTCAAGACGCGCCCATTTAGCCGAAGATCACGCTATGTCATTGCTTCAAAATTTAAAAAAAAAACCACGCTGCCATTTATTTAAGGAGTACCTTACCAAGGACGCGTTCCTTAAAATTTTCCTTCGAGAACGGGTGCCAGATCCATCATAACCACGGTGAGTCGAGCGAGTGGCCCCGCGGAAATCGGAACGGCCCTGCCTGCCGCTTTCCCCGTGTCCTAGTGACTACGGTATTTATAATTATAGGGTGTACCAGGGTGTACAGTTTCTAAAGGCCCCGTTTGAAGCGGCGTTAAAACACGCCGGGCGGCGCGTAGAACGGCATGCTTTTTGCAATTTTAATTTAAAAATACCGTAGTTACTAGGCCTCGAGAAAACCGGCTGTCAGGTCCATCCTGATTTCCGCGGCTCCCCGCCGTGTAACTTCCGCAGCTGGTGTCGCTGAGTCTGCCGTTCACGAAAATCGCAGGTTCGAATATCCCCCTCAGCTTCTTTTAAGAGTAATGTGCCAATTTGAGGTTGTCGCCAGAAGTCCTCCACATCTAGTTTATTTTTGGCAACGGTGGTGGTAAATCTGAGCCCGATTTTGTAGGGAGCGGGCCGGTCTCGAAAAACCAATACGAAAACTTATGTGGGGAAAACCGGCACAAATAGCCGATGGCAACAGTGTGTTCGACAGGGACACTTGGCAAAATGCCAACTGATTTTCGTGACGGGAGCCCGTTTTTTGACTGATTGTTTGGCTAAAATCGCAATCTCACCCCCCACACCAATTGGCCCCCCGCGGTGCAGTTGCACCCCCCACTCAATACAAAATAGGGTGCGGGGGGCGCAATTGCTACGGATGCGTGGGGGGTGCGATTGCGTTTGGTGGGGGGTATGATTGGGTTATCAATATCGCAATTGCGCCCCCCGCAATTACGTGGGGGGCCGAGATTGCGACACCAGGACCTATCGCAATCATCACCCTCACCAGTCGCAATCTCACCCCCCATTTGGCCCGGTGCAGTTGCGACCCCCACACATCGCAATCGCGACCCCCACACTTCGCAATCACCTCCCCCACCACATCTCCCCATACGTCATTTCGCCCTCCCTAAGAACACAGAGCATTTAAGTTCTTTCTCTTTTCATCTTGAATTATCGTTTAAAAACTTACGAAGTACTCGTTGGAGGTATTTTTGAATGCTTAATTCAATTCCTATCCTTATTTAGAGTGTTATTATGAGAGTGTGATCCTGCAATAGAAAACGTCAGTAATGAGACAATACATAACCGAACCTATTTAGCCAAAGAAAAAAGCGACCGCAGAAAGACACGCATAGCTGATAGTGACTAGTTTGAGCAATTATAATAATCACATAATCAAAAAATTCCAATGTGTCATAACACGTGAAAGTTTATTAGAATTCAATTGCATAATACTAGTCTAGTACAATATTGTGGTCTAGTGCTTGAAATCACGCAGAGCTTGGAAGATTGTGTTGTGGAAGTTGTCCTTCTCATTCTCCCTCACAACCACCTCGGAAATATAGGAAGGCAGCAGGGCCTCACTGGTACCGTTGGCCGCCTTCAGGGGTTTCTTAAGCCTGCTCCAAAACCCTTCAATAGTGTTGGTATGAATAACGACGCCATTGTCCAACTGTCTAAAGTTTTAAATTTGATTTTAAAACCTTTGTACTGACCGGCGAAACTGCAAGGTGTGATTTACTTGTCCATGACTGGCAAAGAGCTTCTTCAAGCCATTGTAGGCCTTCCACATGTCACTGTAGATGTCCGACGTACTGTCAATATGCTGGCTGAGAATAGGAAGCATGACTTTAGCAGAACGAGATGGTACAATCTTTGCAAACACCCTTCCAGTAGCGCGGTCAACACCTTTATAATGATTAGTTTAACAAAATAGAATAGTTGTACCTCCGAGAACCCAGGTAACCGATCTGTCAATGGATCCTCGCCCGTACTTCCTGCTATGAATAGCAGTTTCATCGATCTCACAAATAACTCCAGGGCCGCCAAGTTTACCATAGCCGGATTCAATCCTAAGAAAAAAAAATCGGGAACAAAATATTGCCGTACTTGATACACAGCTCGCGCAGGAAATTCTTCCAATCCATAACAGTATTGCTAGAAACTCCAAGCTCGTTTGCAATCTGGGTAGAGGAATACCTAATCAAACAAATCATTTGTATTCCTAAAAAAACAAACTTCGCAGACCACATCAGAATAAGTTTCATCGCGGTACAAATAGGCAGAGTGGACTTTTCAAAGAAGGAACCACTTTTGATGGAACGAACAGAGCAATCCTTATTCCTAGACTCGCGACAGCGCCACTATTAACTGAATTATTTGGGAAAATGCAATAACTGACCTCAAACGTATCTTTTCTCTTTCGCAGAGTCATCGGCTCTCCGCATTTCAGGCAGCACAACTGTTTATGCAGAATATTAGCTTCCATCATAGCAGTAACGACCTCAGATTCAGAAGGATATGCATTGTTGAAATCCGTAAGTGTACGGATATTATCCATATTTCTATACAAAAACATATTTAAAATTCAACAAAACAACAACCAAGAACAACAACAAAAAGTAAAATGAAAAGGTGACGAAAAAGCAGTATATTTAGTTTATCGCGCATTAGAATACATATTTTAATTTGATTCATTGAAACTCCTGAGTTGAAATTGTACTATATTCTAATGAATGTTGAGTTTTGTGGTGGGGGGGTTAGATTGCGATTGGTGGGGGGCGAAACTGCAACGCCCGCTTGGGGGGGGGGGGTGCAATTGACATTGGTGGGGGGTATGATTAAGATATATATTGAATCAATTTGTCGTATACGACAAATTGACAGTTGAACCAATTTGTCGCATACAAGTTGACAGTTGAACCAATTTGTCGCATACGACAAATTGACAGTTGAATCATTTTGTCGCATACGACAAATTAACAGTTGAATCAATTTGTCGCACTTGACAGTTGAATCAATTTGTCGCATACGACAAATTGACAGTTGAACCAATTTGTCGCATACGACAAATTGACAGTCGGATCAATTTGTCGCATACGACAAATTGACAGTAGTACCAATTTGTCGCATACGACAAATTGACAGTAGTACCAATTTGCCGCATACGACAAATTGACAGTTGAACCAATTTGTCGCATACGACAAATTGACAGTTGAATCAGTTTGTCGCATACGACAAATTGACAGTTGAACCAATTTGTCGCATACGACAAATTGACAGTAGTACCAATTTGTCGCATACGACAAATTGACAGTAGTACCAATTTGTCGCATACGACAAATTGACAGTTGAACCAATTTGTCGCATACGACAAATTGACAGTTGAATCAATTTGTCGCATACGACAAATTGACAGTAGTACCAATTTGTCGCATACGACAAATTGACAGTAGTACCAATTTGTCGCATACGACAAATTGACAGTAGTACCAATTTGTCGCATACGACAAATTGACAGTTGAATCAATTTGTCGCACTTGACAGTTGAATCAATTTGTCGCATACGACAAATTGACAGTTGAACCAATTTGTCGCATACGACAAATTGACAGTCGGATCAATTTGTCGCATACGACAAATTGACAGTAGTACCAATTTGTCGCATACGACAAATTGACAGTAGTACCAATTTGCCGCATACGACAAATTGACAGTTGAACCAATTTGTCGCATACGACAAATTGACAGTTGAATCAATTTGTCGCATACGACAAATTGACAGTTGAACCAATTTGTCGCATACGACAAATTGACAGTAGTACCAATTTGTCGCATACGACAAATTGACAGTAGTACCAATTTGTCGCATACGACAAATTGACAGTTGAATCAATTTGTCGCATACGACAAATTGACAGTTGAATCAATTTGTCGTATACGACAAATTGACAGTTGAACCAATTTGTCGCATACGACAAGTTGACAGTTGAACCAATTTGTCGCATACGACAAATTGACAGTTGAACCAATTTGTCGCATACGACAAATTGACAGTTGAATCAATTTGTCGCATACGACAAATTGACAGTTGAACCAATTTGTCGCATACGACAAATTGACAGTAGTACCAATTTGTCGCATACGACAAATTGACAGTAGTACCAATTTGTCGCATACGACAAATTGACAGTCGGATCAATTTGTCGCATACGACAAATTGACAGTTGAATCAATTTGTCGCAATTGACAGTTGAACCAAATTGTCGCATACGACAAATTGACAGTTGAACCAATTTGTCGCATACGACAAATTGACAGTCGGATCAATTTGTCGCATACGACAAACTGACAGTAGTACCAATTTGTCGCATACGACAAATTGACAGTAGTACCAATTTGTCGCATACGACAAATTGACAGTTGAACCAATTTGTCGCATACGACAAATTGACAGTTGAATCAATTTGTCGCATACGACAAACTGACAGTTGAACCAATTTGTCGCATACGACAAATTGACAGTAGTACCAATTTGTCGCATACGACAAATTGACAGTTGAATCAATTTGTCGCATACGACAAATTGACAGTTGAATCAATTTGTCGTATACGACAAATTGACAGTTGAACCAATTTGTCGCATACGACAAGTTGACAGTTGAACCAATTTGTCGCATACGACAAATTGACAGTTGAACCAATTTGTCGCATACGACAAATTGACAGTTGAATCAATTTGTCGCATACGACAAATTGACAGTTAAACCAATTTGTCGCATACGACAAATTGACAGTAGTACCAATTTGTCGCATACGACAAATTGACAGTAGTACCAATTTGTCGCATACGACAAATTGACAGTCGGATCAATTTGTCGCATACGACAAATTGACAGTAGTACCAATTTGTCGCATACGACAAATTGACAGTAGTACCAATTTGTCGCATACGACAAATTGACAGTAGTACCAATTCGTCGCATACGACAAATTGACAGTAGTACCAATTTGTCGCATACGACAAATTGACAGTTGAATCAATTTGTCGCATACGACAAATTGACAGTTGAAACAATTTGTCGCAATTGACAGTTGAACCAAATTGTCGCATACGACAAATTGACAGTTGAACCAATTTGTCGCATACGACAAATTGACAGTCGGATCAATTTGTCGCATACGACAAACTGACAGTAGTACCAATTTGTCGCATACGACAAATTGACAGTAGTACCAATTTGTCGCATACGACAAATTGACAGTAGTACCAATTTGTCGCATACGACAAATTGACAGTCGGATCAATTTGTCGCATACGACAAATTGACAGTTGAATCAATTTGTCGCAATTGACAGTTGAACCAAATTGTCGCATACGACAAATTGACAGTTGAACCAATTTGTCGCATACGACAAATTGACAGTCGGATCAATTTGTCGCATACGACAAACTGACAGTAGTACCAATTTGTCGCATACGACAAATTGACAGTAGTACCAATTTGTCGCATACGACAAATTGACAGTTGAACCAATTTGTCGCATACGACAAATTGACAGTTGAATCAATTTGTCGCATACGACAAACTGACAGTTGAACCAATTTGTCGCATACGACAAATTGACAGTAGTACCAATTTGTCGCATACGACAAATTGACAGTTGAATCAATTTGTCGCATACGACAAATTGACAGTTGAATCAATTTGTCGTATACGACAAATTGACAGTTGAACCAATTTGTCGCATACGACAAGTTGACAGTTGAACCAATTTGTCGCATACGACAAATTGACAGTTGAACCAATTTGTCGCATACGACAAATTGACAGTTGAATCAATTTGTCGCATACGACAAATTGACAGTTAAACCAATTTGTCGCATACGACAAATTGACAGTAGTACCAATTTGTCGCATACGACAAATTGACAGTAGTACCAATTTGTCGCATACGACAAATTGACAGTCGGATCAATTTGTCGCATACGACAAATTGACAGTAGTACCAATTTGTCGCATACGACAAATTGACAGTAGTACCAATTTGTCGCATACGACAAATTGACAGTAGTACCAATTCGTCGCATACGACAAATTGACAGTAGTACCAATTTGTCGCATACGACAAATTGACAGTTGAATCAATTTGTCGCATACGACAAATTGACAGTTGAAACAATTTGTCGCAATTGACAGTTGAACCAAATTGTCGCATACGACAAATTGACAGTTGAACCAATTTGTCGCATACGACAAATTGACAGTCGGATCAATTTGTCGCATACGACAAACTGACAGTAGTACCAATTTGTCGCATACGACAAATTGACAGTAGTACCAATTTGTCGCATACGACAAATTGACAGTTGAACCAATTTGTCGCATACGACAAATTGACAGTTGAATCAATTTGTCGCATACGACAAACTGACAGTTGAACCAATTTGTCGCATACGACAAATTGACAGTTGAATCAATTTGTCGCATACGACAAATTGACAGTAGTACCAATTTGTCGCATACGACAAATTGACAGTTGAATCAATTTGTCGCATACGACAAATTGACAGTAGTACCAATTTGTCGCATACGACAAATTGACAGTTGAACCAATTTGTCGCATACGACAAATTGACAGTTGAATCAATTTGTCGCATACGACAAATTGACAGTAGTACCAATTTGTCGCATACGACAATTTGACAGTAGTACCAATCTGTCGCATCCGACAAATTGACAGTAGTACCAATCTGTCGCATACGACAAATTGACAGTTGAATCAATTTGTCGCATACGACAAATTGACAGTTGAAACAATTTGTCGCAATTGACAGTTGAACCAAATTGTCGCATACGACAAATTGACAGTTGAACCAATTTGTCGCATACGACAAATTGACAGTCGGATCAATTTGTCGCATACGACAAACTGACAGTAGTACCAATTTGTCGCATACGACAAATTGACAGTTGAATCAAATCGTCGCATACGACAAATTGACAGTTGAATCAATTTGTCGCAATTGACAGTTGAACCAATTTGTCGCATACGACAAATTGACAGTCGGATCAATTTGTCACATACGACAAATTGACAGTAGTACCAATTTGTCGCATACGACAAATTGACAGTAGTACCAATTTGTCGCATACGACAAATTGACAGTTGAATCAATTTGTCGCATACGACAAATTGACAGTAGTACCAATTTGTCGCATACGACAAATTGACAGTAGTACCAATTTGTCGCATACGACAAATTGACAGTTGAACCAATTTGTCGCATACGACAAATTGACAGTAGTACCAATTTGTCGCATACGACAAATTGACAGTAGTACCAATTTGTCGCATACGACAAATTGACAGTCGGATCAATTTGTCGTATACGACAAATTGACAGTTGAACCAATTTGTCGCATACGACAAGTTGACAGTTGAACCAATTTGTCGCATACGACAAATTGACAGTTGAACCAATTTGTCGCATACGACAAATTGACAGTAGTACCAATTTGTCGCATACGACAAATTGACAGTAGTACCAATTTGTCGCATACGACAAATTGACAGTCGGAACAATTTGTCGCATACGACAAATTGACAGTAGTACCAATTTGTCGCATACGACAAATTGACAGTAGTACCAATTTGTCGCATACGACAAATTGACAGTAGTACCAATTTGTCGCATACGACAAATTGACAGTTGAATCAATTTGTCGCATACGACAAATTGACAGTTGAATCAATTTGTCGCAATTGACAGTTGAACTAATTTGTCGCATACGACAAATTGACAGTTGAACCAATTTGTCGCATACGACAAATTGACAGTCGGATCAATTTGTCGCATACGACAAATTGACAGTAGTACCAATTTGTCGCATACGACAAATTGACAGTAGTACCAATTTGTCGCATACGACAAATTGACAGTTGAACCAATTTGTCGCATAGGACAAATTGACAGTTGAATCAATTTGTCGCATACGACAAATTGACAGTTGAACCAATTTGTCGCATACGACAAATTGACAGTAGTACCAATTTGTCGCATACGACAAATTGACAGTTGAATCAATTTGTCGCATACGACAAATTGACAGTTGAATCAATTTGTCGTATACGACAAATTGACAGTTGAACCAATTTGTCGCATACGACAAGTTGACAGTTGAACCAATTTGTCGCATACGACAAATTGACAGTTGAACCAATTTGTCACATACGACAAATTGACAGTTGAATCAATTTGTCGCATACGACAAATTGACAGTTGAACCAATTTGTCGCATACGACAAATTGACAGTAGTACCAATTTGTCGCATACGACAAATTGACAGTCGGATCAATTTGTCGCATACGACAAATTGACAGTAGTACCAATTTGTCGCATACGACAAATTGACAGTAGTACCAATTTGTCGCATACGACAAATTGACAGTCGGAACAATTTGTCGCATACGACAAATTGACAGTAGTACCAATTTGTCGCATACGACAAATTGACAGTAGTACCAATTTGTCGCATACGACAAATTGACAGTAGTACCAATTTGTCGCATACGACAAATTGACAGTTGAATCAATTTGTCGCATACGACAAATTGACAGTAGTACCAATTTGTCGCATACGACAAATTGACAGTAGTACCAATTTGTCGCATACGACAAATTAACAGTTGAACCAATTTGTCGCATAGGACAAATTGACAGTTGAATCAATTTGTCGCATACGACAAATTGACAGTTGAACCAATTTGTCGCATACGACAAATTGACAGTAGTACCAATTTGTCGCATACGACAAATTGACAGTAGTACCAAATTGTCGCATACGACAAATTGACAGTTGAATCAATTTGTCGCATACGACAAATTGACAGTTGAATCAATTTGTCGTATACGACAAATTGACAGTTGAACCAATTTGTCGCATACGACAAGTTGACAGTTGAACCAATTTGTCGCATACGACAAATTGACAGTTGAACCAATTTGTCGCATACGACAAATTGACAGTTGAATCAATTTGTCGCATACGACAAATTGACAGTTGAACCAATTTGTCGCATACGACAAATTGACAGTAGTACCAATTTGTCGCATACGACAAATTGACAGTAGTACCAATTTGTCGCATACGACAAATTGACAGTCGGATCAATTTGTCGCATACGACAAATTGACAGTAGTACCAATTTGTCGCATACGACAAATTGACAGTAGTACCAATTTGTCGCATACGACAAATTGACAGTCGGAACAATTTGTCGCATACGACAAATTGACAGTAGTACCAATTTGTCGCATACGACAAATTGACAGTAGTACCAATTTGTCGCATACGACAAATTGACAGTAGTACCAATTTGTCGCATACGACAAATTGACAGTTGAATCAATTTGTCGCATACGACAAATTGACAGTTGAATCAATTTGTCGCAATTGACAGTTGAACCAATTTGTCGCATACGACAAATTGACAGTTGAACCAATTTGTCGCATACGACAAATTGACAGTAGTACCAATTTGTCGCATACGACAAATTGACAGTTGAACCAATTTGTCGCATAGGACAAATTGACAGTTGAATCAATTTGTCGCATACGACAAAATGACAGTTGAACCAATTTGTCGCATACGACAAATTGACAGTAGTACCAATTTGTCGCATACGACAAATTGACAGTAGTACCAATTTGTCGCATACGACAAATTGACAGTTGAATCAATTTGTCGCATACGACAAATTGACAGTTGAATCAATTTGTCGTATACGACAAATTGACAGTTGAACCAATTTGTCGCATACGACAAGTTGACAGTTGAACCAATTTGTCGCATACGACAAATTGACAGTTGAATCAATTTGTCGCATACGACAAATTGACAGTTGAATCAATTTGTCGTATACGACAAATTGACAGTTGAATCAATTTGTCGCATACGACAAATTGACAGTTGAATCAATTTGTCGCAATTGACAGTTGAACCAATTTGTCGCATACGACAAATTGACAGTTGAACCAATTTGTCGCATACGACAAATTGACAGTCGGATCAATTTGTCGCATACGACAAATTGACAGTAGTACCAATTTGTCGCATACGACAAATTGACAGTAGTACCAATTTGTCGCATACGACAAATTGACAGTTGAACCAATTTGTCGCATAGGACAAATTGACAGTTGAATCAATTTGTCGCATACGACAAAATGACAGTTGAACCAATTTGTCGCATACGACAAATTGACAGTAGTACCAATTTGTCGCATACGACAAATTGACAGTTGAATCAATTTGTCGCATACGACAAATTGACAGTTGAATCAATTTGTCGTATACGACAAATTGACAGTTGAATCAATTTGTCGCATACGACAAATTGACAGTTGAATCAATTTGTCGCAATTGACAGTTGAACCAATTTGTCGCATACGACAAATTGACAGTTGAATCAACTTGTCGCATACGACAAATTGACAGTTGAATCAATTTGTCGTATACGACAAATTGACAGTTGAACCAATTTGTCGCATACGACAAGTTGACAGTTGAACCAATTTGTCGCATACGACAAATTGACAGTTGAACCAATTTGTCGCCTACGACAAATTGACAGTTGAATCAATTTGTCGCATACGACAAATTGACAGTTGAACCAATTTGTCGCATACGACAAATTGACAGTAGTACCAATTTGTCGCATACGACAAATTGACAGTAGTACCAATTTGTCGCATACGACAAATTGACAGTCGGATCAATTTGTCGCATACGACAAATTGACAGTAGTACCAATTTGTCGCATACGACAAATTGACAGTAGTACCAATTTGTCGCATACGACAAATTGACAGTAGTACCAATTTGTCGCATACGACAAATTGACAGTAGTACCAATTTGTCGCATACGACAAATTGACAGTTGAATCAATTTGTCGCATACGACAAATTGACAGTTGAATCAATTTGTCGCAATTGACAGTTGAACCAATTTGTCGCATACGACAAATTGACAGTTGAACCGATTTGTCGCATACGACAAATGGACAGTCGGATCAATTTGTCGCATACGACAAATTGACAGTAGTACCAATTTGTCGCATACGACAAATTGACAGTAGTACCAATTTGTCGCATACGACAAATTGACAGTTGAACCAATTTGTCGCATACGACAAATTGAAAGTTGAATCAATTTGTCGCATACGACAAATTGACAGTTGAACCAATTTGTCGCATACGACAAATTGACAGTTGAATCAATTTGTCGCATACGACAAATTGACAGTTGTACCAATTTGTCGCATACGACAAATTGACAGTTGAACCAATTTGTCGCATACGACAAATTGACAGTTGAAACAATTTGTCGCATACGACAAATTGACAGTAATACCAATTTGTCGCATACGACAAATTGACAGTTGAATCAAATTGTCGTATACGACAAATTGACAGTTGAACCAATTTGTCGCATACGACAAATTGACAGTTGAACCAATTTGTCGCATACGACAAATTGACAGTTGAAGCAATTTGTCGCATACGACAAATTGACAGTTGAACCAATTTGTCGTATACGACAAATTGACAGTTGAACCAATTTGTCGCATACGACAAATTGACAGTTGAATCAATTTGTCGCATACGACAATTTGACAGTTGAACCAATTTGTCGCATACGACAAATTGACAGTTGAATCAATTTGTCGTATACGACAAATTGACAGTTGAACCAATTTGTCGCATACGACAAATTGACAGTTGAACCAATTTGTCGCATACGACAAATTGACAGTAGTACCAATTTGTCGCATACGACAAATTGACAGTTGAACCAATTTGTCGCATACGACAAATTGACAGTTGAATCAATTTGTCGCATACGACAAATTGACAGTAATACCAATTTGTCGCATACGACAAATTGACAGTTGAATCAAATTGTCGTATACGACAAATTGACAGTTGAACCAATTTGTCGCATACGACAAATTGACAGTTGAAGCAATTTGTCGCATACGACAAATTGACAGTTGAACCAATTTGTCGTATACGACAAATTGACAGTTGAACCAATTTGTCGCATACGACAATTTGACAGTTGAACCAATTTGTCGCATACGACAAATTGACAGTTGAATCAATTTGTCGCATACGACAAATTGACAGTAGTACCAATTTGTCGCATACGACAAATTGACAGTTGAATCAATTTGTCGCATACGACAAATTGACAGTAATACCAATTTGTCGCATACGACAAATTGACAGTTGAATCAAATTGTCGTATACGACAAATTGACAGTTGAACCAATTTGTCGCATACGACAAATTGACAGTTGAACCAATTTGTCGCATACGACAAATTGACAGTTGAAGCAATTTGTCGCATACGACAAATTGACAGTTGAACCAATTTGTCGTATACGACAAATTGACAGTTGAACCAATTTGTCGCATACGACAAATTGACAGTTGAATCAATTTGTCGCATACGACAATTTGACAGTTGAACCAATTTGTCGCATACGACAAATTGACAGTTGAATCAATTTGTCGTATACGACAAATTGACAGTTGAACCAATTTGTCGCATACGACAAATTGACAGTCGGATCAATTTGTCGCATACGACAAATTGACAGTAGTACCAATTTGTCGCATACGACAAATTGACAGTTGAATCAAATTGTCGTATACGACAAATTGACAGTTGAACCAATTTGTCGCATACGACAAATTGACAGTTGAACCAATTTGTCGCATACGACAAATTGACAGTTGAAGCAATTTGTCGCATACGACAAATTGACAGTTGAACCAATTTGTCGTATACGACAAATTGACAGTTGAACCAATTTGTCGCATACGACAAATTGACAGTTGAATCAATTTGTCGCATACGACAATTTGACAGTTGAACCAATTTGTCGCATACGACAAATTGACAGTTGAATCAATTTGTCGTATACGACAAATTGACAGTTGAACCAATTTGTCGCATACGACAAATTGACAGTTGAACCAATTTGTCGCATACGACAAATTGACAGTAGTACCAATTTGTCGCATACGACAAATTGACAGTTGAACCAATTTGTCGCATACGACAAATTGACAGTTGAATCAATTTGTCGCATACGACAAATTGACAGTAATACCAATTTGTCGCATACGACAAATTGACAGTTGAATCAAATTGTCGTATACGACAAATTGACAGTTGAACCAATTTGTCGCATACGACAAATTGACAGTTGAACCAATTTGTCGCATACGACAAATTGACAGTTGAAGCAATTTGTCGCATACGACAAATTGACAGTTGAACCAATTTGTCGTATACGACAAATTGACAGTTGAACCAATTTGTCGCATACGACAAATTGACAGTTGAATCAATTTGTCGCATACGACAATTTGACAGTTGAACCAATTTGTCGCATACGACAAATTGACAGTTGAATCAATTTGTCGTATACGACAAATTGACAGTTGAACCAATTTGTCGCATACGACAAATTGACAGTTGAACCAATTTGTCGCATACGACAAATTGACAGTAGTACCAATTTGTCGCATACGACAAATTGACAGTTGAACCAATTTGTCGCATACGACAAATTGACAGTTGAATCAATTTGTCGCATACGACAAATTGACAGTAATACCAATTTGTCGCATACGACAAATTGACAGTTGAATCAAATTGTCGTATACGACAAATTGACAGTTGAACCAATTTGTCGCATACGACAAATTGACAGTTGAAGCAATTTGTCGCATACGACAAATTGACAGTTGAACCAATTTGTCGTATACGACAAATTGACAGTTGAACCAATTTGTCGCATACGACAATTTGACAGTTGAACCAATTTGTCGCATACGACAAATTGACAGTTGAATCAATTTGTCGCATACGACAAATTGACAGTAGTACCAATTTGTCGCATACGACAAATTGACAGTTGAATCAATTTGTCGCATACGACAAATTGACAGTAATACCAATTTGTCGCATACGACAAATTGACAGTTGAATCAAATTGTCGTATACGACAAATTGACAGTTGAACCAATTTGTCGCATACGACAAATTGACAGTTGAACCAATTTGTCGCATACGACAAATTGACAGTTGAAGCAATTTGTCGCATACGACAAATTGACAGTTGAACCAATTTGTCGTATACGACAAATTGACAGTTGAACCAATTTGTCGCATACGACAAATTGACAGTTGAATCAATTTGTCGCATACGACAATTTGACAGTTGAACCAATTTGTCGCATACGACAAATTGACAGTTGAATCAATTTGTCGTATACGACAAATTGACAGTTGAACCAATTTGTCGCATACGACAAATTGACAGTTGAACCAATTTGTCGCATACGACAAATTGACAGTAGTACCAATTTGTCGCATACGACAAATTGACAGTTGAACCAATTTGTCGCATACGACAAATTGACAGTTGAATCAATTTGTCGCATACGACAAATTGACAGTAATACCAATTTGTCGCATACGACAAATTGACAGTTGAATCAAATTGTCGTATACGACAAATTGACAGTTGAACCAATTTGTCGCATACGACAAATTGACAGTTGAAGCAATTTGTCGCATACGACAAATTGACAGTTGAACCAATTTGTCGTATACGACAAATTGACAGTTGAACCAATTTGTTGCATACGACAATTTGACAGTTGAACCAATTTGTCGCATACGACAAATTGACAGTTGAATCAATTTGTCGTATACGACAAATTGACAGTTGAACCAATTTGTCGCATACGACAAATTGACAGTTGAACCAATTTGTCGCATACGACAAATTGACAGTAGTACCAATTTGTCGCATACGACAAATTGACAGTAGTACCAATTTGTCGCATACGACAATTTGACAGTAGTACCAATCTGTCGCATCCGACAAATTGACAGTAGTACCAATCTGTCGCATACGACAAACTGACAGTTGAGTCAATTTGTCGCATACGACAAATTGACAGTTGAACCAATTTGTCGCATACGACAAATCGACAGTAGTACCAATTTGTCGCATACGACAAATTGACAGTAGTACCAAATTGTCGCATACGACAAATTGACAGTAGTACCAATTTGTCGCATACGACAAATTGACAGTTGAACCAATTTGTCGCATACGACAAATAGACAGATGAATCAATTTGTCGCATACGACAAATTGACAGTAGTACCAATTTGTCGCATACGACAAATTGACAGTTGAATCAACTTGTCGCATACGACAAATTGACAGTTGAACCAATTTGTCGCATACGACAAATTGACAGTTGAATCAATTTGTAGTATACGACAAATTGACAGTTGAACCAATTTGTCGCATACGACAAATTGACAGTTGAACCAATTTGTCGTATGCGACAAGTTGACAGTTGAACCAATTTTTCGCACACGACAAATTGACAGTAGTACCAATTTGTCGCATACGACAAATTGGCAGTAGTACCAATTTGTCGCATACGACAAATTGACAGTAGTACCAATTTGTCGCATACGACAAATTGACAGTTGAATCAATTTGTCGCATACGACAAATTGACAGTAGTACCAATTTGTCGCATACGACAAACTGACAGTTGAACCAATTTGTCGCATACGACAAATTGACAGTTGAATCAATTTGTCGCAAACGACAAATTGACAGTAGTACCAATTTGTCGCATACGACAAATTGACAGTAGTACCAATGTGTCGCATACGACAAATTGACAGTTAAATCAATTTGTCGCATACGACAAATTGACAGTTGAATCAATTTGTCGCAATTGACAGTTGAACCAATTTGTCGCATACGACAAATTGACAGTTGAACCAATTTGTCGCATACGACAAATTGAAAGTTGAATCAATTTGTCGCATACGACAAATTGACAGTAGTACCAATTTGTCGCATACGACAAATTGACAGTTGAATCAATTTGTCGCATACGACAAATTGACAGTAGTACCAATTTGTCGCATACGACAAATTGACAGTTGAACCAATTTGTCGCATACGACAAATTGACAGTAGTACCAAATTGTCGCATACGACAAATTGACAGTTGAATCAATTTGTCGTATACGACAAATTGACAGTTGAACCAATTTGTCGCATACGACAAGTTGACAGTTGAACCAATTTGTCGCATACGACAAATTGACAGTTGAACCAATTTGTCGCATACGACAAATTGACAGTTGAATCAATTTGTCGCATACGACAAATTGACAGTTGAACCAATTTGTCGCATACGACAAATTGACAGTAGTACCAATTTGTCGCATACGACAAATTGACAGTAGTACCAATTTGTCGCATACGACAAATTGACAGTCGGATCAATTTGTCGCATACGACAAATTGACAGTAGTACCAATTTGTCGCATACGACAAATTGACAGTAGTACCAATTTGTCGCATACGACAAATTGACAGTCGGAACAATTTGTCGCATACGACAAATTGACAGTAGTACCAATTTGTCGCATACGACAAATTGACAGTAGTACCAATTTGTCGCATACGACAAATTGACAGTAGTACCAATTTGTCGCATACGACAAATTGACAGTTGAATCAATTTGTCGCATACGACAAATTGACAGTTGAATCAATTTGTCGCAATTGACAGTTGAACCAATTTGTCGCATACGACAAATTGACAGTTGAACCAATTTGTCGCATACGACAAATTGACAGTCGGATCAATTTGTCGCATACGACAAATTGACAGTAGTACCAATTTGTCGCATACGACAAATTGACAGTAGTACCAATTTGTCGCATACGACAAATTGACAGTTGAACCAATTTGTCGCATAGGACAAATTGACAGTTGAATCAATTTGTCGCATACGACAAAATGACAGTTGAACCAATTTGTCGCATACGACAAATTGACAGTAGTACCAATTTGTCGCATACGACAAATTGACAGTAGTACCAATTTGTCGCATACGACAAATTGACAGTTGAATCAATTTGTCGCATACGACAAATTGACAGTTGAATCAATTTGTCGTATACGACAAATTGACAGTTGAACCAATTTGTCGCATACGACAAGTTGACAGTTGAACCAATTTGTCGCATACGACAAATTGACAGTTGAATCAATTTGTCGCATACGACAAATTGACAGTTGAATCAATTTGTCGTATACGACAAATTGACAGTTGAACCAATTTGTCGCATACGACAAGTTGACAGTTGAACCAATTTGTCGCATACGACAAATTGACAGTTGAATCAATTTGTCGCATACGACAAATTGACAGTTGAATCAATTTGTCGCAATTGACAGTTGAACCAATTTGTCGCATACGACAAATTGACAGTTGAACCAATTTGTCGCATACGACAAATTGACAGTCGGATCAATTTGTCGCATACGACAAATTGACAGTAGTACCAATTTGTCGCATACGACAAATTGACAGTAGTACCAATTTGTCGCATACGACAAATTGACAGTTGAACCAATTTGTCGCATAGGACAAATTGACAGTTGAATCAATTTGTCGCATACGACAAAATGACAGTTGAACCAATTTGTCGCATACGACAAATTGACAGTAGTACCAATTTGTCGCATACGACAAATTGACAGTAGTACCAATTTGTCGCATACGACAAATTGACAGTTGAATCAATTTGTCGCATACGACAAATTGACAGTTGAATCAATTTGTCGTATACGACAAATTGACAGTTGAACCAATTTGTCGCATACGACAAGTTGACAGTTGAACCAATTTGTCGCATACGACAAATTGACAGTTGAACCAATTTGTCGCCTACGACAAATTGACAGTTGAATCAATTTGTCGCATACGACAAATTGACAGTTGAACCAATTTGTCGCATACGACAAATTGACAGTAGTACCAATTTGTCGCATACGACAAATTGACAGTAGTACCAATTTGTCGCATACGACAAATTGACAGTCGGATCAATTTGTCGCATACGACAAATTGACAGTAGTACCAATTTGTCGCATACGACAAATTGACAGTAGTACCAATTTGTCGCATACGACAAATTGACAGTAGTACCAATTTGTCGCATACGACAAATTGACAGTTGAATCAATTTGTCGCATACGACAAATTGACAGTTGAATCAATTTGTCGCAATTGACAGTTGAACCAATTTGTCGCATACGACAAATTGACAGTTGAACCGATTTGTCGCATACGACAAATGGACAGTCGGATCAATTTGTCGCATACGACAAATTGACAGTAGTACCAATTTGTCGCATACGACAAATTGACAGTAGTACCAATTTGTCGCATACGACAAATTGACAGTTGAACCAATTTGTCGCATACGACAAATTGAAAGTTGAATCAATTTGTCGCATACGACAAATTGACAGTTGAACCAATTTGTCGCATACGACAAATTGACAGTTGAATCAATTTGTCGCATACGACAAATTGACAGTAGTACCAATTTGTCGCATACGACAAATTGACAGTTGAACCAATTTGTCGCATACGACAAATTGACAGTTGAATCAATTTGTCGCATACGACAAATTGACAGTAATACCAATTTGTCGCATACGACAAATTGACAGTTGAATCAAATTGTCGTATACGACAAATTGACAGTTGAACCAATTTGTCGCATACGACAAATTGACAGTTGAACCAATTTGTCGCATACGACAAATTGACAGTTGAAGCAATTTGTCGCATACGACAAATTGACAGTTGAACCAATTTGTCGTATACGACAAATTGACAGTTGAACCAATTTGTCGCATACGACAAATTGACAGTTGAATCAATTTGTCGCATACGACAATTTGACAGTTGAACCAATTTGTCGCATACGACAAATTGACAGTTGAATCAATTTGTCGTATACGACAAATTGACAGTTGAACCAATTTGTCGCATACGACAAATTGACAGTTGAACCAATTTGTCGCATAAGACAAATTGACAGTAGTACCAATTTGTCGCATACGACAAATTGACAGTAGTACCAATTTGTCGCATACGACAAATTGACAGTCGGATCAATTTGTCGCATACGACAAATTGACAGTAGTACCAATTTGTCGCATACGACAAATTGACAGTAGTACCAATTTGTCGCATACGACAAATTGACAGTCGGAACAATTTGTCGCATACGACAAATTGACAGTAGTACCAATTTGTCGCATACGACAAATTGACAGTAGTACCAATTTGTCGCATACGACAAATTGACAGTAGTACCAATTTGTCGCATACGACAAATTGACAGTTGAATCAATTTGTCGCATACGACAAATTGACAGTTGAATCAATTTGTCGCAATTGACAGTTGAACCAATTTGTCGCATACGACAAATTGACAGTTGAATCAATTTGTCGTATACGACAAATTGACAGTTGAACCAATTTGTCGCATACGACAAGTTGACAGTTGAACCAATTTGTCGCATACGACAAATTGACAGTTGAATCAATTTGTCGCATACGACAAATTGACAGTTGAATCAATTTGTCGTATACGACAAATTGACAGTTGAACCAATTTGTCGCATACGACAAGTTGACAGTTGAACCAATTTGTCGCATACGACAAATTGACAGTTGAATCAATTTGTCGCATACGACAAATTGACAGTTGAATCAATTTGTCGCAATTGACAGTTGAACCAATTTGTCGCATACGACAAATTGACAGTTGAACCAATTTGTCGCATACGACAAATTGACAGTCGGATCAATTTGTCGCATACGACAAATTGACAGTAGTACCAATTTGTCGCATACGACAAATTGACAGTAGTACCAATTTGTCGCATACGACAAATTGACAGTTGAACCAATTTGTCGCATAGGACAAATTGACAGTTGAATCAATTTGTCGCATACGACAAAATGACAGTTGAACCAATTTGTCGCATACGACAAATTGACAGTAGTACCAATTTGTCGCATACGACAAATTGACAGTAGTACCAATTTGTCGCATACGACAAATTGACAGTTGAATCAATTTGTCGCATACGACAAATTGACAGTTGAATCAATTTGTCGTATACGACAAATTGACAGTTGAACCAATTTGTCGCATACGACAAGTTGACAGTTGAACCAATTTGTCGCATACGACAAATTGACAGTTGAACCAATTTGTCGCCTACGACAAATTGACAGTTGAATCAATTTGTCGCATACGACAAATTGACAGTTGAACCAATTTGTCGCATACGACAAATTGACAGTAGTACCAATTTGTCGCATACGACAAATTGACAGTAGTACCAATTTGTCGCATACGACAAATTGACAGTCGGATCAATTTGTCGCATACGACAAATTGACAGTAGTACCAATTTGTCGCATACGACAAATTGACAGTAGTACCAATTTGTCGCATACGACAAATTGACAGTAGTACCAATTTGTCGCATACGACAAATTGACAGTTGAATCAATTTGTCGCATACGACAAATTGACAGTTGAATCAATTTGTCGCAATTGACAGTTGAACCAATTTGTCGCATACGACAAATTGACAGTTGAACCGATTTGTCGCATACGACAAATGGACAGTCGGATCAATTTGTCGCATACGACAAATTGACAGTAGTACCAATTTGTCGCATACGACAAATTGACAGTAGTACCAATTTGTCGCATACGACAAATTGACAGTTGAACCAATTTGTCGCATACGACAAATTGAAAGTTGAATCAATTTGTCGCATACGACAAATTGACAGTTGAACCAATTTGTCGCATACGACAAATTGACAGTTGAATCAATTTGTCGCATACGACAAATTGACAGTAGTACCAATTTGTCGCATACGACAAATTGACAGTTGAACCAATTTGTCGCATACGACAAATTGACAGTTGAATCAATTTGTCGCATACGACAAATTGACAGTAATACCAATTTGTCGCATACGACAAATTGACAGTTGAATCAAATTGTCGTATACGACAAATTGACAGTTGAACCAATTTGTCGCATACGACAAATTGACAGTTGAACCAATTTGTCGCATACGACAAATTGACAGTTGAAGCAATTTGTCGCATACGACAAATTGACAGTTGAACCAATTTGTCGTATACGACAAATTGACAGTTGAACCAATTTGTCGCATACGACAAATTGACAGTTGAATCAATTTGTCGCATACGACAATTTGACAGTTGAACCAATTTGTCGCATACGACAAATTGACAGTTGAATCAATTTGTCGTATACGACAAATTGACAGTTGAACCAATTTGTCGCATACGACAAATTGACAGTTGAACCAATTTGTCGCATAAGACAAATTGACAGTAGTACCAATTTGTCGCATACGACAAATTGACAGTAGTACCAATTTGTCGCATACGACAATTTGACAGTAGTACCAATCTGTCGCATCCGACAAATTGACAGTAGTACCAATCTGTCGCATACGACAAACTGACAGTTGAGTCAATTTGTCGCATACGACAAATTGACAGTTGAACCAATTTGTCGCATACGACAAATCGACAGTAGTACCAATTTGTCGCATACGACAAATTGACAGTAGTACCAAATTGTCGCATACGACAAATTGACAGTAGTACCAATTTGTCGCATACGACAAATTGACAGTTGAACCAATTTGTCGCATACGACAAATAGACAGATGAATCAATTTGTCGCATACGACACATTGACAGTAGTACCAATTTGTCGCATACGACAAATTGACAGTTGAATCAACTTGTCGCATACGACAAATTGACAGTTGAACCAATTTGTCGCATACGACAAATTGACAGTTGAATCAATTTGTAGTATACGACAAATTGACAGTTGAACCAATTTGTCGCATACGACAAATTGACAGTTGAACCAATTTGTCGTATGCGACAAGTTGACAGTTGAACCAATTTTTCGCACACGACAAATTGACAGTAGTACCAATTTGTCGCATACGACAAATTGACAGTAGTACCAATTTGTCGCATACGACAAATTGACAGTTGAATCAATTTGTCGCAAAAGACAAATTGACAGTAGTACCAATTTGTCGCATACGACAAATTGACAGTAGTACCAATTTGTCGCATACGACAAATTGACAGTTGAATCAACTTGTCGCATACGACAAATTGACAGTTGAACCAATTTGTCGCATACGACAAATTGACAGTTGAATCAATTTGTAGTATACGACAAATTGACAGTTGAACCAATTTGTCGCATACGACAAATTGACAGTTGAACCAATTTGTCGTATGCGACAAGTTGACAGTTGAACCAATTTTTCGCACACGACAAATTGACAGTAGTACCAATTTGTCGCATACGACAAATTGACAGTAGTACCAGATTGTCGCATACGACAAATTGACAGTTGAACCAATTTGTCGCATACGACAAATTGACAGTTGAATCAATTTGTCGCATACGACAAGTTGACAGTTAAATCAATTTGTCGCATACGACAAATGGACAGTAGTACCAATTTGTCGCATACGACAATTTGACAGTAGTACCAATCTGTCGCATCCGACAAATTGACAGTAGTACCAATCTGTCGCATACGACAAACTGACAGTTGAGTCAATTTGTCGCATACGACAAATTGACAGTTGAACCAATTTGTCGCATACGACAAATCGACAGTAGTACCAATTTGTCGCATACGACAAATTGACAGTAGTACCAAATTGTCGCATACGACAAATTGACAGTAGTACCAATTTGTCGCATACGACAAATTGACAGTTGAACCAATTTGTCGCATACGACAAATAGACAGATGAATCAATTTGTCGCATACGACAAATTGACAGTAGTACCAATTTGTCGCATACGACAAATTGACAGTTGAACCAATTTGTCGCATACGACAAATTGACAGTTGAATCAATTTGTAGTATACGACAAATTGACAGTTGAACCAATTTGTCGCATACGACAAATTGACAGTTGAACCAATTTGTCGTATGCGACAAGTTGACAGTTGAACCAATTTGTCGTATACGACAAATTGACAGTTGAATCAATTTGTCGCATACGACAAATTGACAGTAGTACCAATTTGTCGCATACGACAAATTGACAGTTGAATCAACTTGTCGCATACGACAAATTGACAGTTGAACCAATTTGTCGCATACGACAAATTGACAGTTGAATCAATTTGTAGTATACGACAAATTGACAGTTGAACCAATTTGTCGCATACGACAAATTGACAGTTGAACCAATTTGTCGTATGCGACAAGTTGACAGTTGAACCAATTTTTCGCACACGACAAATTGACAGTAGTACCAATTTGTCGCATACGACAAATTGGCAGTAGTACCAATTTGTCGCATACGACAAATTGACAGTAGTACCAATTTGTCGCATACGACAAATTGACAGTTGAATCAATTTGTCGCATACGACAAATTGACAGTAGTACCAATTTGTCGCATACGACAAACTGACAGTTGAACCAATTTGTCGCATACGACAAATTGACAGTTGAATCAATTTGTCGCAAACGACAAATTGACAGTAGTACCAATTTGTCGCATACGACAAATTGACAGTAGTACCAATGTGTCGCATACGACAAATTGACAGTTAAATCAATTTGTCGCATACGACAAATTGACAGTTGAATCAATTTGTCGCAATTGACAGTTGAACCAATTTGTCGCATACGACAAATTGACAGTTGAACCAATTTGTCGCATACGACAAATTGAAAGTTGAATCAATTTGTCGCATACGACAAATTGACAGTTGAACCAATTTGTTGCATACGACAAATTGACAGTTGAATCAATTTGTCGCATACGACAAATTGACAGTAGTACCAATTTGTCGCATACGACAAATTGACAGTTGAATCAATTTGTCGCATACGACAAATTGACAGTAGTACCAATTTGTCGCATACGACAAATTGACAGTTGAACCAATTTGTCGCATACGACAAATTGACAGTAGTACCAAATTGTCGCATACGACAAATTGACAGTTGAATCAATTTGTCGCATACGACAAATTGACAGTTGAATCAATTTGTCGTATACGACAAATTGACAGTTGAACCAATTTGTCGCATACGACAAGTTGACAGTTGAACCAATTTGTCGCATACGACAAATTGACAGTTGAACCAATTTGTCGCATACGACAAATTGACAGTTGAATCAATTTGTCGCATACGACAAATTGACAGTTGAACCAATTTGTCGCATACGACAAATTGACAGTAGTACCAATTTGTCGCATACGACAAATTGACAGTAGTACCAATTTGTCGCATACGACAAATTGACAGTCGGATCAATTTGTCGCATACGACAAATTGACAGTAGTACCAATTTGTCGCATACGACAAATTGACAGTAGTACCAATTTGTCGCATACGACAAATTGACAGTCGGAACAATTTGTCGCATACGACAAATTGACAGTAGTACCAATTTGTCGCATACGACAAATTGACAGTAGTACCAATTTGTCGCATACGACAAATTGACAGTAGTACCAATTTGTCGCATACGACAAATTGACAGTTGAATCAATTTGTCGCATACGACAAATTGACAGTTGAATCAATTTGTCGCAATTGACAGTTGAACCAATTTGTCGCATACGACAAATTGACAGTTGAACCAATTTGTCGCATACGACAAATTGACAGTCGGATCAATTTGTCGCATACGACAAATTGACAGTAGTACCAATTTGTCGCATACGACAAATTGACAGTAGTACCAATTTGTCGCATACGACAAATTGACAGTTGAACCAATTTGTCGCATAGGACAAATTGACAGTTGAATCAATTTGTCGCATACGACAAAATGACAGTTGAACCAATTTGTCGCATACGACAAATTGACAGTAGTACCAATTTGTCGCATACGACAAATTGACAGTAGTACCAATTTGTCGCATACGACAAATTGACAGTTGAATCAATTTGTCG
The DNA here is from genome assembly GCA_964057215.1 of Oscheius myriophilus. Classification (NCBI taxonomy): domain Eukaryota; kingdom Metazoa; phylum Nematoda; class Chromadorea; order Rhabditida; family Rhabditidae; genus Oscheius; species Oscheius myriophilus. Next base: position 24,728,168 of record OZ059906.1, read on the forward strand.
CATACGACAAATTGACAGTTGAATCAATTTGTCGTATACGACAAATTGACAGTTGAACCAATTTGTCGCATACGACAAGTTGACAGTTGAACCAATTTGTCGCATACGACAAATTGACAGTTGAATCAATTTGTCGCATACGACAAATTGACAGTTGAATCAATTTGTCGTATACGACAAATTGACAGTTGAACCAATTTGTCGCATACGACAAGTTGACAGTTGAACCAATTTGTCGCATACGACAAATTGACAGTTGAATCAATTTGTCGCATACGACAAATTGACAGTTGAATCAATTTGTCGCAATTGACAGTTGAACCAATTTGTCGCATACGACAAATTGACAGTTGAACCAATTTGTCGCATACGACAAATTGACAGTCGGATCAATTTGTCGCATACGACAAATTGACAGTAGTACCAATTTGTCGCATACGACAAATTGACAGTAGTACCAATTTGTCGCATACGACAAATTGACAGTTGAACCAATTTGTCGCATAGGACAAATTGACAGTTGAATCAATTTGTCGCATACGACAAAATGACAGTTGAACCAATTTGTCGCATACGACAAATTGACAGTAGTACCAATTTGTCGCATACGACAAATTGACAGTAGTACCAATTTGTCGCATACGACAAATTGACAGTTGAATCAATTTGTCGCATACGACAAATTGACAGTTGAATCAATTTGTCGTATACGACAAATTGACAGTTGAACCAATTTGTCGCATACGACAAGTTGACAGTTGAACCAATTTGTCGCATACGACAAATTGACAGTTGAACCAATTTGTCGCCTACGACAAATTGACAGTTGAATCAATTTGTCGCATACGACAAATTGACAGTTGAACCAATTTGTCGCATACGACAAATTGACAGTAGTACCAATTTGTCGCATACGACAAATTGACAGTAGTACCAATTTGTCGCATACGACAAATTGACAGTCGGATCAATTTGTCGCATACGACAAATTGACAGTAGTACCAATTTGTCGCATACGACAAATTGACAGTAGTACCAATTTGTCGCATACGACAAATTGACAGTAGTACCAATTTGTCGCATACGACAAATTGACAGTTGAATCAATTTGTCGCATACGACAAATTGACAGTTGAATCAATTTGTCGCAATTGACAGTTGAACCAATTTGTCGCATACGACAAATTGACAGTTGAACCGATTTGTCGCATACGACAAATGGACAGTCGGATCAATTTGTCGCATACGACAAATTGACAGTAGTACCAATTTGTCGCATACGACAAATTGACAGTAGTACCAATTTGTCGCATACGACAAATTGACAGTTGAACCAATTTGTCGCATACGACAAATTGAAAGTTGAATCAATTTGTCGCATACGACAAATTGACAGTTGAACCAATTTGTCGCATACGACAAATTGACAGTTGAATCAATTTGTCGCATACGACAAATTGACAGTAGTACCAATTTGTCGCATACGACAAATTGACAGTTGAACCAATTTGTCGCATACGACAAATTGACAGTTGAATCAATTTGTCGCATACGACAAATTGACAGTAATACCAATTTGTCGCATACGACAAATTGACAGTTGAATCAAATTGTCGTATACGACAAATTGACAGTTGAACCAATTTGTCGCATACGACAAATTGACAGTTGAACCAATTTGTCGCATACGACAAATTGACAGTTGAAGCAATTTGTCGCATACGACAAATTGACAGTTGAACCAATTTGTCGTATACGACAAATTGACAGTTGAACCAATTTGTCGCATACGACAAATTGACAGTTGAATCAATTTGTCGCATACGACAATTTGACAGTTGAACCAATTTGTCGCATACGACAAATTGACAGTTGAATCAATTTGTCGTATACGACAAATTGACAGTTGAACCAATTTGTCGCATACGACAAATTGACAGTTGAACCAATTTGTCGCATAAGACAAATTGACAGTAGTACCAATTTGTCGCATACGACAAATTGACAGTAGTACCAATTTGTCGCATACGACAATTTGACAGTAGTACCAATCTGTCGCATCCGACAAATTGACAGTAGTACCAATCTGTCGCATACGACAAACTGACAGTTGAGTCAATTTGTCGCATACGACAAATTGACAGTTGAACCAATTTGTCGCATACGACAAATCGACAGTAGTACCAATTTGTCGCATACGACAAATTGACAGTAGTACCAAATTGTCGCATACGACAAATTGACAGTAGTACCAATTTGTCGCATACGACAAATTGACAGTTGAACCAATTTGTCGCATACGACAAATAGACAGATGAATCAATTTGTCGCATACGACACATTGACAGTAGTACCAATTTGTCGCATACGACAAATTGACAGTTGAATCAACTTGTCGCATACGACAAATTGACAGTTGAACCAATTTGTCGCATACGACAAATTGACAGTTGAATCAATTTGTAGTATACGACAAATTGACAGTTGAACCAATTTGTCGCATACGACAAATTGACAGTTGAACCAATTTGTCGTATGCGACAAGTTGACAGTTGAACCAATTTTTCGCACACGACAAATTGACAGTAGTACCAATTTGTCGCATACGACAAATTGACAGTAGTACCAATTTGTCGCATACGACAAATTGACAGTTGAATCAATTTGTCGCAAAAGACAAATTGACAGTAGTACCAATTTGTCGCATACGACAAATTGACAGTAGTACCAATTTGTCGCATACGACAAATTGACAGTTGAATCAACTTGTCGCATACGACAAATTGACAGTTGAACCAATTTGTCGCATACGACAAATTGACAGTTGAATCAATTTGTAGTATACGACAAATTGACAGTTGAACCAATTTGTCGCATACGACAAATTGACAGTTGAACCAATTTGTCGTATGCGACAAGTTGACAGTTGAACCAATTTTTCGCACACGACAAATTGACAGTAGTACCAATTTGTCGCATACGACAAATTGACAGTAGTACCAGATTGTCGCATACGACAAATTGACAGTTGAACCAATTTGTCGCATACGACAAATTGACAGTTGAATCAATTTGTCGCATACGACAATTTGACAGTAGTACCAATCTGTCGCATCCGACAAATTGACAGTAGTACCAATCTGTCGCATACGACAAACTGACAGTTGAGTCAATTTGTCGCATACGACAAATTGACAGTTGAACCAATTTGTCGCATACGACAAATCGACAGTAGTACCAATTTGTCGCATACGACAAATTGACAGTAGTACCAAATTGTCGCATACGACAAATTGACAGTAGTACCAATTTGTCGCATACGACAAATTGACAGTTGAACCAATTTGTCGCATACGACAAATTGACAGTTGAACCAATTTGTCGCATACGACAAATTGAAAGTTGAATCAATTTGTCGCATACGACAAATTGACAGTTGAACCAATTTGTCGCATACGACAAATTGACAGTTGAATCAATTTGTCGCATACGACAAATTGACAGTAGTACCAATTTGTCGCATACGACAAATTGACAGTTGAATCAATTTGTCGCATACGACAAATTGACAGTAGTACCAATTTGTCGCATACGACAAATTGACAGTTGAACCAATTTGTCGCATACGACAAATTGACAGTTGAATCAATTTGTCGCATACGACAAATTGACAGTAGTACCAATTTGTCGCATACGACAAATTGACAGTTGAATCAAATTGTCGTATACGACAAATTGACAGTTGAACCAATTTGTCGCATACGACAAATTGACAGTTGAAGCAATTTGTCGCATACGACAAATTGACAGTTGAACCAATTTGTCGTATACGACAAATTGACAGTTGAACCAATTTGTCGCATACGACAAATTGACAGTTGAACCAATTTGTCGTATACGACAAATTGACAGTTGAACCAATTTGTCGCATACGACAAATTGACAGTTGAACCAATTTGTCGTATACGACAAATTGACAGTTGAACCAATTTGTCGCATACGACAAATTGACAGTTGAATCAATTTGTCGTATACGACAAATTGACAGTTGAACCAATTTGTCGCATACGACAAATTGACAGTTGAACCAATTTGTCGCATACGACAATTTGACAGTAGTACCAATCTGTCGCATCCGACAAATTGACAGTAGTACCAATCTGTCGCATACGACAAATTGACAGTTGAATCAATTTGTCGCATACGACAAATAGACAGATGAATCAATTTGTCGCATACGACAAATTGACAGTAGTACCAATTTGTCGCATACGACAAATTGACAGTTGAATCAACTTGTCGCATACGACAAATTGACAGTTGAACCAATTTGTCGCATACGACAAATTGACAGTTGAATCAATTTGTAGTATACGACAAATTGACAGTTGAACCAATTTGTCGCATACGACAAATTGACAGTTGAACCAATTTGTCGTATGCGACAAGTTGACAGTTGAACCAATTTTTCGCACACGACAAATTGACAGTAGTACCAATTTGTCGCATACGACAAATTGACAGTAGTACCAATTTGTCGCATACGACAAATTGACAGTTGAATCAATTTGTCGCATACGACAAGTTGACAGTTAAATCAATTTGTCGCATACGACAAATGGACAGTAGTACCAATTTGTCGCATACGACAATTTGACAGTAGTACCAATCTGTCGCATCCGACAAATTGACAGTAGTACCAATCTGTCGCATACGACAAACTGACAGTTGAGTCAATTTGTCGCATACGACAAATTGACAGTTGAACCAATTTGTCGCATACGACAAATTGACAGTTGAATCAATTTGTCGTATACGACAAATTGACAGTTGAACCAATTTGTCGCATACGACAAATTGACAGTTGAACCAATTTGTCGCATACGACAATTTGACAGTAGTACCAATCTGTCGCATCCGACAAATTGACAGTAGTACCAATCTGTCGCATACGACAAATTGACAGTTGAATCAATTTGTCGCATACGACAAATAGACAGATGAATCAATTTGTCGCATACGACAAATTGACAGTAGTACCAATTTGTCGCATACGACAAATTGACAGTTGAATCAACTTGTCGCATACGACAAATTGACAGTTGAACCAATTTGTCGCATACGACAAATTGACAGTTGAATCAATTTGTAGTATACGACAAATTGACAGTTGAACCAATTTGTCGCATACGACAAATTGACAGTTGAACCAATTTGTCGTATGCGACAAGTTGACAGTTGAACCAATTTTTCGCACACGACAAATTGACAGTAGTACCAATTTGTCGCATACGACAAATTGACAGTAGTACCAATTTGTCGCATACGACAAATTGACAGTTGAATCAATTTGTCGCATACGACAAGTTGACAGTTAAATCAATTTGTCGCATACGACAAATGGACAGTAGTACCAATTTGTCGCATACGACAATTTGACAGTAGTACCAATCTGTCGCATCCGACAAATTGACAGTAGTACCAATCTGTCGCATACGACAAACTGACAGTTGAGTCAATTTGTCGCATACGACAAATTGACAGTTGAACCAATTTGTCGCATACGACAAATCGACAGTAGTACCAATTTGTCGCATACGACAAATTGACAGTAGTACCAAATTGTCGCATACGACAAATTGACAGTAGTACCAATTTGTCGCATACGACAAATTGACAGTTGAATCAATTTGTCGCATACGACAAATTGACAGTAGTACCAATTTGTCGCATACGACAAATTGACAGTTGAATCAACTTGTCGCATACGACAAATTGACAGTTGAACCAATTTGTCGCATACGACAAATTGACAGTTGAATCAATTTGTAGTATACGACAAATTGACAGTTGAACCAATTTGTCGCATACGACAAATTGACAGTTGAACCAATTTGTCGTATGCGACAAGTTGACAGTTGAACCAATTTTTCGCACACGACAAATTGACAGTAGTACCAATTTGTCGCATACGACAAATTGACAGTAGTACCAGATTGTCGCATACGACAAATTGACAGTTGAACCAATTTGTCGCATACGACAAATTGACAGTTGAATCAATTTGTCGCATACGACAAGTTGACAGTTGAATCAATTTGTCGCATACGACAAATGGACAGTAGTACCAATTTGTCGCATACGACAAATTGACAGTAGTACCAATTTGTCGCATACGACAAATCGACAGTTGAATCAATTTGTCGCAAACGACAAATTGACAGTAGTACCAATTTGTCGCATACGACAAATTGACAGTAGTACCAATGTGTCGCATACGACAAATTGACAGTTGAATCAATTTGTCGCATACGACAAATTGACAGTTGAATCAATTTGTCGCAATTGACAGTTGAACCAATTTGTCGCATACGACAAATTGACAGTTGAACCAATTTGTCGCATACGACAAATTGAAAGTTGAATCAATTTGTCGCATACGACAAATTGACAGTTGAACCAATTTGTCGCATACGACAAATTGACAGTTGAATCAATTTGTCGCATACGACAAATTGACAGTAGTACCAATTTGTCGCATACGACAAATTGACAGTTGAATCAATTTGTCGCATACGACAAATTGACAGTAGTACCAATTTGTCGCATACGACAAATTGACAGTTGAACCAATTTGTCGCATACGACAAATTGACAGTTGAATCAATTTGTCGCATACGACAAATTGACAGTAGTACCAATTTGTCGCATACGACAAATTGACAGTTGAATCAAATTGTCGTATACGACAAATTGACAGTTGAACCAATTTGTCGCATACGACAAATTGACAGTTGAACCAATTTGTCGCATACGACAAATTGACAGTTGAAGCAATTTGTCGCATACGACAAATTGACAGTTGAACCAATTTGTCGTATACGACAAATTGACAGTTGAACCAATTTGTCGCATACGACAAATTGACAGTTGAACCAATTTGTCGTATACGACAAATTGACAGTTGAACCAATTTGTCGCATACGACAAATTGACAGTTGAATCAATTTGTCGTATACGACAAATTGACAGTTGAACCAATTTGTCGCATACGACAAATTGACAGTTGAACCAATTTGTCGCATACGACAATTTGACAGTAGTACCAATCTGTCGCATCCGACAAATTGACAGTAGTACCAATCTGTCGCATACGACAAATTGACAGTTGAATCAATTTGTCGCATACGACAAATAGACAGATGAATCAATTTGTCGCATACGACAAATTGACAGTAGTACCAATTTGTCGCATACGACAAATTGACAGTTGAATCAACTTGTCGCATACGACAAATTGACAGTTGAACCAATTTGTCGCATACGACAAATTGACAGTTGAATCAATTTGTAGTATACGACAAATTGACAGTTGAACCAATTTGTCGCATACGACAAATTGACAGTTGAACCAATTTGTCGTATGCGACAAGTTGACAGTTGAACCAATTTTTCGCACACGACAAATTGACAGTAGTACCAATTTGTCGCATACGACAAATTGACAGTAGTACCAATTTGTCGCATACGACAAATTGACAGTTGAATCAATTTGTCGCATACGACAAGTTGACAGTTAAATCAATTTGTCGCATACGACAAATGGACAGTAGTACCAATTTGTCGCATACGACAATTTGACAGTAGTACCAATCTGTCGCATCCGACAAATTGACAGTAGTACCAATCTGTCGCATACGACAAACTGACAGTTGAGTCAATTTGTCGCATACGACAAATTGACAGTTGAACCAATTTGTCGCATACGACAAATCGACAGTAGTACCAATTTGTCGCATACGACAAATTGACAGTAGTACCAAATTGTCGCATACGACAAATTGACAGTAGTACCAATTTGTCGCATACGACAAATTGACAGTTGAACCAATTTGTCGCATACGACAAATAGACAGATGAATCAATTTGTCGCATACGACAAATTGACAGTTGAACCAATTTGTCGTATGCGACAAGTTGACAGTTGAACCAATTTTTCGCACACGACAAATTGACAGTAGTACCAATTTGTCGCATACGACAAATTGACAGTAGTACCAATTTGTCGCATACGACAAATTGACAGTAGTACCAATTTGTCGCATACGACAAACTGACAGTTGAATCAATTTGTCGCAAACGACAAATTGACAGTAGTACCAATTTGTCGCATACGACAAATTGACAGTTGAATCAATTTGTCGCATACGACAAATTGACAGTAGTACCAATTTGTCGCATACGACAAATTGACAGTTGAATCAACTTGTCGCATACGACAAATTGACAGTTGAACCAATTTGTCGCATACGACAAATTGACAGTTGAATCAATTTGTAGTATACGACAAATTGACAGTTGAACCAATTTGTCGCATACGACAAATTGACAGTTGAACCAATTTGTCGTATGCGACAAGTTGACAGTTGAACCAATTTTTCGCACACGACAAATTGACAGTAGTACCAATTTGTCGCATACGACAAATTGACAGTAGTACCAGATTGTCGCATACGACAAATTGACAGTTGAACCAATTTGTCGCATACGACAAATTGACAGTTGAATCAATTTGTCGCATACGACAAGTTGACAGTTGAATCAATTTGTCGCATACGACAAATGGACAGTAGTACCAATTTGTCGCATACGACAAATTGACAGTAGTACCAATTTGTCGCATACGACAAATCGACAGTTGAATCAATTTGTCGCAAACGACAAATTGACAGTAGTACCAATTTGTCGCATACGACAAATTGACAGTAGTACCAATGTGTCGCATACGACAAATTGACAGTTGAATCAATTTGTCGCATACGACAAATTGACAGTTGAATCAATTTGTCGCAATTGACAGTTGAACCAATTTGTCGCATACGACAAATTGACAGTTGAACCAATTTGTCGCATACGACAAATTGAAAGTTGAATCAATTTGTCGCATACGACAAATTGACAGTTGAACCAATTTGTCGCATACGACAAATTGACAGTTGAATCAATTTGTCGCATACGACAAATTGACAGTAGTACCAATTTGTCGCATACGACAAATTGACAGTTGAATCAATTTGTCGCATACGACAAATTGACAGTAGTACCAATTTGTCGCATACGACAAATTGACAGTTGAACCAATTTGTCGCATACGACAAATTGACAGTTGAATCAATTTGTCGCATACGACAAATTGACAGTAGTACCAATTTGTCGCATACGACAAATTGACAGTTGAATCAAATTGTCGTATACGACAAATTGACAGTTGAACCAATTTGTCGCATACGACAAATTGACAGTTGAACCAATTTGTCGCATACGACAAATTGACAGTTGAAGCAATTTGTCGCATACGACAAATTGACAGTTGAACCAATTTGTCGTATACGACAAATTGACAGTTGAACCAATTTGTCGCATACGACAAATTGACAGTTGAACCAATTTGTCGTATACGACAAATTGACAGTTGAACCAATTTGTCGCATACGACAAATTGACAGTTGAATCAATTTGTCGTATACGACAAATTGACAGTTGAACCAATTTGTCGCATACGACAAATTGACAGTTGAACCAATTTGTCGCATACGACAATTTGACAGTAGTACCAATCTGTCGCATCCGACAAATTGACAGTAGTACCAATCTGTCGCATACGACAAATTGACAGTTGAATCAATTTGTCGCATACGACAAATTGACAGTTGAACCAATTTGTCGCATACGACAAATCGACAGTAGTACCAATTTGTCGCATACGACAAATTGACAGTAGTACCAAATTGTCGCATACGACAAATTGACAGTAGTACCAATTTGTCGCATACGACAAATTGACAGTTGAACCAATTTGTCGCATACGACAAATAGACAGATGAATCAATTTGTCGCATACGACAAATTGACAGTAGTACCAATTTGTCGCATACGACAAATTGACAGTTGAATCAACTTGTCGCATACGACAAATTGACAGTTGAACCAATTTGTCGCATACGACAAATTGACAGTTGAATCAATTTGTAGTATACGACAAATTGACAGTTGAACCAATTTGTCGCATACGACAAATTGACAGTTGAACCAATTTGTCGTATGCGACAAGTTGACAGTTGAACCAATTTTTCGCACACGACAAATTGACAGTAGTACCAATTTGTCGCATACGACAAATTGACAGTAGTACCAATTTGTCGCATACGACAAATTGACAGTAGTACCAATTTGTCGCATACGACAAATTGACAGTTGAACCAATTTGTCGCATACGACAAATTGACAGTTGAACCAATTTGTCGCATACGACAAATTGACAGTTGAACCAATTTGTCGCATACGACAAATTGACAGTTGAATCAATTTGTCGCATACGACAAATTGACAGTTGAATCAATTTGTCGTATACGACAAATTGACAGTTGAACCAATTTGTCGCATACGACAAATTGACAGTAGTACCAAATTGTCGCATACGACAAATTGACAGTAGTACCAATTTGTCGCATACGACAAATTGACAGTTGAACCAATTTGTCGCATACGACAAATAGACAGATGAATCAATTTGTCGCATACGACAAATTGACAGTAGTACCAATTTGTCGCATACGACAAATTGACAGTTGAATCAACTTGTCGCATACGACAAATTGACAGTTGAACCAATTTGTCGCATACGACAAATTGACAGTTGAATCAATTTGTAGTATACGACAAATTGACAGTTGAACCAATTTGTCGCATACGACAAATTGACAGTTGAACCAATTTGTCGTATGCGACAAGTTGACAGTTGAACCAATTTTTCGCACACGACAAATTGACAGTAGTACCAATTTGTCGCATACGACAAATTGACAGTAGTACCAATTTGTCGCATACGACAAATTGACAGTTGAACCAATTTGTCGCATACGACAAATTGACAGTTGAATCAATTTGTCGCATACGACAAGTTGACAGTTGAATCAATTTGTCGCATACGACAAATTGACAGTTGAACCAATTTGTCGCATACGACAAATTGACAGTTGAACCAATTTGTCGCATACGACAAATTGACAGTTGAATCAATTTGTCGTATACGACAAATTGACAGTTGAACCAATTTGTCGCATACGACAAATTGACAGTAGTACCAAATTGTCGCATACGACAAATTGACAGTAGTACCAATTTGTCGCATACGACAAATTGACAGTTGAACCAATTTGTCGCATACGACAAATAGACAGATGAATCAATTTGTCGCATACGACAAATTGACAGTAGTACCAATTTGTCGCATACGACAAATTGACAGTTGAATCAACTTGTCGCATACGACAAATTGACAGTTGAACCAATTTGTCGCATACGACAAATTGACAGTTGAATCAATTTGTAGTATACGACAAATTGACAGTTGAACCAATTTGTCGCATACGACAAATTGACAGTTGAACCAATTTGTCGTATGCGACAAATTGACAGTTGAACCAATTTGTCGCATACGACAAATTGACAGTTGAATCAATTTGTCGCATACGACAAGTTGACAGTTGAATCAATTTGTCGCATACGACAAATTGACAGTTGAACCAATTTGTCGCATACGACAAATTGACAGTTGAACCAATTTGTCGCATACGACAAATTGACAGTTGAATCAATTTGTCGTATACGACAAATTGACAGTTGAACCAATTTGTCGCATACGACAAATTGACAGTTGAACCAATTTGTCGCATACGACAAGTTGACAGTTGAACTATTTTGTCGCATACGACAAATTGACAGTAGTACCAATTTGTCGCATACGACAAATTGACAGTTGAATCAATTTGTCGCAAACGACAAATTGACACTAGTACCAATTTGTCGCATACGACAAATTGACAGTTGAACCAATTTGTCGCATACGACAAATTGACAGTTGAATCAATTTGTCGCATACGACAAATTGAAAGTAGTACCAAATTGTCGCATACGACAAATTGACAGTAGTACCAATTTGTCGCATACGACAAATTGACAGTTGAACCAATTTGTCGCATACGACAAATAGACAGATGAATCAATTTGTCGCATACGACAAATTGACAGTAGTACCAATTTGTCGCATACGACAAATTGACAGTTGAATCAACTTGTCGCATACGACAAATTGACAGTTGAACCAATTTGTCGCATACGACAAATTGACAGTTGAATCAATTTGTAGTATACGACAAATTGACAGTTGAACCAATTTGTCGCATACGACAAATTGACAGTTGAACCAATTTGTCGTATGCGACAAGTTGACAGTTGAACCAATTTTTCGCACACGACAAATTGACAGTTGTACCAATTTGTCGCATACGACAAATTGACAGTAGTACCAATTTGTCGCATACGACAAATTGACAGTTGAACCAATTTGTCGCATACGACAAATTGACAGTTGAATCAATTTGTCGCATACGACAAGTTGACAGTTGAATCAATTTGTCGCATACGACAAATTGACAGTTGAACCAATTTGTCGCATACGACAAATTGACAGTTGAACCAATTTGTCGCATACGACAAATTGACAGTTGAATCAATTTGTCGTATACGACAAATTGACAGTTGAACCAATTTGTCGCATACGACAAATTGACAGTAGTACCAAATTGTCGCATACGACAAATTGACAGTAGTACCAATTTGTCGCATACGACAAATTGACAGTTGAACCAATTTGTCGCATACGACAAATAGACAGATGAATCAATTTGTCGCATACGACAAATTGACAGTAGTACCAATTTGTCGCATACGACAAATTGACAGTTGAATCAACTTGTCGCATACGACAAATTGACAGTTGAACCAATTTGTCGCATACGACAAATTGACAGTTGAATCAATTTGTAGTATACGACAAATTGACAGTTGAACCAATTTGTCGCATACGACAAATTGACAGTTGAACCAATTTGTCGTATGCGACAAGTTGACAGTTGAACCAATTTTTCGCACACGACAAATTGACAGTAGTACCAATTTGTCGCATACGACAAATTGACAGTAGTACCAATTTGTCGCATACGACAAATTGACAGTTGAACCAATTTGTCGCATACGACAAATTGACAGTTGAATCAATTTGTCGCATACGACAAGTTGACAGTTGAATCAATTTGTCGCATACGACAAATTGACAGTTGAACCAATTTGTCGCATACGACAAATTGACAGTTGAACCAATTTGTCGCATACGACAAATTGACAGTTGAATCAATTTGTCGTATACGACAAATTGACAGTTGAACCAATTTGTCGCATACGACAAATTGACAGTTGAACCAATTTGTCGCATACGACAAGTTGACAGTTGAACTATTTTGTCGCATACGACAAATTGACAGTAGTACCAATTTGTCGCATACGACAAATTGACAGTTGAATCAATTTGTCGCAAACGACAAATTGACACTAGTACCAATTTGTCGCATACGACAAATTGACAGTAGTACCAATTTGTCGCATACGACAAATTGACAGTTGAACCAATTTGTCGCATACGACAAATAGACAGATGAATCAATTTGTCGCATACGACAAATTGACAGTAGTACCAATTTGTCGCATACGACAAATTGACAGTTGAATCAACTTGTCGCATACGACAAATTGACAGTAGTACCAATTTGTCGCATACGACAAATTGACAGTTGAATCAACTTGTCGCATACGACAAATTGACAGTTGAACCAATTTGTCGCATACGACAAATTGACAGTTGAATCAATTTGTCGTATACGACAAATTGACAGTTGAACCAATTTGTCGCATACGACAAATTGACAGTAGTACCAAATTGTCGCATACGACAAATTGACAGTAGTACCAATTTGTCGCATACGACAAATTGACAGTTGAACCAATTTGTCGCATACGACAAATAGACAGATGAATCAATTTGTCGCATACGACAAATTGACAGTAGTACCAATTTGTCGCATACGACAAATTGACAGTTGAATCAACTTGTCGCATACGACAAATTGACAGTTGAACCAATTTGTCGCATACGACAAATTGACAGTTGAATCAATTTGTAGTATACGACAAATTGACAGTTGAACCAATTTGTCGCATACGACAAATTGACAGTTGAACCAATTTGTCGTATGCGACAAGTTGACAGTTGAACCAATTTTTCGCACACGACAAATTGACAGTAGTACCAATTTGTCGCATACGACAAATTGACAGTAGTACCAATTTGTCGCATACGACAAATTGACAGTTGAACCAATTTGTCGCATACGACAAATTGACAGTTGAATCAATTTGTCGCATACGACAAGTTGACAGTTGAATCAATTTGTCGCATACGACAAATTGACAGTTGAACCAATTTGTCGCATACGACAAATTGACAGTTGAACCAATTTGTCGCATACGACAAATTGACAGTTGAATCAATTTGTCGTATACGACAAATTGACAGTTGAACCAATTTGTCGCATACGACAAATTGACAGTTGAACCAATTTGTCGCATACGACAAGTTGACAGTTGAACTATTTTGTCGCATACGACAAATTGACAGTAGTACCAATTTGTCGCATACGACAAATTGACAGTTGAATCAATTTGTCGCAAACGACAAATTGACACTAGTACCAATTTGTCGCATACGACAAATTGACAGTTGAACCAATTTGTCGCATACGACAAATTGACAGTTGAATCAATTTGTCGCATACGACAAATTGAAAGTAGTACCAATTTGTCGCATACGACAAATTGACAGTTAAAGCAATTTGTCGCATACGACAAATTGACAGTTTAATCAATTTGTCGTATACGACAAATTGACAGTTGAACCAATTTGTCGCATACGACAAATTGACAGTTGAATAAATTTGTCGCATACGACAAATTGACAATTGAACCAATTTGTCGCATACGACAAATTGACAGTTGAATCAATTTGTCGTATACGACAAATTGACAGTTGAACCAATTTGTCGCATACGACAAATTGACAGTTGAACCAATTTGTCGCATACGACAAGTCGACAGTTGAACCATTTTGTCGCATACGACAAATTGACAGTTGAACCAATTTGTCGCATACGACAAATTGACAGTAGTACCAATTTGTCGCATACGACAAATTGACAGTTGAATCAATTTGTCGCATACGACCATTTGACAGTAGTACCAATCTGTCGCATCCGACAAATTGACAGTAGTACCAATCTGTCGCATACGACAAATTGACAGTTGAATCAATTTGTCGCATACGACAAGTTGACAGTTGAACCAATTTGTCGCATACGACAAATTGACAGTTGAACCAATTTGTGGCATACGACAAATTGACAGTAGTACCAATTTGTCGCATACGACAAATTGACAGTAGTACCAATTTGTCGCATACGACAAATTGACAGTTGAACCAATTTGTCGCATACGACAAATTGACAGTTGAACCAATTTGTCGCATACGACAAGTTGACAGTTGAACCATTTTGTCGCATACGACAAATTGACAGTTGAACCAATTTGTCGCATACGACAAATTGACAGTAGTACCAATTTGTCGCATACGACAAATTGACAGTTGAATCAATTTGTCGCACACGACAATTTGACAGTAGTACCAATCTGTCGCATCCGACAAATTGACAGTTGAACCAATTTGTCGCATACGACAAATTGACAGTTGAATCAATTTGTCGCATACGACAAATTGAAAGTAGTACCAATTTGTCGCATACGACAAATTGACAGTTAAAGCAATTTGTCGCATACGACAAATTGACAGTTTAATCAATTTGTCGTATACGACAAATTGACAGTTGAACCAATTTGTCGCATACGACAAATTGACAGTTGAATAAATTTGTCGCATACGACAAATTGACAATTGAACCAATTTGTCGCATACGACAAATTGACAGTTGAATCAATTTGTCGTATACGACAAATTGACAGTTGAACCAATTTGTCGCATACGACAAATTGACAGTTGAACCAATTTGTCGCATACGACAAGTCGACAGTTGAACCATTTTGTCGCATACGACAAATTGACAGTTGAACCAATTTGTCGCATACGACAAATTGACAGTAGTACCAATTTGTCGCATACGACAAATTGACAGTTGAATCAATTTGTCGCATACGACCATTTGACAGTAGTACCAATCTGTCGCATCCGACAAATTGACAGTAGTACCAATCTGTCGCATACGACAAATTGACAGTTGAATCAATTTGTCGCATACGACAAGTTGACAGTTGAACCAATTTGTCGCATACGACAAATTGACAGTTGAACCAATTTGTGGCATACGACAAATTGACAGTAGTACCAATTTGTCGCATACGACAAATTGACAGTAGTACCAATTTGTCGCATACGACAAATTGACAGTTGAACCAATTTGTCGCATACGACAAATTGACAGTTGAACCAATTTGTCGCATACGACAAGTTGACAGTTGAACCATTTTGTCGCATACGACAAATTGACAGTTGAACCAATTTGTCGCATACGACAAATTGACAGTAGTACCAATTTGTCGCATACGACAAATTGACAGTTGAATCAATTTGTCGCACACGACAATTTGACAGTAGTACCAATCTGTCGCATCCGACAAATTGACAGTTGAATCAATTTGTCGCATACGACAATTTGACAGTTGAATCAATTTGTCGTATACGACAAATTGACAGTTGAATCAATTTGTCGCATACGACAAATTGACAGTTGAACCAATTTGTCGCATACGACAAATTGACAGTTGAATCAATTTGTCGTATACGACAAATTGACAGTTGAATCAATTTGTCGCATACGACAAATTGACAGTTGAACCAATTTGTCGCATACGACAAATTGACAGTTGAACCAATTTGTCGCATACGACAAATTGACAGTTGAATCAATTTGTCGTATACGACAAATTGACAGTTGAACCAATTTGTCGCATACGACAAATTGACAGTTGAACCAATTTGTCGCATACGACAAGTTGACAGTTGAACCATTTTGTCGCATACGACAAATTGACAGTAGTACCAATTTGTCGCATACGACAAATTGACAGTTGAATCAATTTGTCGCAAACGACAAATTGACACTAGTACCAATTTGTCGCATACGACAAATTGACAGTTGAACCAATTTGTCGCATACGACAAATTGACAGTTGAATCAATTTGTCGCATACGACAAATTGACAGTAGTACCAATTTGTCGCATACGGCAAATTGACAGTTGAAGCATTTTGTCGCATACGACAAATTGACAGTTGAATCAATTTGTCGTATACGACAAATTGACAGTTGAACCAATTTGTCGCATACGACAAATTGACAGTTGAATCAATTTGTCGCATACGACAAATTGACAGTTGAACCAATTTGTCGCATACGACAAATTGACAGTTGAATCAATTTGTCGTATACGACAAATTGACAGTTGAACCAATTTGTCGCATACGACAAATTGACAGTTGAACCAATTTGTCGCATACGACAAGTCGACAGTTGAACCATTTTGTCGCATACGACAAATTGACAGTTGAACCAATTTGTCGCATACGACAAATTGACAGTAGTACCAATTTGTCGCATACGACAAATTGACAGTTGAATCAATTTGTCGCATACGACCATTTGACAGTAGTACCAATCTGTCGCATCCGACAAATTGACAGTAGTACCAATCTGTCGCATACGACAAATTGACAGTTGAATCAATTTGTCGCATACGACAAGTTGACAGTTGAACCAATTTGTCGCAAACGACAAATTGACAGTTGAACCAATTTGTGGCATACGACAAATTGACAGTAGTACCAATTTGTCGCATACGACAAATTGACAGTAGTACCAATTTGTCGCATACGACAAATTGACAGTTGAACCAATTTGTCGCATACGACAAATTGACAGTTGAACCAATTTGTCGCATACGACCATTTGACAGTAGTACCAATCTGTCGCATCCGACAAATTGACAGTAGTACCAATTTGTCGCATACGACAAATTGACAGTTGAATCATTTTGTCGCATACGACAAGTTGACAGTTGAACCAATTTGTCGCATACGACAAATTGACAGTTGAACCAATTTGTGGCATACGACAAATTGACAGTAGTACCAATTTGTCGCATACGACAAATTGACAGTAGTACCAATTTGTCGCATACGACAAATTGACAGTTGAACCAATTTGTCGCATACGACAAATTGACAGTTGAACCAATTTGTCGCATACGACAAGTTGACAGTTGAACCATTTTGTCGCAAACGACAAATTGACAGTTGAACCAATTTGTCGCATACGACAAATTGACAGTAGTACCAATTTGTCGCATACGACAAATTGACAGTTGAATCAATTTGTCGCACACGACAATTTGACAGTAGTACCAATTTGTCGCATCCGACAAATTGACAGTTGAATCAATTTGTCGCATACGACAATTTGACAGTAGTACCAATCTGTCGCATCCGACAAATTGACAGTAGTACCAATCTGTCGCACACGACAAATTGACAGTTGAACCATTTTGTCGCATACGACAAATTGACAGTTGAACCAATTTGTCGCATACGACAAGTTGACAGTTGAACCAATTTGTCGCATACGACAAATTGACAGTTGAATCAATTTGTCGTATACGACAAATTGACAGTTGAATCAATTTGTCGCATACGACAAATTGACAGTTGAACCAATTTGTCGCATACGACAAATTGACAGTTGAACCATTTTGTCGCATACGACAAATTGACAGTAGTACTAATTTGTCGCATACGACAAATTGACAGTTGAATCAATTTGTCGCAAACGACAAATTGACACTAGTACCAATTTGTCGCATACGACAAATTGACAGTTGAACCAATTTGTCGCATACGACAAATTGACAGTTGAATCAATTTGTCGCATACGACAAAATGACAGTAGTACCAATTTGTCGCATACGACAAATTGACAGTTGAATCAATTTGTCGTATACGACAAATTGACAGTTGAACCAATTTGTCACATACGACAAATTGACAGTTGAATCAATTTGTCGCATACGACAAATTGACAGTTGAACCAATTTGTCGCATACGACAAATTGACAGTTGAATCAATTTGTCGTATACGACAAATTGACAGTTGAACCAATTTGTCGCATACGACAAATTGACAGTTGAACCATTTTGTCGCATACGACAAATTGACAGTAGTACCAATTTGTCGCATACGACAAATTGACAGTTGAACCAATTTGTCGCATACGACAAATTGACAGTTGAATCAATTTGTCGTATACGACAAATTGACAGTTGAACCAATTTGTCGCATACGACAAATTGACAGTTGAACCAATTTGTCGCATACGACAAGTCGACAGTTGAACCATTTTGTCGCATACGACAAATTGACAGTTGAACCAATTTGTCGCATACGACAAATTGACAGTAGTACCAATTTGTCGCATACGACAAATTGACAGTTGAATCAATTTGTCGCATACGACCATTTGACAGTAGTACCAATCTGTCGCATCCGACAAATTGACAGTAGTACCAATCTGTCGCATACGACAAATTGACAGTTGAATCAATTTGTCGCATACGACAAGTTGACAGTTGAACCAATTTGTCGCATACGACAAATTGACAGTTGAACCAATTTGTGGCATACGACAAATTGACAGTAGTACCAATTTGTCGCATACGACAAATTGACAGTAGTATCAAATTGTCGCATACGACAAATTGACAGTTGAACCATTTTGTCGCATACGACAAATTGACAGTTGAACCAATTTGTCGCATACGACAAATTGACAGTAGTACCAATTTGTCGCATACGACAAATTGACAGTTGAATCAATTTGTCGCACACGACAATTTGACAGTAGTACCAATCTGTCGCATCCGACAAATTGACAGTTGAATCAATTTGTCGCATACGACAATTTGACAGTAGTACCAATCTGTCGCATCCGACAAATTGACAGTAGTACCAATCTGTCGCACACGACAAATTGACAGTTAAACCATTTTGTCGCATACGACAAATTGACAGTTGAACCAATTTGTCGCATACGACAAGTTGACAGTTGAACCAATCTGTCGCATACGACAGATTGACAGTTGAACCAATTTGTGGCATACGACAAACTGACAGTAGTACCAATTTGTCGCATACGACAAATTGACAGTAGTACCAATTTGTCGCATACGACAAATTGACAGTTGAACCAATTTGTCGCATACGACAAATTGACAGTTGAACCAATTTGTCGCATACGACAATTTGACAGTAGTACCAATCTGTCGCATCCGACAAATTGACAGTAGTACCAATCTGTCGCACACGACAAATTGACAGTTGAACCATTTTGTCGCATACGACAAATTGACAGTTGAATCAATTTGTCGTATACGACAAATTGACAGTTGAATCAATTTGTCGTATACGACAAATTGACAGTTGAACCAATTTGTCGCATACGACAAATTGACAGTTGAACCATTTTGTCGCATACGACAAATTGACAGTAGTACCAATTTGTCGCATACGACAAATTGACAGTTGAACCAATTTGTCGCATACGACAAATTGACAGTTGAATCAATTTGTCGTATACGACAAATTGACAGTTGAACCAATTTGTCGCATACGACAAATTGACAGTTGAACCAATTTGTCGCATACGACAAGTCGACAGTTGAACCATTTTGTCGCATACGACAAATTGACAGTTGAACCAATTTGTCGCATACGACAAATTGACAGTAGTACCAATTTGTCGCATACGACAAATTGACAGTTGAACCAATTTGTCGCATACGACAAATTGACAGTTGAACCAATTTGTCGCATACGACAAGTCGACAGTTGAACCATTTTGTCGCATACGACAAATTGACAGTTGAACCAATTTGTCGCATACGACAAATTGACAGTAGTACCAATTTGTCGCATACGACAAATTGACAGTTGAACCAATTTGTCGCATACGACAAGTTGACAGTTGAACCATTTTGTCGCATACGACAAATTGACAGTAGTACCAATTTGTCGCATACGACAAATTGACAGTTGAACCAATTTGTCGCATACGACAAATTGACAGTTGAATCAATTTGTCGTATACGACAAATTGACAGTTGAACCAATTTGTCGCATACGACAAATTGACAGTTGAACCAATTTGTCGCATACGACAAGTCGACAGTTGAACCATTTTGTCGCATACGACAAATTGACAGTTGAACCAATTTGTCGCATACGACAAATTGACAGTAGTACCAATTTGTCGCATACGACAAATTGACAGTTGAATCAATTTGTCGCATACGACCATTTGACAGTAGTACCAATCTGTCGCATCCGACAAATTGACAGTAGTACCAATCTGTCGCATACGACAAATTGACAGTTGAATCAATTTGTCGCATACGACAAGTTGACAGTTGAACCAATTTGTCGCATACGACAAATTGACAGTTGAACCAATTTGTGGCATACGACAAATTGACAGTAGTACCAATTTGTCGCATACGACAAATTGACAGTAGTATCAAATTGTCGCATACGACAAATTGACAGTTGAACCATTTTGTCGCATACGACAAATTGACAGTTGAACCAATTTGTCGCATACGACAAATTGACAGTAGTACCAATTTGTCGCATACGACAAATTGACAGTTGAATCAATTTGTCGCACACGACAATTTGACAGTAGTACCAATCTGTCGCATCCGACAAATTGACAGTTGAATCAATTTGTCGCATACGACAATTTGACAGTAGTACCAATCTGTCGCATCCGACAAATTGACAGTAGTACCAATCTGTCGCACACGACAAATTGACAGTTAAACCATTTTGTCGCATACGACAAATTGACAGTTGAACCAATTTGTCGCATACGACAAGTTGACAGTTGAACCAATCTGTCGCATACGACAGATTGACAGTTGAACCAATTTGTGGCATACGACAAACTGACAGTAGTACCAATTTGTCGCATACGACAAATTGACAGTAGTACCAATTTGTCGCATACGACAAATTGACAGTTGAACCAATTTGTCGCATACGACAAATTGACAGTTGAACCAATTTGTCGCATACGACAAGTTGACAGTTGAACCATTTTGTCGCATACGACAAATTGACAGTTGAACCAATTTGTCGCATACGACAAATTGACAGTAGTACCAATTTGTCGCATACGACAAATTGACAGTTGAATCAATTTGTCGCATACGACAATTTGACAGTAGTACCAATCTGTCGCATCCGACAAATTGACAGTTGAATCAATTTGTCGCATACGACAATTTGACAGTAGTACCAATCTGTCGCATCCGACAAATTGACAGTAGTACCAATCTGTCGCACACGACAAATTGACAGTTGAACCATTTTGTCGCATACGACAAATTGACAGTTGAACCAATTTGTCGCATACGACAAATTGACAGAAGTACCAATTTGTCGCATACGACAAATTGACAGTAGTACCAATTTGTCGCATACGACAAATTGACAGTAGTACCAATTTGTCGCACACGACAAATTGACAGTTGAATCAATTTGTCGCATACGACCATTTGACAGTAGTACCAATCTGTCGCATCCGACAAATTGACAGTAGTACCAATCTGTCGCATACGACAGATTGACAGTTGAACCAATTTGTCGCATACGACAAGTTGACAGTTGAACCAATTTGTCGCATACGACAAATTGACAGTTGAACCAATTTGTGGCATACGACAAATTGACAGTAGTACCAATTTGTCGCATACGACAAATTGACAGTAGTACCAATTTGTCGCATACGACAAATTGACAGTTGAACCAATTTGTCGCATACGACAAATTGACAGTTGAACCAATTTGTCGCATACGACAAGTTGACAGTTGAACCATTTTGTCGCATACGACAAATTGACAGTTGAACCAATTTGTCGCATACGACAAATTGACAGTAGTACCAATTTGTCGCATACGACAAATTGACAGTTGAACCATTTTGTCGCATACGACAAATTGACAGTTGAACCAATTTGTCGCATACGACAAATTGACAGTAGTACCAATTTGTCGCATACGACAAATTGACAGTAGTACCAATTTGTCGCATACGACAAATTGACAGTAGTACCAATTTGTCGCATACGCCAAATTGACAGTTGAATCAATTTGTCGCATACGACCATTTGACAGTAGTACCAATCTGTCGCATCCGACAAATTGACAGTAGTACCAATCTGTCGCATACGACAGATTGACAGTTGAATCAACTTGTCGTATACGACAAATTGACAGTTGAACCAATTTGTCGCATACGACAAATTGACAGTTGAATCAATTTGTAGTATACGACAAATTGACAGTTGAACCAATTTGTCGCATACGACAAATTGACAGTTGAACCATTTTGTCGCATACGACAAATTGACAGTTGAACCAATTTGTCGCATACGACAAATTGACAGTAGTACCAATTTGTCGCATACGACAAATTGACAGTAGTACCAATTTGTCGCATACGACAAATTGACAGTAGTACCAATTTGTCGCATACGCCAAATTGACAGTTGAATCAATTTGTCGCATACGACCATTTGACAGTAGTACCAATCTGTCGCATCCGACAAATTGACAGTAGTACCAATCTGTCGCATACGACAGATTGACAGTTGAATCAACTTGTCGCATACGACAAATTGACAGTTGAACCAATTTGTCGCATACGACAAATTGACAGTTGAATCAATTTGTAGTATACGACAAATTGACAGTTGAACCAATTTGTCGCATACGACAAATTGACAGTAGTACCAATTTGTCGCATACGACAAATTGACAGTAGTACCAGATTGTCGCATACGACAAATTGACAGTTGAACCAATTTGTCGCATACGACAAATTGACAGTTGAATCAATTTGTCGCATACGACAAGTTGACAGTTAAATCAATTTGTCGCATACGACAAATGGACAGTAGTACCAATTTGTCGCATACGACAATTTGACAGTAGTACCAATCTGTCAATCCGTAGTGACCACGACTTTCCTCCTATAACACCTGAGGAAGTGAAAAGGGAACTGCTACAATTGAAATTAAATCGTGCACCTGGCGGAGATGGTATCACACCGGAAGCGCTTAAAACATCTGCAGATTTGATATCACCAATTCTGGCTAAAATATTCAACGAAATACTGCAAGGTTTTATTCCTAACAAATTCGGAGACTCTGTCACTAAACTGCTGCCTAAAACCGGAGACCTGCTTTTGCTTAAAAACTATCGACCAATCAGTTTGCTTCCAATCCTCCAAAAAGTTTTGACCAGCATTTTAAACAAACGATGTCAGAAGACGTTCGAGGAAAATCTAGGCCCTGAGCAATCTGGGTTTCGAAAAGGTTACTCTACTGTTGACTGCATCCATACTCTTAATCTTCTCCTCTCCAACTGCCGCGAATTTCACCTACCTGTCTATTTGCTATTTTTGGACATTTCAAAAGCATTTGACAGCGTTGAAACCAGTTCCATTTTGTCGGCTATGGAGAGCCAAGGAATACATTCACAGGTCATAAATTTTGTCAAAAACCTAGGGTTGGAAAGCAAATCTGAAGTAGTGGTTAATCGTAAGCGGGTGCCGATTCAGGTTGGAAAAGGGGTGCGTCAAGGGGACTGTCTGTCGCCTAGATTGTTCACAGCCGTTCTTGGGGAAGTTTTCCGAGAAATGCGCTGGGACAAAAAGGGAATTAACATAAACGGAAGGTTCCTTAGCCATCTTCTTTTCGCTGATGACGCTGTGCTAATTTCCCATGACGCACGGCAAATTCAGTCAATGGTGACAGAGTTAGAAAAGGGTCTTGCAAAAGTGGGGCTCAAATTAAACGGGGACAAAACTACTGCAATGGCAACTACGAAGTCTAGAACAGTCAAAGTTGGGGGTTCAATAGTTAAGCAAGTCGACAAGGTTGTGTATCTTGGTTCGGAAATTTCCCTAAATGGCAAACAAGACGGCGAAATCCGGCGGCGCATTCGGGCGGCCAAAGGAGCATTTCACAAATATCACACATTTCTCACTAATAAGTCAATTCCTATGAAGATCAGGCGAAAATTGTTTAACGGTTGTGTCCTTCCTGCTTTTACCTATGCTAGTGAAACTTGGGCTGTGACTAAGGCTACTCTTAATACCGTACGGGTAGCCCAAATGCGGATGGAAAGGTTCATGGTAGGGGTGACTTTACTAGATCGAAGGCAGAATGAATGGGTGCGACGGAAAACCGGAGTAAAGGACGTTGTGGCGGAGTGTACTAAGAGGAAGTACAACTGGTGTGAACGTATCGCGAATATGGCGGACTGGAAATGGGCAAGAGCGGTGACGGAGTGGCACCCGAGAGGACCGAACAGAGGAAGAGGAAAACCAAGTGCAAGATGGAGAGACGAGTTCCAGCAGAAGATCGGCCCGACATTCCTCAGACAGGCATCCGACAAAAAGACGTGGTTTGATGTCATGGCGCTGCACGGCCATATATAACTGTTGAATAAAGCGTTAAACAAAAAAAAAAAAAAAACCAATCTGTCGCATCCGACAAATTGACAGTAGTACCAATCTGTCGCATACGACAAACTGACAGTTGAGTCAATTTGTCGCATACGACAAATTGACAGTTGAACCAATTTGTCGCATACGACAAATCGACAGTAGTACCAATTTGTCGCATACGACAAATTGACAGTAGTACCAAATTGTCGCATACGACAAATTGACAGTAGTACCAATTTGTCGCATACGACAAATTGACAGTTGAACCAATTTGTCGCATACGACAAATAGACAGATGAATCAATTTGTCGCATACGACAAATTGACAGTAGTACCAATTTGTCGCATACGACAAATTGACAGTTGAATCAACTTGTCGCATACGACAAATTGACAGTTGAACCAATTTGTCGCATACGACAAATTGACAGTTGAATCAATTTGTAGTATACGACAAATTGACAGTTGAACCAATTTGTCGCATACGACAAATTGACAGTTGAACCAATTTGTCGTATGCGACAAGTTGACAGTTGAACCAATTTTTCGCACACGACAAATTGACAGTAGTACCAATTTGTCGCATACGACAAATTGACAGTAGTACCAATTTGTCGCATACGACAAATTGACAGTAGTACCAATTTGTCGCATACGACAAATTGACAGTTGAATCAATTTGTCGCAAACGACAAATTGACAGTAGTACCAATTTGTCGCATACGACAAATTGACAGTAGTACCAATTTGTCGCATACGACAAATTGACAGTTGAATCAATTTGTCGCATACGACAAATTGACAGTAGTACCAATTTGTCGCATACGACAAATTGACAGTTGAATCAACTTGTCGCATACGACAAATTGACAGTTGAACCAATTTGTCGCATACGACAAATTGACAGTTGAATCAATTTGTAGTATACGACAAATTGACAGTTGAACCAATTTGTCGCATACGACAAATTGACAGTTGAACCAATTTGTCGTATGCGACAAGTTGACAGTTGAACCAATTTTTCGCACACGACAAATTGACAGTAGTACCAATTTGTCGCATACGACAAATTGACAGTAGTACCAGATTGTCGCATACGACAAATTGACAGTTGAACCAATTTGTCGCATACGACAAATTGACAGTTGAATCAATTTGTCGCATACGACAAGTTGACAGTTGAATCAATTTGTCGCATACGACAAATGGACAGTAGTACCAATTTGTCGCATACGACAAATTGACAGTAGTACCAATTTGTCGCATACGACAAATCGACAGTTGAATCAATTTGTCGCAAACGACAAATTGACAGTAGTACCAATTTGTCGCATACGACAAATTGACAGTAGTACCAATGTGTCGCATACGACAAATTGACAGTTGAATCAATTTGTCGCATACGACAAATTGACAGTTGAATCAATTTGTCGCAATTGACAGTTGAACCAATTTGTCGCATACGACAAATTGACAGTTGAACCAATTTGTCGCATACGACAAATTGAAAGTTGAATCAATTTGTCGCATACGACAAATTGACAGTTGAACCAATTTGTCGCATACGACAAATTGACAGTTGAATCAATTTGTCGCATACGACAAATTGACAGTAGTACCAATTTGTCGCATACGACAAATTGACAGTTGAATCAATTTGTCGCATACGACAAATTGACAGTAGTACCAATTTGTCGCATACGACAAATTGACAGTTGAACCAATTTGTCGCATACGACAAATTGACAGTTGAATCAATTTGTCGCATACGACAAATTGACAGTAGTACCAATTTGTCGCATACGACAAATTGACAGTTGAATCAAATTGTCGTATACGACAAATTGACAGTTGAACCAATTTGTCGCATACGACAAATTGACAGTTGAACCAATTTGTCGCATACGACAAATTGACAGTTGAAGCAATTTGTCGCATACGACAAATTGACAGTTGAACCAATTTGTCGTATACGACAAATTGACAGTTGAACCAATTTGTCGCATACGACAAATTGACAGTTGAACCAATTTGTCGTATACGACAAATTGACAGTTGAACCAATTTGTCGCATACGACAAATTGACAGTTGAATCAATTTGTCGTATACGACAAATTGACAGTTGAACCAATTTGTCGCATACGACAAATTGACAGTTGAACCAATTTGTCGCATACGACAATTTGACAGTAGTACCAATCTGTCGCATCCGACAAATTGACAGTAGTACCAATCTGTCGCATACGACAAATTGACAGTTGAATCAATTTGTCGCATACGACAAATTGACAGTTGAACCAATTTGTCGCATACGACAAATCGACAGTAGTACCAATTTGTCGCATACGACAAATTGACAGTAGTACCAAATTGTCGCATACGACAAATTGACAGTAGTACCAATTTGTCGCATACGACAAATTGACAGTTGAACCAATTTGTCGCATACGACAAATAGACAGATGAATCAATTTGTCGCATACGACAAATTGACAGTAGTACCAATTTGTCGCATACGACAAATTGACAGTTGAATCAACTTGTCGCATACGACAAATTGACAGTTGAACCAATTTGTCGCATACGACAAATTGACAGTTGAATCAATTTGTAGTATACGACAAATTGACAGTTGAACCAATTTGTCGCATACGACAAATTGACAGTTGAACCAATTTGTCGTATGCGACAAGTTGACAGTTGAACCAATTTTTCGCACACGACAAATTGACAGTAGTACCAATTTGTCGCATACGACAAATTGACAGTAGTACCAATTTGTCGCATACGACAAATTGACAGTTGAACCAATTTGTCGCATACGACAAATTGACAGTTGAATCAATTTGTCGCATACGACAAGTTGACAGTTGAATCAATTTGTCGCATACGACAAATTGACAGTTGAACCAATTTGTCGCATACGACAAATTGACAGTTGAACCAATTTGTCGCATACGACAAATTGACAGTTGAATCAATTTGTCGTATACGACAAATTGACAGTTGAACCAATTTGTCGCATACGACAAATTGACAGTAGTACCAAATTGTCGCATACGACAAATTGACAGTAGTACCAATTTGTCGCATACGACAAATTGACAGTTGAACCAATTTGTCGCATACGACAAATAGACAGATGAATCAATTTGTCGCATACGACAAATTGACAGTAGTACCAATTTGTCGCATACGACAAATTGACAGTTGAATCAACTTGTCGCATACGACAAATTGACAGTTGAACCAATTTGTCGCATACGACAAATTGACAGTTGAATCAATTTGTAGTATACGACAAATTGACAGTTGAACCAATTTGTCGCATACGACAAATTGACAGTTGAACCAATTTGTCGCATACGACAAATAGACAGATGAATCAATTTGTCGCATACGACAAATTGACAGTAGTACCAATTTGTCGCATACGACAAATTGACAGTTGAATCAACTTGTCGCATACGACAAATTGACAGTTGAACCAATTTGTCGCATACGACAAATTGACAGTTGAATCAATTTGTAGTATACGACAAATTGACAGTTGAACCAATTTGTCGCATACGACAAATTGACAGTTGAACCAATTTGTCGTATGCGACAAATTGACAGTAGTACCAATTTGTCGCATACGACAAATTGACAGTTGAACCAATTTGTCGCATACGACAAATTGACAGTTGAATCAATTTGTCGCATACGACAAGTTGACAGTTGAATCAATTTGTCGCATACGACAAATTGACAGTTGAACCAATTTGTCGCATACGACAAATTGACAGTTGAACCAATTTGTCGCATACGACAAATTGACAGTTGAATCAATTTGTCGTATACGACAAATTGACAGTTGAACCAATTTGTCGCATACGACAAATTGACAGTTGAACCAATTTGTCGCATACGACAAGTTGACAGTTGAACTATTTTGTCGCATACGACAAATTGACAGTAGTACCAATTTGTCGCATACGACAAATTGACAGTTGAATCAATTTGTCGCAAACGACAAATTGACAGTTGAATCAACTTGTCGCATACGACAAATTGACAGTTGAACCAATTTGTCGCATACGACAAATTGACAGTTGAATCAATTTGTAGTATACGACAAATTGACAGTTGAACCAATTTGTCGCATACGACAAATTGACAGTTGAACCAATTTGTCGTATGCGACAAGTTGACAGTTGAACCAATTTTTCGCACACGACAAATTGACAGTAGTACCAATTTGTCGCATACGACAAATTGACAGTAGTACCAATTTGTCGCATACGACAAATTGACAGTTGAACCAATTTGTCGCATACGACAAATTGACAGTTGAATCAATTTGTCGCATACGACAAGTTGACAGTTGAATCAATTTGTCGCATACGACAAATTGACAGTTGAACCAATTTGTCGCATACGACAAATTGACAGTTGAACCAATTTGTCGCATACGACAAATTGACAGTTGAATCAATTTGTCGTATACGACAAATTGACAGTTGAACCAATTTGTCGCATACGACAAATTGACAGTAGTACCAAATTGTCGCATACGACAAATTGACAGTAGTACCAATTTGTCGCATACGACAAATTGACAGTTGAACCAATTTGTCGCATACGACAAATAGACAGATGAATCAATTTGTCGCATACGACAAATTGACAGTAGTACCAATTTGTCGCATACGACAAATTGACAGTTGAATCAACTTGTCGCATACGACAAATTGACAGTTGAACCAATTTGTCGCATACGACAAATTGACAGTTGAATCAATTTGTAGTATACGACAAATTGACAGTTGAACCAATTTGTCGCATACGACAAATTGACAGTTGAACCAATTTGTCGCATACGACAAATAGACAGATGAATCAATTTGTCGCATACGACAAATTGACAGTAGTACCAATTTGTCGCATACGACAAATTGACAGTTGAATCAACTTGTCGCATACGACAAATTGACAGTTGAACCAATTTGTCGCATACGACAAATTGACAGTTGAATCAATTTGTAGTATACGACAAATTGACAGTTGAACCAATTTGTCGCATACGACAAATTGACAGTTGAACCAATTTGTCGTATGCGACAAATTGACAGTAGTACCAATTTGTCGCATACGACAAATTGACAGTTGAACCAATTTGTCGCATACGACAAATTGACAGTTGAATCAATTTGTCGCATACGACAAGTTGACAGTTGAATCAATTTGTCGCATACGACAAATTGACAGTTGAACCAATTTGTCGCATACGACAAATTGACAGTTGAACCAATTTGTCGCATACGACAAATTGACAGTTGAATCAATTTGTCGTATACGACAAATTGACAGTTGAACCAATTTGTCGCATACGACAAATTGACAGTTGAACCAATTTGTCGCATACGACAAGTTGACAGTTGAACTATTTTGTCGCATACGACAAATTGACAGTAGTACCAATTTGTCGCATACGACAAATTGACAGTTGAATCAATTTGTCGCAAACGACAAATTGACACTAGTACCAATTTGTCGCATACGACAAATTGACAGTTGAACCAATTTGTCGCATACGACAAATTGACAGTTGAATCAATTTGTCGCATACGACAAATTGAAAGTAGTACCAATTTGTCGCATACGACAAATTGACAGTTAAAGCAATTTGTCGCATACGACAAATTGACAGTTTAATCAATTTGTCGTATACGACAAATTGACAGTTGAACCAATTTGTCGCATACGACAAATTGACAGTTGAATAAATTTGTCGCATACGACAAATTGACAATTGAACCAATTTGTCGCATACGACAAATTGACAGTTGAATCAATTTGTCGTATACGACAAATTGACAGTTGAACCAATTTGTCGCATACGACAAATTGACAGTTGAACCAATTTGTCGCATACGACAAGTCGACAGTTGAACCATTTTGTCGCATACGACAAATTGACAGTTGAACCAATTTGTCGCATACGACAAATTGACAGTAGTACCAATTTGTCGCATACGACAAATTGACAGTTGAATCAATTTGTCGCATACGACCATTTGACAGTAGTACCAATCTGTCGCATCCGACAAATTGACAGTAGTACCAATCTGTCGCATACGACAAATTGACAGTTGAATCAATTTGTCGCATACGACAAATTGACAGTTGAACCAATTTGTCGCATACGACAAATTGACAGTAGTACCAATTTGTCGCATACGACAAATTGACAGTTGAATCAATTTGTCGCATACGACCATTTGACAGTAGTACCAATCTGTCGCATCCGACAATTTGACAGTAGTACCAATCTGTCGCATCCGACAAATTGACAGTAGTACCAATCTGTCGCACACGACAAATTGACAGTTGAACCAATTTGTGGCATACGACAAATTGACAGTAGTACCAATTTGTCGCATACGACAAATTGACAGTAGTACCAATTTGTCGCATACGACAAATTGACAGTTGAACCAATTTGTCGCATACGACAAATTGACAGTTGAACCAATTTGTCGCATACGACAAGTTGACAGTTGAACCATTTTGTCGCATACGACAAATTGACAGTTGAACCAATTTGTCGCATACGACAAATTGACAGTAGTACCAATTTGTCGCATACGACAAATTGACAGTTGAATATATTTGTCGCACACGACAATTTGACAGTAGTACCAATCTGTCGCATCCGACAAATTGACAGTTGAATCAATTTGTCGCATACGACAATTTGACAGTTGAATCAATTTGTCGTATACGACAAATTGACAGTTGAATCAATTTGTCGCATACGACAAATTGACAGTTGAACCAATTTGTCGCATACGACAAATTGACAGTTGAATCAATTTGTCGTATACGACAAATTGACAGTTGAATCAATTTGTCGCATACGACAAATTGACAGTTGAACCAATTTGTCGCATACGACAAATTGACAGTTGAACCAATTTGTCGCATACGACAAATTGACAGTTGAATCAATTTGTCGTATACGACAAATTGACAGTTGAACCAATTTGTCGCATACGACAAATTGACAGTTGAACCAATTTGTCGCATACGACAAGTTGACAGTTGAACCATTTTGTCGCATACGACAAATTGACAGTAGTACCAATTTGTCGCATACGACAAATTGACAGTTGAATCAATTTGTCGCAAACGACAAATTGACACTAGTACCAATTTGTCGCATACGACAAATTGACAGTTGAACCAATTTGTCGCATACGACAAATTGACAGTTGAATCAATTTGTCGCATACGACAAATTGACAGTAGTACCAATTTGTCGCATACGGCAAATTGACAGTTGAATCAATTTGTCGTATACGACAAATTGACAGTTGAACCAATTTGTCGCATACGACAAATTGACAGTTGAATCAATTTGTCGCATACGACAAATTGACAGTTGAACCAATTTGTCGCATACGACAAATTGACAGTTGAATCAATTTGTCGTATACGACAAATTGACAGTTGAACCAATTTGTCGCATACGACAAATTGACAGTTGAACCAATTTGTCGCATACGACAAGTCGACAGTTGAACCATTTTGTCGCATACGACAAATTGACAGTTGAACCAATTTGTCGCATACGACAAATTGACAGTAGTACCAATTTGTCGCATACGACAAATTGACAGTTGAATCAATTTGTCGCATACGACCATTTGACAGTAGTACCAATCTGTCGCATCCGACAAATTGACAGTAGTACCAATCTGTCGCATACGACAAATTGACAGTTGAATCAATTTGTCGCATACGACAAGTTGACAGTTGAACCAATTTGTCGCAAACGACAAATTGACAGTTGAACCAATTTGTGGCATACGACAAATTGACAGTAGTACCAATTTGTCGCATACGACAAATTGACAGTAGTACCAATTTGTCGCATACGACAAATTGACAGTTGAACCAATTTGTCGCATACGACAAATTGACAGTTGAACCAATTTGTCGCATACGACCATTTGACAGTAGTACCAATCTGTCGCATCCGACAAATTGACAGTAGTACCAATCTGTCGCATACGACAAATTGACAGTTGAATCATTTTGTCGCATACGACAAGTTGACAGTTGAACCAATTTGTCGCATACGACAAATTGACAGTTGAACCAATTTGTGGCATACGACAAATTGACAGTAGTACCAATTTGTCGCATACGACAAATTGACAGTAGTACCAATTTGTCGCATACGACAAATTGACAGTTGAACCAATTTGTCGCATACGACAAATTGACAGTTGAACCAATTTGTCGCATACGACAAGTTGACAGTTGAACCATTTTGTCGCAAACGACAAATTGACAGTTGAACCAATTTGTCGCATACGACAAATTGACAGTAGTACCAATTTGTCGCATACGACAAATTGACAGTTGAATCAATTTGTCGCACACGACAATTTGACAGTAGTACCAATTTGTCGCATCCGACAAATTGACAGTTGAATCAATTTGTCGCATACGACAATTTGACAGTAGTACCAATCTGTCGCATCCGACAAATTGACAGTAGTACCAATCTGTCGCACACGACAAATTGACAGTTGAACCATTTTGTCGCATACGACAAATTGACAGTTGAACCAATTTGTCGCATACGACAAGTTGACAGTTGAACCAATTTGTCGCATACGACAAATTGACAGTTGAATCAATTTGTCGTATACGACAAATTGACAGTTGAATCAATTTGTCGCATACGACAAATTGACAGTTGAACCAATTTGTCGCATACGACAAATTGACAGTTGAACCATTTTGTCGCATACAACAAATTGACAGTAGTACTAATTTGTCGCATACGACAAATTGACAGTTGAATCAATTTGTCGCAAACGACAAATTGACACTAGTACCAATTTGTCGCATACGACAAATTGACAGTTGAACCAATTTGTCGCATACGACAAATTGACAGTTGAATCAATTTGTCGCATACGACAAAATGACAGTAGTACCAATTTGTCGCATACGACAAATTGACAGTTGAATCAATTTGTCGTATACGACAAATTGACAGTTGAACCAATTTGTCACATACGACAAATTGACAGTTGAATCAATTTGTCGCATACGACAAATTGACAGTTGAACCAATTTGTCGCATACGACAAATTGACAGTTGAATCAATTTGTCGTATACGACAAATTGACAGTTGAACCAATTTGTCGCATACGACAAATTGACAGTTGAACCAATTTGTCGCATACGACAAGTTGACAGTTGAACCATTTTGTCGCATACGACAAATTGACAGTTGAATCAATTTGTCGTATACGACAAATTGACAGTTGAACCAATTTGTCGCATACGACAAATTGACAGTTGAACCAATTTGTCGCATACGACAAGTTGACAGTTGAACCATTTTGTCGCATACGACAAATTGACAGTAGTACCAATTTGTCGCATACGACAAATTGACAGTTGAACCAATTTGTCGCATACGACAAATTGACAGTTGAATCAATTTGTCGTATACGACAAATTGACAGTTGAACCAATTTGTCGCATACGACAAATTGACAGTTGAACCAATTTGTCGCATACGACAAGTCGACAGTTGAACCATTTTGTCGCATACGACAAATTGACAGTTGAACCAATTTGTCGCAAACGACAAATTGACACTAGTACCAATTTGTCGCATACGACAAATTGACAGTTGAACCAATTTGTCGCATACGACAAATTGACAGTTGAATCAATTTGTCGCATACGACAAAATGACAGTAGTACCAATTTGTCGCATACGACAAATTGACAGTTGAATCAATTTGTCGTATACGACAAATTGACAGTTGAACCAATTTGTCACATACGACAAATTGACAGTT
This sequence comes from Oscheius myriophilus, assembly GCA_964057215.1. Lineage (NCBI taxonomy): Eukaryota > Metazoa > Nematoda > Chromadorea > Rhabditida > Rhabditidae > Oscheius > Oscheius myriophilus. The sequence goes on from OZ059906.1 coordinate 24,763,625, forward strand.
GAATCAATTTGTCGCATACGACAAATTGACAGTTGAACCAATTTGTCGCATACGACAAATTGACAGTTGAATCAATTTGTCGTATACGACAAATTGACAGTTGAACCAATTTGTCGCATACGACAAATTGACAGTTGAACCAATTTGTCGCATACGACAAGTTGACAGTTGAACCATTTTGTCGCATACGACAAATTGACAGTTGAATCAATTTGTCGTATACGACAAATTGACAGTTGAACCAATTTGTCGCATACGACAAATTGACAGTTGAACCAATTTGTCGCATACGACAAGTTGTCAGTTGAACCATTTTGTCGCATACGACAAATTGACAGTAGTACCAATTTGTCGCATACGACAAATTGACAGTTGAACCAATTTGTCGCATACGACAAATTGACAGTTGAATCAATTTGTCGTATACGACAAATTGACAGTTGAACCAATTTGTCGCATACGACAAATTGACAGTTGAACCAATTTGTCGCATACGACAAGTCGACAGTTGAACCATTTTGTCGCATACGACAAATTGACAGTTGAACCAATTTGTCGCATACGACAAATTGACAGTAGTACCAATTTGTCGCATACGACAAATTGACAGTTGAATCAATTTGTCGCATACGACCATTTGACAGTAGTACCAATCTGTCGCATCCGACAAATTGACAGTAGTACCAATCTGTCGCATACGACAAATTGACAGTTGAATCAATTTGTCGCATACGACAAGTTGACAGTTGAACCAATTTGTCGCAAACGACAAATTGACAGTTGAACCAATTTGTGGCATACGACAAATTGACAGTAGTACCAATTTGTCGCATACGACAAATTGACAGTAGTACCAATTTGTCGCATACGACAAATTGACAGTTGAACCAATTTGTCGCATACCACAAATTGACAGTTGAACCAATTTGTCGCATACGACCATTTGACAGTAGTACCAATCTGTCGCATCCGACAAATTGACAGTAGTACCAATCTGTCGCATACGACAAGTCGACAGTTGAACCATTTTGTCGCATACGACAAATTGACAGTTGAACCAATTTGTCGCATACGACAAATTGACAGTAGTACCAATTTGTCGCATACGACAAATTGACAGTTGAATCAATTTGTCGCACACGACAATTTGACAGTAGTACCAATTTGTCGCATCCGACAAATTGACAGTTGAATCAATTTGTCGCATACGACAATTTGACAGTAGTACCAATCTGTCGCATCCGACAAATTGACAGTAGTACCAATCTGTCGCACACGACAAATTGACAGTTGAACCATTTTGTCGCATACGACAAATTGACAGTTGAACCAATTTGTCGCATACGACAAGTTGACAGTTGAACCAATTTGTCGCATACGACAAATTGACAGTTGAATCAATTTGTCGTATACGACAAATTGACAGTTGAATCAATTTGTCGCATACGACAAATTGACAGTTGAACCAATTTGTCGCATACGACAAATTGACAGTTGAACCATTTTGTCGCATACGACAAATTGACAGTAGTACTAATTTGTCGCATACGACAAATTGACAGTTGAATCAATTTGTCGCAAACGACAAATTGACACTAGTACCAATTTGTCGCATACGACAAATTGACAGTTGAACCAATTTGTCGCATACGACAAATTGACAGTTGAATCAATTTGTCGCATACGACAAAATGACAGTAGTACCAATTTGTCGCATACGACAAATTGACAGTTGAATCAATTTGTCGTATACGACAAATTGACAGTTGAACCAGTTTGTCACATACGACAAATTGACAGTTGAATCAATTTGTCGCATACGACAAATTGACAGTTGAACCAATTTGTCGCATACGACAAATTGACAGTTGAATCAATTTGTCGTATACGACAAATTGACAGTTGAACCAATTTGTCGCATACGACAAATTGACAGTTGAACCAATTTGTCGCATACGACAAGTTGACAGTTGAACCATTTTGTCGCATACGACAAATTGACAGTTGAATCAATTTGTCGTATACGACAAATTGACAGTTGAACCAATTTGTCGCATACGACAAATTGACAGTTGAACCAATTTGTCGCATACGACAAGTTGACAGTTGAACCATTTTGTCGCATACGACAAATTGACAGTAGTACCAATTTGTCGCATACGACAAATTGACAGTTGAACCAATTTGTCGCATACGACAAATTGACAGTTGAATCAATTTGTCGTATACGACAAATTGACAGTTGAACCAATTTGTCGCATACGACAAATTGACAGTTGAACCAATTTGTCGCATACGACAAGTCGACAGTTGAACCATTTTGTCGCATACGACAAATTGACAGTTGAACCAATTTGTCGCATACGACAAATTGACAGTAGTACCAATTTGTCGCATACGACAAATTGACAGTTGAATCAATTTGTCGCATACGACCATTTGACAGTAGTACCAATCTGTCGCATCCGACAAATTGACAGTAGTACCAATCTGTCGCATACGACAAATTGACAGTTGAATCAATTTGTCGCATACGACAAGTTGACAGTTGAACCAATTTGTCGCATACGACAAATTGACAGTTGAACCAATTTGTGGCATACGACAAATTGACAGTAGTACCAATTTGTCGCATACGACAAATTGACAGTAGTATCAAATTGTCGCATACGACAAATTGACAGTTGAACCATTTTGTCGCATACGACAAATTGACAGTTGAACCAATTTGTCGCATACGACAAATTGACAGTAGTACCAATTTGTCGCATACGACAAATTGACAGTTGAATCAATTTGTCGCACACGACAATTTGACAGTAGTACCAATCTGTCGCATCCGACAAATTGACAGTTGAATCAATTTGTCGCATACGACAATTTGACAGTAGTACCAATCTGTCGCATCCGACAAATTGACAGTAGTACCAATCTGTCGCACACGACAAATTGACAGTTAAACCATTTTGTCGCATACGACAAATTGACAGTTGAACCAATTTGTCGCATACGACAAGTTGACAGTTGAACCAATCTGTCGCATACGACAGATTGACAGTTGAACCAATTTGTGGCAAACGACAAACTGACAGTAGTACCAATTTGTCGCATACGACAAATTGACAGTAGTACCAATTTGTCGCATACGACAAATTGACAGTTGAACCAATTTGTCGCATACGACAAATTGACAGTTGAACCAATTTGTCGCATACGACAAGTTGACAGTTGAACCATTTTGTCGCATACGACAAATTGACAGTTGAACCAATTTGTCGCATACGACAAATTGACAGTAGTACCAATTTGTCGCATACGACAAATTGACAGTTGAATCAATTTGTCGCATACGACAATTTGACAGTAGTACCAATCTGTCGCATCCGACAAATTGACAGTTGAATCAATTTGTCGCATACGACAATTTGACAGTAGTACCAATCTGTCGCATCCGACAAATTGACAGTAGTACCAATCTGTCGCACACGACAAATTGACAGTTGAACCATTTTGTCGCATACGACAAATTGACAGTTGAACCAATTTGTCGCATACGACAAATTGACAGTAGTACCAATTTGTCGCATACGACAAATTGACAGTAGTACCAATTTGTCGCATACGACAAATTGACAGTAGTACCAATTTGTCGCACACGACAAATTGACAGTTGAATCAATTTGTCGCATACGACCATTTGACAGTAGTACCAATCTGTCGCATCCGACAAATTGACAGTAGTACCAATCTGTCGCAGACGACAGATTGACAGTTGAACCAATTTGTCGCATACGACAAGTTGACAGTTGAACCAATTTGTCGCATACGACAAATTGACAGTTGAACCAATTTGTGGCATACGACAAATTGACAGTAGTACCAATTTGTCGCATACGACAAATTGACAGTAGTACCAATTTGTCGCATACGACAAATTGACAGTTGAACCAATTTGTCGCATACGACAAATTGACAGTTGAACCAATTTGTCGCATACGACAAGTTGACAGTTGAACCATTTTGTCGCATACGACAAATTGACAGTTGAACCAATTTGTCGCATACGACAAATTGACAGTAGTACCAATTTGTCGCATACGACAAATTGACAGTTGAACCATTTTGTCGCATACGACAAATTGACAGTTGAACCAATTTGTCGCATACGACAAATTGACAGTAGTACCAATTTGTCGCATACGACAAATTGACAGTAGTACCAATTTGTCGCATACGACAAATTGACAGTAGTACCAATTTGTCGCATACGCCAAATTGACAGTTGAATCAATTTGTCGCATACGACCATTTGACAGTAGTACCAATCTGTCGCATCCGACAAATTGACAGTAGTACCAATCTGTCGCATACGACAGATTGACAGTTGAACCAATTTGTCGCATACGACAAGTTGACAGTTGAACCAATTTGTCGCATACGACAAATTGACAGTTGAACCAATTTGTGGCATACGACAAATTGACAGTAGTACCAATCTGTCGCATCCGACAAATTGACAGTTGAATCAATTTGTCGCATACGACAATTTGACAGTAGTACCAATCTGTCGCATCCGACAAATTGACAGTAGTACCAATCTGTCGCACACGACAAATTGACAGTTGAACCATTTTGTCGCATACGACAAATTGACAGTTGAACCAATTTGTCGCATACGACAAATTGACAGTAGTACCAATTTGTCGCATACGACAAATTGACAGTAGTACCAATTTGTCGCATACGACAAATTGACAGTAGTACCAATTTGTCGCATACGACAAATTGACAGTTGAACCAATTTGTCGCATACGACAAATTGACAGTTGAATCAATTTGTCGCATACGACAAATTGACAGTAGTACCAATTTGTCGCATACGACAAATTGACAGTTGAATCAATTTGTCGTATACGCCAACTTGACAGTTGAACCAATTTGTCGCATACGACAAATTGACAGTTGAACCAATTGGTCGCATACGACAAGTTGACAGTTGAACCAATTTGTCGCATACGACAAATTGACAGTAGTACCAATTTGTCGCATACGACAAATTGAACGTAGTACCAATTTGTCGCATACGACAAATTGACAGTAGTACCAATTTGTCGCATACGACAAATTGACAGTTGAACCAATTTGTCGCATACGACAAATTGACAGTTGAATCAATTTGTCGCATACGACAAATTGACAGTAGTACCAATTTGTCGCATACGACAAATTGACAGTTGAATCAATTTGTCGTATACGCCAACTTGACAGTTGAACCAATTTGTCGCATACGACAAATTGACAGTTGAACCAATTTGTCGCATACGACAAGTTGACAGTTGAACCAATTTGTCGCATACGACAAATTGACAGTAGTACCAATTTGTCGCATACGACAAATTGAACGTAGTACCAATTTGTCGCATACGACAAATTGACAGTTGAACCAATTTGTCGCATACGACAAATTGACAGTAGTACCAATTTGTCGCATACGACCAATTGACAGTTGTACCAATTTGTCGCATACGACAAATTGACAGTTGAATCAATTTGTCGCATACGACAATTTGACAGTAGTACCAATCTGTCGCATCCGACAAATTGACAGTTGAATCAATTTGTCGCATACGACAATTTGACAGTAGTACCAATCTGTCGCATCCGACAAATTGACAGTAGTACCAATCTGTCGCACACGACAAATTGACAGTTGAACCATTTTGTCGCATACGACAAATTGACAGTTGAACCAATTTGTCGCATACGACAAATTGACAGTAGTACCAATTTGTCGCAAACGACAAATTGACAGTAGTACCAATTTGTCGCATACGACAAATTGACAGTAGTACCAATTTGTCGCATACGACAAATTGACAGTTGAACCAATTTGTCGCATACGACAAATTGACAGTAGTACCAATTTGTCGCATACGACAAATTGACAGTTGAATCAATTTGTCGTATACGCCAACTTGACAGTAGTACCAATTTGTCGCATACGACAAATTGAACGTAGTACCAATTTGTCGCATACGACAAATTGACAGTAGTACCAATTTGTCGCATACGACAAATTGACAGTTGAACCAATTTGTCGCATACGACAAATTGACAGTTGAATCAATTTGTCGCATACGACAAATTGACAGTAGTACCAATTTGTCGCATACGACAAATTGACAGTTGAATCAATTTGTCGTATACGCCAACTTGACAGTTGAACCAATTTGTCGCATACGACAAATTGACAGTTGAACCAATTTGTCGCATACGACAAGTTGACAGTTGAACCAATTTGTCGCATACGACAAATTGACAGTAGTACCAATTTGTCGCATACGACAAATTGAACGTAGTACCAATTTGTCGCATACGACAAATTGACAGTTGAACCAATTTGTCGCATACGACAAATTGACAGTAGTACCAATTTGTCGCATACGACCAATTGACAGTTGTACCAATTTGTCGCATACGACAAATTGACAGTTGAACCAATTTGTCGCATACGACAAATTGACAGTAGTACCAAATTGTCGCATACGACAAATTGACAGTTGAACCAATTTGTCGCATACGACAAATTGACAGTTGAACCAATTTGTCGCATACGACAAATTGACAGTTGAACCAATTTGTGGCATACGACAAATTGACAGTAGTACCAATTTGTCGCATTCGACAAATTGACAGTAGTACCAATTTGTCGCATACGACAAATTGACAGTTGAACCAATTCGTCGCATACGACAAATTGACAGTTGAACCAATTTGTCGCATACGACAAGTTGACAGTTGAACCATTTTGTCGCATACGACAAATTGACAGTTGAACCAATTTGTCGCATACGACAAATTGACAGTAGTACCAATTTGTCGCATACGACAAATTGACAGTTGAATCAATTTGTCGCATACGACAATTTGACAGTAGTACCAATCTGTCGCATCCGACAAATTGACAGTTGAATCAATTTGTCGCATACGACAATTTGACAGTAGTACCAATCTGTCGCATCCGACAAATTGACAGTAGTACCAATCTGTCGCACACGACAAATTGACAGTTGAACCATTTTGTCGCATACGACAAATTGACAGTTGAACCAATTTGTCGCATACGACAAATTGACAGTAGTACCAATTTGTCGCATACGACAAATTGACAGTAGTACCAATTTGTCGCATACGACAAATTGACAGTAGTACCAATTTGTCGCATACGACAAATTGACAGTAGTACCAATTTGTCGCATACGACAAATTGACAGTTGAACCAATTTGTCGCATACGACAAATTGACAGTTGAACCAATTTGTCGCATACGACAAGTTGACAGTTGAACCATTTTGTCGCATACGACAAATTGACAGTTGAACCAATTTGTCGCATACGACAAATTGACAGTAGTACCAATTTGTCGCATACGACAAATTGACAGTTGAATCAATTTGTCGTATACGCCAACTTGACAGTTGAACCAATTTGTCGCATACGACAAATTGACAGTTGAACCAATTTGTCGCATACGACAAGTTGACAGTTGAACCAATTTGTCGCATACGACAAATTGACAGTAGTACCAATTTGTCGCATACGACAAATTGAACGTAGTACCAATTTGTCGCATACGACAAATTGACAGTTGAACCAATTTGTCGCATACGACAAATTGACAGTAGTACCAATTTGTCGCATACGACCAATTGACAGTTGTACCAATTTGTCGCATACGACAAATTGACAGTTGAACCAATTTGTCGCATACGACAAATTGACAGTAGTACCAATTTGTCGCATACGACAAATTGACAGTTGAACCAATTTGTCGCATACGACAAATTGACAGTTGAATCAATTTGTCGCATACGACAAATTGACAGTAGTACCAATTTGTCGCATACGACAAATTGACAGTAGTACCAATTTGTCGCATACGACAAATTGACAGTTGAATCAATTTGTCGCAAACGACAAATTGACAGTAGTCGATTTGTCGCATACGACAAATTGACAGTTGAATCAATTTGTCGCATACGACAAATTGACAGTAGTACCAATCTGTCGCATACGACAAATTGACAGTTGAATCAATTTGTCGCATACGACAAATTGACAGTTGAACCAATTTGTTGCATACGACAAATTGACAGTTGAATCAATTTGTCGCATACGACAAATTGACAGTTGAACCAATTTGTCGCATACGACAAATTGACAGTTGAACCAATTTGTCGCATACGACAAATTGACAGTAGTACCAATTTGTAGCATACGACAAATTGACAGTAGTACCAATTTGTCGCATACGACAAATTGACAGTTGAATCAATTTGTCGTAAACGACAAATTGACAGTAGTACTAATTTGTCGCATACGACAAATTGACAGTTGAACCAATTTGTCGCATACGACAAATTGACAGTTGAATCAATTTGTCGCATACGACAAATTGACAGTAGTACCAATTTGTCGCATACGACAATTTGACAGTTGAAGCAATTTGTCGCATACGACAAATTGACAGTTGAATCAATTTGTCGTATACGACAAATTGACAGTTGAACCAATTTGTCGCATACGACAAATTGACAGTTGAATCAATTTGTCGCATACGACAAATTGACAGTTGAACCAATTTGTCGCATACGACAAATTGACAGTTGAATCAATTTGTCGTATACGACAAATTGACAGTTGAACCAATTTGTCGCATACGACAAATTGACAGTTGAACCAATTTGTCGCATACGACAAGTTGACAGTTGAACCAATTTGTCGCATACGACAAATTGACAGTAGTACCAATTTGTCGCATACGACAAATTGAACGTAGTACCAATTTGTCGCATACGACATTGACAGTTGAACCAATTTGTCGCATACGACAAATTGACAGTAGTACCAATTTGTCGCATACGACCAATTGACGGTTGTACCATTTTGTCGCATACGACAAATTGACAGTTGAACCAATTTGTCGCATACGACAAATTGACAGTAGTACCAATTTGTCGCATACGACAAATTGAACGTAGTACCAATTTGTCGCATACGACAAATTGACAGTTGAACCAATTTGTCGCATACGACAAATTGACAGTAGTACCAATTTGTCGCATACGACCAATTGACAGTTGTACCAATTTGTCGCATACGACAAATTGACAGTTGAACCAATTTGTCGCATACGACAAATTGACAGTAGTACCAATTTGTCGCATACGACAAATTGACAGTTGAACCAATTTGTCGCATACGACAAATTGACAGTTGAATCAATTTGTCGCATACGACAAATTGACAGTAGTACCAATTTGTCGCATACGACAAATTGACAGTAGTACCAATTTGTCGCATACGACAAATTGACAGTTGAATCAATTTGTCGCAAACGACAAATTGACAGTAGTCGATTTGTCGCATACGACAAATTGACAGTTGAATCAATTTGTCGCATACGACAAATTGACAGTAGTACCAATCTGTCGCATACGACAAATTGACAGTTGAATCAATTTGTCGCATACGACAAATTGACAGTTGAACCAATTTGTTGCATACGACAAATTGACAGTTGAATCAATTTGTCGCATACGACAAATTGACAGTTGAACCAATTTGTCGCATACGACAAATTGACAGTTGAACCAATTTGTCGCATACGACAAATTGACAGTAGTACCAATTTGTAGCATACGACAAATTGACAGTAGTACCAATTTGTCGCATACGACAAATTGACAGTTGAATCAATTTGTCGTAAACGACAAATTGACAGTAGTACTAATTTGTCGCATACGACAAATTGACAGTTGAACCAATTTGTCGCATACGACAAATTGACAGTTGAATCAATTTGTCGCATACGACAAATTGACAGTAGTACCAATTTGTCGCATACGACAATTTGACAGTTGAAGCAATTTGTCGCATACGACAAATTGACAGTTGAATCAATTTGTCGTATACGACAAATTGACAGTTGAACCAATTTGTCGCATACGACAAATTGACAGTTGAATCAATTTGTCGCATACGACAAATTGACAGTTGAACCAATTTGTCGCATACGACAAATTGACAGTTGAATCAATTTGTCGTATACGACAAATTGACAGTTGAACCAATTTGTCGCATACGACAAATTGACAGTTGAACCAATTTGTCGCATACGACAAGTTGACAGTTGAACCAATTTGTCGCATACGACAAATTGACAGTAGTACCAATTTGTCGCATACGACAAATTGAACGTAGTACCAATTTGTCGCATACGACAAATTGACAGTTGAACCAATTTGTCGCATACGACAAATTGACAGTAGTACCAATTTGTCGCATACGACCAATTGACGGTTGTACCATTTTGTCGCATACGACAAATTGACAGTTGAACCAATTTGTCGCATACGACAAATTGACAGTAGTACCAATTTGTCGCATACGACAAATTGACAGTTGAACCAATTTGTCGCATACGACAAATTGACAGTTGAATCAATTTGTCGCATACGACAAATTGACAGTAGTACCAATTTGTCGCATACGACAAATTGACAGTAGTACCAATTTGTCGCATACGACAAATTGACAGTTGAATCAATTTGTCGCAAACGACAAATTGACAGTAGTACCAATTTGTCGCATACGACAAATTGACAGTTGAATCAATTTGTCGCATACGACAAATTGACAGTAGTACCAATCTGTCGCATACGACAAATTGACAGTTAAATCAATTTGTCGCAAACGACAAATTGACAGTTGAACCAATTTGTTGCATACGACAAATTGACAGTTGAATCAATTTGTCGCATACGACAAATTGACAGTTGAACCAATTTGTCGCATACGACAAATTGACAGTTGAATCAATTTGTCGCAAACGACAAATTGACAGTAGTACCAATTTGTCGCATACGACAAATTGACAGTTGAACCAATTTGTCGCGTACGACAAATTGACAGTAGTACCAATTTGTCGCATACGACAAATTGACAGTTGAATCAATTTGTCGCATACGACAAATTGACAGTAGTACCAATTTGTCGCATACGACAAATTGACAGTTGAAGCAATTTGTCGCATACGACAAATTGACAGTTGAACCAATTTGTCGCATACGACAAATTGACAGTAGTACCAATTTGTCGCATACGACAAATTGACAGTTGAATCAATTTGTCGCATACGACAAATTGACAGTAGTACCAATTTGTCGCATACGACAAATTGACAGTTGAAGCAATTTGTCGCATACGACAAATTGACAGTTGAATCAATTTGTCGCATACGACAAATTGACATCGTATACGCCAACTTGACAGTTGAACCAATTTGTCGCATACGACAAATTGACAGTAGTACCAATCTGTCGCATACGACAAATTGACAGTTGAATCAATTTGTCGCATACGACAAATTGACAGTTGAACCAATTTGTTGCATACGACAAATTGATAGTTGAATCAATTTGTCGCATACGACAAATTGACAGTTGAACCAATTTGTCGCATACGACAAATTGACAGTTGAACCAATTTGTCGCATACGACAAATTGACAGTAGTACCAATTTGTAGCATACGACAAATTGACAGTAGTACCAATTTGTCGCATACGACAAATTGACAGTTGAATCAATTTGTCGTAAACGACAAATTGACAGTAGTACTAATTTGTCGCATACGACAAATTGACAGTTGAACCAATTTGTCGCATACGACAAATTGACAGTTGAATCAATTTGTCGCATACGACAAATTGACAGTAGTACCAATTTGTCGCATACGACAATTTGACAGTTGAAGCAATTTGTCGCATACGACAAATTGACAGTTGAATCAATTTGTCGTATACGACAAATTGACAGTTGAACCAATTTGTCGCATACGACAAATTGACAGTTGAATCAATTTGTCGCATACGACAAATTGACAGTTGAACCAATTTGTCGCATACGACAAATTGACAGTTGAATCAATTTGTCGTATACGACAAATTGACAGTTGAACCAATTTGTCGCATACGACAAATTGACAGTTGAACCAATTTGTCGCATACGACAAGTTGACAGTTGAACCAATTTGTCGCATACGACAAATTGACAGTAGTACCAATTTGTCGCATACGACAAATTGAACGTAGTACCAATTTGTCGCATACGACAAATTGACAGTTGAACCAATTTGTCGCATACGACAAATTGACAGTAGTACCAATTTGTCGCATACGACCAATTGACGGTTGTACCATTTTGTCGCATACGACAAATTGACAGTTGAACCAATTTGTCGCATACGACAAATTGACAGTAGTACCAATTTGTCGCATACGACAAATTGACAGTTGAACCAATTTGTCGCATACGACAAATTGACAGTTGAATCAATTTGTCGCATACGACAAATTGACAGTAGTACCAATTTGTCGCATACGACAAATTGACAGTAGTACCAATTTGTCGCATACGACAAATTGACAGTTGAATCAATTTGTCGCAAACGACAAATTGACAGTAGTACCAATTTGTCGCATACGACAAATTGACAGTTGAATCAATTTGTCGCATACGACAAATTGACAGTAGTACCAATCTGTCGCATACGACAAATTGACAGTTAAATCAATTTGTCGCAAACGACAAATTGACAGTTGAACCAATTTGTTGCATACGACAAATTGACAGTTGAATCAATTTGTCGCATACGACAAATTGACAGTTGAACCAATTTGTCGCATACGACAAATTGACAGTTGAATCAATTTGTCGCAAACGACAAATTGACAGTAGTACCAATTTGTCGCATACGACAAATTGACAGTTGAACCAATTTGTCGCGTACGACAAATTGACAGTAGTACCAATTTGTCGCATACGACAAATTGACAGTTGAATCAATTTGTCGCATACGACAAATTGACAGTAGTACCAATTTGTCGCATACGACAAATTGACAGTTGAAGCAATTTGTCGCATACGACAAATTGACAGTTGAATCAATTTGTCGTATACGACAAATTGACAGTTGAACCAATTTGTCGCATACGACAAATTGACAGTAGTACCAATTTGTCGCATACGACAAATTGACAGTTGAATCAATTTGTCGCATACGACAAATTGACAGTAGTACCAATTTGTCGCATACGACAAATTGACAGTTGAAGCAATTTGTCGCATACGACAAATTGACAGTTGAATCAATTTGTCGTATACGACAAATTGACAGTTGAATCAATTTGTCGCATACGACAAATTGACATCGTATACGCCAACTTGACAGTTGAACCAATTTGTCGCATACGACAAATTGACAGTTGAATCAATTTGTCGTATACGCCAATTTGACAGTTGAACCAATTTGTCGCATACGACAAATTGACAGTTGAACCAATTTGTCGCATACGACAAGTTGACAGTTGAACCAATTTGTCGCATACGACAAATTGACAGTAGTACCAATTTGTCGCATACGACCAATTGACAGTTGAACCAATTTGTCGCATACGACAAATTGACAGTAGTACCAATTTGTCGCATACGACAAATTGAACGTAGTACCAATTTGTCGCATACGACAAATTGACAGTTGAATCAATATGTCGCATACGACAAATTGACAGTAGTACCAATTTGTCGCATACGACAAATTGACAGTAGTACCAATTTGTCGCATGCGACAAATTGACAGTTAAATCAATTTGTCGCATACGACAAATTGACAGTAGTACCAATCTGTCGCATACGACAAATTGACAGTTGAATCAATTTGTCGTATACGACAAATTGACAGTTGAACCAATTTGTCGCATACGACAAATTGACAGTTGAATCAATTTGTCGCATACGACAAATTGACAGTTGAACCAATTTGTCGCATACGACAAATTGACAGTTGAACCAATTTGTGGCATACGAAAAATTGACAGTAGTACCAATTTGTCGCATACGACAAATTGACAGTAGTACCAATTTGTCGCATACGAGAAATTGACAGTAGTACCAATTTGTCGCATACGACAAATTGACAGTTGAACCAATTTGTCGCATACGACAAATTGACAGTTGAATCAATTTGTCGCATACGACAAATTGACAGTAGTACCAATTTGTCGCATACGACAAATTGACAGTTGAAGCAATTTGTCGCATACGACAAATTTACAGTTGAATCAATTTGTCGTATACGACAAATTGACAGTTGAACCAATTTGTCGCATACGACAAATTGACAGTTGAATCAATTTGTCGTATACGCCAACTTGACAGTTGAACCAATTTGTCGCATACGACAAATTGACAGTTGAACCAATTTGTCGCATACGACAAGTTGACAGTTGAACCAATTTGTCGCATACGACAAATTGACAGTAGTACCAATTTGTCGCATACGACAAATTGAACGTAGTACCAATTTGTCGCATACGACAAATTGACAGTTGAACCAATTTGTCGCATACGACAAATTGACAGTAGTACCAATTTGTCGCATACGACCAATTGACAGTTGAACCAATTTGTCGCATACGACAAATTGACAGTAGTACCAATTTGTCGCATACGACAAATTGAACGTAGTACCAATTTGTCGCATACGACAAATTGACAGTTGAATCAATTTGTCGCATACGACAAATTGACAGTAGTACCAATTTGTCGCATACGACAAATTGACAGTACTACCAATTTGTCGCATACGACAAATTGACAGTTGAATCAATTTGTCGCATACGACAAATTGACAGTAGTACCAATCTGTCGCATACGACAAATTGACAGTTGAATAAATTTGTCGTATACGACAAATTGACAGTTAAACCAATTTGTCGCATACGACAAATTGACAGTTGAATCAATTTGTCGCATACGACAAATTGACAGTTGAACCAATTTGTCGCATACGACAAATTGACAGTTGAACCAATTTGTGGCATACGAAAAATTGACAGTAGTACCAATTTGTCGCATACAACAAATTGACAGTAGTACCAATTTGTCGCATACGAGAAATTGACAGTAGTACCAATTTGTCGCATACGACAAATTGACAGTTGAACCAATTTGTCGCATACGACAAATTGACAGTTGAATCAATTTGTCGCATACGACAAATTGACAGTAGTACCAATTTGTCGCATACGACAAATTGCCAGTTGAATCAATTTGTCGCAAACGACAAATTGACAGTAGTACTAATTTGTCGCATACGACAAGTTGACAGTTGAACCAATTTGTCGCATACGACAAATTGACAGTTGAACCAATTTGTCGCATACGACAAATTGACAGTAGTACCAATTTGTCGCATACGACAAATTGACAGTTGAACCAATTTGTCGCATACGACAAATTGACAGTTGAATCAATTTGTCGCATACGACAAATTGACAGTAGTACCAATTTGTCGCATACGACAAATTGACAGTAGTACCAATTTGTCGCATACGACAAATTGACAGTTGAATCAATTTGTCGCAAACGACAAATTGACAGTAGTACCAATTTGTCGCATACGACAAATTGACAGTTGAATCAATTTGTCGCATACGACAAATTGACAGTAGTACCAATCTGTCGCATACGACAAATTGACAGTTGAATCAATTTGTCGCATACGACAAATTGACAGTTGAACCAATTTGTTGCATACGACAAATTGACAGTTGAATCAATTTGTCGCATACGACAAATTGACAGTTGAACCAATTTGTCGCATACGACAAATTGACAGTTGAACCAATTTGTCGCATACGACAAATTGACAGTTGAACCAATTTGTCGCATACGACAAATTGACAGTTGAACCAATTTGTCGCATACGACAAATTGACAGTTGAACCAATTTGTCGCATACGACAAATTGACAGTAGTACCAATTTGTCGCATACGAGAAATTGACAGTAGTACCAATTTGTCGCATACGACAAATTGACAGTTGAATCAATTTGTCGTAAACGACAAATTGACAGTAGTACTAATTTGTCGCATACGACAAATTGACAGTTGAACCAATTTGTCGCATACGACAAATTGACAGTTGAATCAATTTGTCGCATACGACAAATTGACAGTAGTACCAATTTGTCGCATACGACAATTTGACAGTTGAAGCAATTTGTCGCATACGACAAATTGACAGTTGAATCAATTTGTCGTATACGACAAATTGACAGTTGAACCAATTTGTCGCATACGACAAATTGACAGTTGAATCAATTTGTCGCATACGATAAATTGACAGTTGAACCAATTTGTCGCATACGACAAATTGACAGTTGAATCAATTTGTCGTATACGACAAATTGACAGTTGAACCAATTTGTCGCATACGACAAATTGACAGTTGAACCAATTTGTCGCATACGACAAATTGACAGTTGAACCAATTTGTCGCATACGACAAATTGACAGTTGAACCAATTTGTCGCATACGACAAATTGACAGTTGAACCAATTTGTCGCATACGACAAATTGACAGTTGAACCAATTTGTCGCATACGACAAATTGACAGTAGTACCAATTTGTCGCATACGAGAAATTGACAGTAGTACCAATTTGTCGCATACGACAAATTGACAGTTGAATCAATTTGTCGTAAACGACAAATTGACAGTAGTACTAATTTGTCGCATACGACAAATTGACAGTTGAACCAATTTGTCGCATACGACAAATTGACAGTTGAATCAATTTGTCGCATACGACAAATTGACAGTAGTACCAATTTGTCGCATACGACAATTTGACAGTTGAAGCAATTTGTCGCATACGACAAATTGACAGTTGAATCAATTTGTCGTATACGACAAATTGACAGTTGAACCAATTTGTCGCATACGACAAATTGACAGTTGAATCAATTTGTCGCATACGATAAATTGACAGTTGAACCAATTTGTCGCATACGACAAATTGACAGTTGAATCAATTTGTCGTATACGACAAATTGACAGTTGAACCAATTTGTCGCATACGACAAATTGACAGTTGAACCAATTTGTCGCATACGACAAGTTGACAGTTGAACCATTTTGTCGCATACGACAAATTGACAGTAGTACCAATTTGTCGCATACGACAAATTGACAGTTGAATCAATTTGTCGCAAACGACAAATTGACAGTAGTACCAATTTGTCGCATACGACAAATTGACAGTTGAACCAATTTGTCGCATACGACAAAGTGACAGTAGTACCAATTTGTCGCATACGACAAATTGACAGTTGAATCAATTTGTCGCATACGACAAATTGACAGTAGTACCAATTTGTCGCATACGACAAAATGACAGTTGAATCAATTTGTCGTATACGACAAATTGACAGTAGTACCAATTTGTCGCATACGACAAATTGACAGTTGAAGCAATTTGTCGCATACGACAAATTGACAGTTGAATCAATTTGTCGTATACGACAAATTGACAGTTGAATCAATTTGTCGCATACGACAAATTGACAGTTGAATCAATTTGTCGTATACGACAAATTGACAGTTGAATCAATTTGTCGTATACGCCAACTTGACAGTTGAACCAATTTGTCGCATACGACAAATTGACAGTTGAATCAATTTGTCGTATACGCCAATTTGACAGTTGAACCAATTTGTCGCATACGACAAATTGACAGTTGAACCAATTTGTCGCATACGACAAGTTGACAGTTGAACCAATTTGTCGCATACGACAAATTGACAGTAGTACCAATTTGTCGCATACGACCAATTGACAGTTGAACCAATTTGTCGCATACGACAAATTGACAGTAGTACCAATTTGTCGCATACGACAAATTGAACGTAGTACCAATTTGTCGCATACGACAAATTGACAGTTGAATCAATATGTCGCATACGACAAATTGACAGTAGTACCAATTTGTCGCATACGACAAATTGACAGTAGTACCAATTTGTCGCATGCGACAAATTGACAGTTGAATCAATTTGTCGCATACGACAAATTGACAGTAGTACCAATCTGTCGCATACGACAAATTGACAGTTGAATCAATTTGTCGTATACGACAAATTGACAGTTGAACCAATTTGTCGCATACGACAAATTGACAGTTGAATCAATTTGTCGCATACGACAAATTGACAGTTGAACCAATTTGTCGCATACGACAAATTGACAGTTGAACCAATTTGTGGCATACGAAAAATTGACAGTAGTACCAATTTGTCGCATACGACAAATTGACAGTAGTACCAATTTGTCGCATACGAGAAATTGACAGTAGTACCAATTTGTCGCATACGACAAATTGACAGTTGAACCAATTTGTCGCATACGACAAATTGACAGTTGAATCAATTTGTCGCATACGACAAATTGACAGTAGTACCAATTTGTCGCATACGACAAATTGACAGTTGAAGCAATTTGTCGCATACGACAAATTGACAGTTGAATCAATTTGTCGTATACGACAAATTGACAGTTGAACCAATTTGTCGCATACGACAAATTGACAGTTGAATCAATTTGTCGTATACGCCAACTTGACAGTTGAACCAATTTGTCGTATACGCCAACTTGACAGTTGAACCAATTTGTCGCATACGACAAATTGACAGTTGAACCAATTTGTCGCATACGACAAGTTGACAGTTGAACCAATTTGTCGCATACGACAAATTGACAGTAGTACCAATTTGTCGCATACGACAAATTGAACGTAGTACCAATTTGTCGCATACGACAAATTGACAGTTGAACCAATTTGTCGCATACGACAAATTGACAGTAGTACCAATTTGTCGCATACGACCAATTGACAGTTGAACCAATTTGTCGCATACGACAAATTGACAGTAGTACCAATTTGTCGCATACGACAAATTGAACGTAGTACCAATTTGTCGCATACGACAAATTGACAGTTGAATCAATTTGTCGCATACGACAAATTGACAGTAGTACCAATTTGTCGCATACGACAAATTGACAGCAGTACCAATTTGTCGCATACGACAAATTGACAGTTGAATCAATTTGTCGCATACGACAAATTGACAGTAGTACCAATCTGTCGCATACGACAAATTGACAGTTGAATAAATTTGTCGTATACGACAAATTGACAGTTAAACCAATTTGTCGCATACGACAAATTGACAGTTGAATCAATTTGTCGCATACGACAAATTGACAGTTGAACCAATTTGTCGCATACGACAAATTGACAGTTGAACCAATTTGTGGCATACGAAAAATTGACAGTAGTACCAATTTGTCGCATACAACAAATTGACAGTAGTACCAATTTGTCGCATACGAGAAATTGACAGTAGTACCAATTTGTCGCATACGACAAATTGACAGTTGAACCAATTTGTCGCATACGACAAATTGACAGTTGAATCAATTTGTCGCATACGACAAATTGACAGTTGAACCAATTTGTCGCATACGACAAATTGACAGTTGAATCAATTTGTCGCATACGACAAATTGACAGTAGTACCAATTTGTCGCAAACGACAAATTGACAGTAGTACTAATTTGTCGCATACGACAAGTTGACAGTTGAACCAATTTGTCGCATACGACAAATTGACAGTTGAACCAATTTGTCGCATACGACAAATTGACAGTAGTACCAATTTGTCGCATACGACAAATTGACAGTTGAACCAATTTGTCGCATACGACAAATTGACAGTTGAATCAATTTGTCGCATACGACAAATTGACAGTAGTACCAATTTGTCGCATACGACAAATTGACAGTAGTACCAATTTGTCGCATACGACAAATTGACAGTTGAATCAATTTGTCGCAAACGACAAATTGACAGTAGTACCAATTTGTCGCATACGACAAATTGACAGTTGAATCAATTTGTCGCATACGACAAATTGACAGTAGTACCAATCTGTCGCATACGACAAATTGACAGTTGAATCAATTTGTCGCATACGACAAATTGACAGTTGAATCAATTTGTCGCATACGACAAATTGACAGTAGTACCAATTTGTCGCATACGACAAATTGACAGTAGTACCAATTTGTCGCATACGACAAATTGACAGTTGAATCAATTTGTCGCAAACGACAAATTGACAGTAGTACCAATTTGTCGCATACGACAAATTGACAGTTGAATCAATTTGTCGCATACGACAAATTGACAGTAGTACCAATCTGTCGCATACGACAAATTGACAGTTGAATCAATTTGTCGCATACGACAAATTGACAGTTGAACCAATTTGTTGCATACGACAAATTGACAGTTGAATCAATTTGTCGCATACGACAAATTGACAGTTGAACCAATTTGTCGCATACGACAAATTGACAGTTGAACCAATTTGTCGCATACGACAAATTGACAGTTGAACCAATTTGTCGCATACGACAAATTGACAGTTGAACCAATTTGTCGCATACGACAAATTGACAGTTGAACCAATTTGTCGCATACGACAAATTGACAGTAGTACCAATTTGTCGCATACGAGAAATTGACAGTAGTACCAATTTGTCGCATACGACAAATTGACAGTTGAATCAATTTGTCGTAAACGACAAATTGACAGTAGTACTAATTTGTCGCATACGACAAATTGACAGTTGAACCAATTTGTCGCATACGACAAATTGACAGTTGAATCAATTTGTCGCATACGACAAATTGACAGTAGTACCAATTTGTCGCATACGACAATTTGACAGTTGAAGCAATTTGTCGCATACGACAAATTGACAGTTGAATCAATTTGTCGTATACGACAAATTGACAGTTGAACCAATTTGTCGCATACGACAAATTGACAGTTGAATCAATTTGTCGCATACGATAAATTGACAGTTGAACCAATTTGTCGCATACGACAAATTGACAGTTGAATCAATTTGTCGTATACGACAAATTGACAGTTGAACCAATTTGTCGCATACGACAAATTGACAGTTGAACCAATTTGTCGCATACGACAAGTTGACAGTTGAACCATTTTGTCGCATACGACAAATTGACAGTAGTACCAATTTGTCGCATACGACAAATTGACAGTTGAATCAATTTGTCGCAAACGACAAATTGACAGTAGTACCAATTTGTCGCATACGACAAATTGACAGTTGAACCAATTTGTCGCATACGACAAAGTGACAGTAGTACCAATTTGTCGCATACGACAAATTGACAGTTGAATCAATTTGTCGCATACGACAAATTGACAGTAGTACCAATTTGTCGCATACGACAAAATGACAGTTGAATCAATTTGTCGTATACGACAAATTGACAGTTGAACCAATTTGTCGCATACGACAAATTGACAGTAGTACCAATTTGTCGCATACGACAAATTGACAGTTGAATCAATTTGTCGCATACGACAAATTGACAGTAGTACCAATTTGTCGCATACGACAAATTGACAGTTGAAGCAATTTGTCGCATACGACAAATTGACAGTTGAATCAATTTGTCGCATACGACAAATTGACAGTTGAACCAATTTGTCGCATACGACAAGTTGACAGATGAACCAATTTGTCGCATACGACAAATTGACAGTAGTACCAATTTGTCGCATACGACCAATTGACAGTTGAACCAATTTGTCGCATACGACAAATTGACAGTAGTACCAATTTGTCGCATACGACAAATTGAACGTAGTACCAATTTGTCGCATACGACAAATTGACAGTTGAATCAATTTGTCGCATACGACAAATTGACAGTAGTACCAATTTGTCGCATACGACAAATTGACAGTAGTACCGATTTGTCGCATACGACAAATTGACAGTTAAATCAATTTGTCGCATACGACAAATTGACAGTAGTACCAATCTGTCGCATACGACAAATTGACAGTTGAATCAATTTGTCGTATACGACAAATTGACAGTTGAACCAACTTGTCGCATACGACAAATTGACAGTTGAATCAATTTGTCGCATACGACAAATTGACAGTTGAACCAATTTGTCGCATACGACAAATTGACAGTTGAACCAATTTGTGGCATACGAAAAATTGACAGTAGTACCAATTTGTCGCATACGACAAATTGACAGTAGTACCAATTTGTCGCATACGAGAAATTGACAGTAGTACCAATTTGTCGCATACGACAAATTGACAGTTGAACCAATTTGTCGCATACGACAAATTGACAGTTGAATCAATTTGTCGCAAACGACAAATTGACAGTTGAATCAATTTGTCGCAAACGACAAATTGACAGTAGTACCAATTTGTCGCATACGACAAATTGACAGTTGAACCAATTTGTCGCATACGACAAATTGACAGTTGAATTAATTTGTCGCATACGACAAATTGACAGTAGTACCAATTTGTCGCATACGACAAATTGACAGTTGAAGCAATTTGTCGCATACGACAAATTGACAGTTGAATCAATTTGTCGTATACGACAAATTGACAGTTGAACCAATTTGTCGCATACGACAAATTGACAGTTGAATCAATTTGTCGTATACGCCAACTTGACAGTTGAACCAATTTGTCGCATACGACAAATTGACAGTTGAACCAATTTGTCGCATACGACAAGTTGACAGTTGAACCAATTTGTCGCATACGACAAATTGACAGTAGTACCAATTTGTCGCATACGACAAATTGAACGTAGTACCAATTTGTCGCATACGACAAATTGACAGTTGAACCAATTTGTCGCATACGACAAATTGACAGTAGTACCAATTTGTCGCATACGACCAATTGACAGTTGAACCAATTTGTCGCATACGACAAATTGACAGTAGTACCAATTTGTCGCATACGACAAATTGAACGTAGTACCAATTTGTCGCATACGACAAATTGAACGTAGTACCAATTTGTCGCATACGACAAATTGACAGTTGAATCAATTTGTCGCATACGACAAATTGACAGTAGTACCAATTTGTCGCATACGACAAATTGACAGTAGTACCAATTTGTCGCATACGACAAATTGACAGTTGAATCAATTTGTCGCATACGACAAATTGACAGTAGTACCAATCTGTCGCATACGACAAATTGACAGTTGAATAAATTTGTCGTATACGTCAAATTGACAGTTAAACCAATTTGTCGCATACGACAAATTGACAGTTGAATCAATTTGTCGCATACGACAAATTGACAGTTGAACCAATTTGTCGCATACGACAAATTGACAGTTGAACCAATTTGTGGCATACGAAAAATTGACAGTAGTACCAATTTGTCGCATACGACAAATTGACAGTAGTACCAATTTGTCGCATACGACAAATTGACAGTTGAACCAATTTGTCGCATACGACAAATTGACAGTTGAATCAATTTGTCGCATACGACAAATTGACAGTAGTACCAATTTGTCGCATACGACAAATTGACAGTTGAATCAATTTGTCGCAAACGACAAATTGACAGTAGTACTAATTTGTCGCATACGACAAATTGACAGTTGAACCAATTTGTGGCATACGACAAATTGACAGTTGAATCAATTTGTCGCATACGACAAATTGACAGTAGTACCAATTTGTCGCATACGACAAATTGAACGTAGTACCAATTTGTCGCATACGACAAATTGACAGTTGAATCAATTTGTCGCATACGACAAATTGACAGTAGTACCAATTTGTCGCATACGACAAATTGACAGTAGTACCGATTTGTCGCATACGACAAATTGACAGTTAAATCAATTTGTCGCATACGACAAATTGACAGTAGTACCAATCTGTCGCATACGACAAATTGACAGTTGAATCAATTTGTCGTATACGACAAATTGACAGTTGAACCAACTTGTCGCATACGACAAATTGACAGTTGAATCAATTTGTCGCATACGACAAATTGACAGTTGAACCAATTTGTCGCATACGACAAATTGACAGTTGAACCAATTTGTGGCATACGAAAAATTGACAGTAGTACCAATTTGTCGCATACGACAAATTGACAGTAGTACCAATTTGTCGCATACGAGAAATTGACAGTAGTACCAATTTGTCGCATACGACAAATTGACAGTTGAACCAATTTGTCGCATACGACAAATTGACAGTTGAATCAATTTGTCGCAAACGACAAATTGACAGTTGAATCAATTTGTCGCAAACGACAAATTGACAGTAGTACCAATTTGTCGCATACGACAAATTGACAGTTGAACCAATTTGTCGCATACGACAAATTGACAGTTGAATTAATTTGTCGCATACGACAAATTGACAGTAGTACCAATTTGTCGCATACGACAAATTGACAGTTGAAGCAATTTGTCGCATACGACAAATTGACAGTTGAATCAATTTGTCGTATACGACAAATTGACAGTTGAACCAATTTGTCGCATACGACAAATTGACAGTTGAATCAATTTGTCGTATACGCCAACTTGACAGTTGAACCAATTTGTCGCATACGACAAATTGACAGTTGAACCAATTTGTCGCATACGACAAGTTGACAGTTGAACCAATTTGTCGCATACGACAAATTGACAGTAGTACCAATTTGTCACATACGACAAATTGAACGTAGTACCAATTTGTCGCATACGACAAATTGACAGTTGAACCAATTTGTCGCATACGACAAATTGACAGTAGTACCAATTTGTCGCATACGACCAATTGACAGTTGAACCAATTTGTCGCATACGACAAATTGACAGTAGTACCAATTTGTCGCATACGACAAATTGAACGTAGTACCAATTTGTCGCATACGACAAATTGAACGTAGTACCAATTTGTCGCATACGACAAATTGACAGTTGAATCAATTTGTCGCATACGACAAATTGACAGTAGTACCAATTTGTCGCATACGACAAATTGACAGTAGTACCAATTTGTCGCATACGACAAATTGACAGTTGAATCAATTTGTCGCATACGACAAATTGACAGTAGTACCAATCTGTCGCATACGACAAATTGACAGTTGAATAAATTTGTCGTATACGTCAAATTGACAGTTAAACCAATTTGTCGCATACGACAAATTGACAGTTGAATCAATTTGTCGCATACGACAAATTGACAGTTGAACCAATTTGTCGCATACGACAAATTGACAGTTGAACCAATTTGTGGCATACGAAAAATTGACAGTAGTACCAATTTGTCGCATACGACAAATTGACAGTAGTACCAATTTGTCGCATACGACAAATTGACAGTTGAACCAATTTGTCGCATACGACAAATTGACAGTTGAATCAATTTGTCGCATACGACAAATTGACAGTAGTACCAATTTGTCGCATACGACAAATTGACAGTTGAATCAATTTGTCGCAAACGACAAATTGACAGTAGTACTAATTTGTCGCATACGACAAATTGACAGTTGAACCAATTTGTGGCATACGACAAATTGACAGTTGAATCAATTTGTCGCATACGACAAATTGACAGTAGTACCAATTTGTCGCATACGACAAATTGACAGTTAAAGCAATTTGTCGCATACGACAAATTGACAGTTGAATCAATTTGTTGTATACAACAAATTGACAGTTGAACCAATTTGTCGCATACGACAAATTGACAGTTGAATCAATTTGTCGCATACGACAAATTGACAGTTGAACCAATTCGTCGCATACGACAAATTGACAGTTGAATCAATTTGTCGTATACGACAAATTGACAGTTGAACCAATTTGTCGCATACGACAAATTGACAGTTGAACCAATTTGTCGCATACGACAAGTTGACAGTTGAACCATTTTGTCGCATACGACAAATTGACAGTAGTACCAATTTGTCGCATACGACAAATTGACAGTTGAATCAATTTGTCGCAAACGACAAATTGACAGTAGTACCAATTTGTCGCATACGACAAATTGACAGTTGAATCAATTTGTCGCATACGACAAATTGACAGTAGTACCAATTGTCGCATACGACAAATTGACAGTTGAAGCAATTTGTCGCATGCGACAAATTGACAGTTGAACCAATTTGTCGCATACGACAAATTGACAGTAGTACCAATTTGTCGCATACGACCAATTGACAGTTGAACCAATTTGTCGCATACGACAAATTGACAGTAGTACCAATTTGTCGCATACGACAAATTGAACGTAGTACCAATTTGTCGCATACGACAAATTGAACGTAGTACCAATTTGTCGCATACGACAAATTGACAGTTGAATCAATTTGTCGCATACGACAAATTGACAGTAGTACCAATTTGTCGCATACGACAAATTGACAGTAGTACCAATTTGTCGCATACGACAAATTGACAGTTGAATCAATTTGTCGCATACGACAAATTGACAGTAGTACCAATCTGTCGCATACGACAAATTGACAGTTGAATAAATTTGTCGTATACGTCAAATTGACAGTTAAACCAATTTGTCGCATACGACAAATTGACAGTTGAATCAATTTGTCGCATACGACAAATTGACAGTTGAACCAATTTGTCGCATACGACAAATTGACAGTTGAACCAATTTGTGGCATACGAAAAATTGACAGTAGTACCAATTTGTCGCATACGACAAATTGACAGTAGTACCAATTTGTCGCATACGACAAATTGACAGTTGAACCAATTTGTCGCATACGACAATTTGACAGTTGAATCAATTTGTCGCATACGACAAATTGACAGTAGTACCAATTTGTCGCATACGACAAATTGACAGTTGAATCAATTTGTCGCAAACGACAAATTGACAGTAGTACTAATTTGTCGCATACGACAAATTGACAGTTGAACCAATTTGTGGCATACGACAAATTGACAGTTGAATCAATTTGTCGCATACGACAAATTGACAGTAGTACCAATTTGTCGCATACGACAAATTGACAGTTAAAGCAATTTGTCGCATACGACAAATTGACAGTTGAATCAATTTGTTGTATACAACAAATTGACAGTTGAACCAATTTGTCGCATACGACAAATTGACAGTTGAATCAATTTGTCGCATACGACAAATTGACAGTTGAACCAATTCGTCGCATACGACAAATTGACAGTTGAATCAATTTGTCGTATACGACAAATTGACAGTTGAACCAATTTGTCGCATACGACAAATTGACAGTTGAACCAATTTGTCGCATACGACAAGTTGACAGTTGAACCATTTTGTCGCATACGACAAATTGACAGTAGTACCAATTTGTCGCATACGACAAATTGACAGTTGAATCAATTTGTCGCAAACGACAAATTGACAGTAGTACCAATTTGTCGCATACGACAAATTGACAGTTGAACCAATTTGTCGCATACGACAAATTGACAGTTGAATCAATTTGTCGCATACGACAAATTGACAGTAGTACCAATTGTCGCATACGACAAATTGACAGTTGAAGCAATTTGTCGCATGCGACAAATTGACAGTTGAATCAATTTGTCGCATACGACAAATTGACAGTTGAATCAATTTGTTGTATACGACAAATTGACAGTAGTACCAATCTGTCGCATACGACAAATTGACAGTTGAATCAATTTGTCGTATACGACAAATTGACAGTTGAACCAACTTGTCGCATACGACAAATTGACAGTTGAAGCAATTTGTCGCATGCGACAAATTGACAGTTGAACCAATTTGTCGCATACGACAAATTGACAGTTGAACCAATTTGTGGCATACGAAAAATTGACAGTAGTACCAATTTGTCGCATACGACAAATTGACAGTAGTACCAATTTGTCGCATACGAAAAATTGACAGTAGTACCAATTTGTCGCATACGACAAATTGACAGTTGAACCAATTTGTCGCATACGACAAATTGACAGTTGAATCAATTTGTCGCAAACGACAAATTGACAGTAGTACCAATTTGTCGCATACGACAAATTGACAGTTGAACCAATTTGTCGCATACGACAAATTGACAGTTGAATCAATTTGTCGCATACGACAAATTGACAGTAGTACCAATTTGTCGCATACGACAAATTGACAGTTGAAGCAATTTGTCGCATACGACAAATTGACAGTTGAATCAATTTGTCGTATACGACAAATTGACAGTTGAACCAATTTGTCGCATACGACAAATTGACAGTTGAATCAATTTGTCGTATACGCCAACTTGACAGTTGAACCAATTTGTCGCATACGACAAATTGACAGTTGAACCAATTTGTCGCATACGACAAGTTGACAGTTGAACCAATTTGTCGCATACGACAAATTGACAGTAGTACCAATTTGTCGCATACGACAAATTGAACGTAGTACCAATTTGTCGCATACGACAAATTGACAGTTGAACCAATTTGTCGCATACGACAAATTGACAGTAGTACCAATTTGTCGCATACGACCAATTGACAGTTGAACCAATTTGTCGCATACGACAAATTGACAGTAGTACCAATTTGTCGCATACGGCAAATTGAACGTAGTACCAATTTGTCGCGTACGACAAATTGACAGTTGAATCAATTTGTCGCATACGACAAATTGACAGTAGTACCAATTTGTCGCATACGACAAATTGACAGTAGTACCAATTTGTCGCATACGACAAATTGACAGTTGAATCAATTTGTCGCATACGACAAATTGACAGTAGTACCAATCTGTCGCATACGACAAATTGACAAATTGACAGTTGAATAAATTTGTCGTATACGACAAATTGACAGTTGAACCAATTTGTCGCATACGACAAATTGACAGTTGAACCAATTTGTGGCATACGAAAAATTGACAGTAGTACCAATTTGTCGCATACGACAAATTGACAGTAGTTCCAATTTGTCGCATACGAGAAATTGACAGTAGTACCAATTTGTCGCATACGACAAATTGACAGTTGAACCAATTTGTCGCATACGACAAATTGACAGTTGAACCAATTTGTCGCATACGACAAATTGACAGTAGTACCAATTTGTCGCATACGACCAATTGACAGTTGAACCAATTTGTCGCATACGACAAATTGACAGTTGTACCAATTTGTCGCATACGGCAAATTGAACGTAGTACCAATTTGTCGCGTACGACAAATTGACAGTTGAATCAATTTGTCGCATACGACAAATTGACAGTAGTACCAATTTGTCGCATACGACAAATTGACAGTAGTACCAATTTGTCGCATACGACAAATTGACAGTTGAATCAATTTGTCGCATACGACAAATTGACAGTAGTACCAATCTGTCGCATACGACAAATTGACAAATTGACAGTTGAATAAATTTGTCGTATACGACAAATTGACAGTTGAACCAATTTGTCGCATACGACAAATTGACAGTTGAACCAATTTGTGGCATACGAAAAATTGACAGTAGTACCAATTTGTCGCATACGACAAATTGACAGTAGTTCCAATTTGTCGCATACGAGAAATTGACAGTAGTACCAATTTGTCGCATACGACAAATTGACAGTTGAACCAATTTGTCGCATACGACAAATTGACAGTTGAATCAATTT
This sequence comes from Oscheius myriophilus, assembly GCA_964057215.1. NCBI lineage: Eukaryota > Metazoa > Nematoda > Chromadorea > Rhabditida > Rhabditidae > Oscheius > Oscheius myriophilus. The sequence continues at coordinate 24,793,093 of OZ059906.1, forward strand.
GTCGCATACGACAAATTGACAGTAGTACCAATTTGTCGCATACGACAAATTGACAGTTGAATCAATTTGTCGCAAACGACAAATTGACAGTAGTACTAATTTGTCGCATACGACAAATTGACAGTTGAACCAATTTGTCGCATACGACAAATTGACAGTTGAATCAATTTGTCGTATACGACAAATTGACAGTTGAACCAATTTGTCGCATACGACAAATTGACAGTTGAATCAATTTGTCGTATACGCCAACTTGACAGTTGAACCAATTTGTCGCATACGACAAATTGACAGTTGAACCAATTTGTCGCATACGACAAGTTGACAGTTGAACCAATTTGTCGCATACGACAAATTGACAGTAGTACCAATTTGTCGCATACGACAAATTGAACGTAGTACCAATTTGTCGCATACGACAAATTGACAGTTGAACCAATTTGTCGCATACGACAAATTGACAGTAGTACCAGTTTGTCGCATACGACCAATTGACAGTTGAACCAGTTTGTCGCATACGACAAATTGACAGTAGTACCAATTTGTCGCATACGACAAATTGAACGTAGTACCAATTTGTCGCATACGACAAATTGACAGTTGAATCAATTTGTCGCATACGACAAGTTGACAGTAGTACCAATTTGTCGCATACGACAAATTGACAGTAGTACCAATTTGTCGCATACGACAAATTGACAGTTGAATCAATTTGTCGCATACGACAAATTGACAGTAGTACCAATCTGTCGCATACGACAAATTGACAGTTGAATAAATTTGTCGTATACGACAAATTGACAGTTAAACCAATTTGTCGCATACGACAAATTGACAGTTGAATCAATTTGTCGCATACGACAAATTGACAGTTGAACCAATTTGTCGCATACGACAAATTGACAGTTGAACCAATTTGTGGCATACGAAAAATTGACAGTAGTACCAATTTGTCGCATACGACAAATTGACAGTAGTACCAATTTATCGCATACGAGAAATTGACAGTAGTACCAATTTGTCGCATACGACAAATTGACAGTTGAACCAATTTGTCGCATACGACAAATTGACAGTTGAATCAATTTGTCGCATACGACAAATTGACAGTAGTACCAATTTGTCGCATACGACAAATTGACAGTTGAATCAATTTGTCGCAAACGACAAATTGACAGTAGTACTAATTTGTGGCATACGACAAATTGACAGTTGAACCAATTTGTGGCATACGACAAATTGACAGTTGAATCAATTTGTCGCATACGACAAATTGACAGTAGTACCAATTTGTCGCATACGACAAATTGACAGTTGAAGCAATTTGTCGCATACGACAAATTGACAGTTGAATCAATTTGTTGTATACAACAAATTGACAGTTGAACCAATTTGTCGCATACGACAAATTGACAGTTGAATCAATTTGTCGCATACGACAAATTGACAGTTGAACCAATTCGTCGCATACGACAAATTGACAGTTGAATCAATTTGTCGTATACGACAAATTGACAGTTGAACCAATTTGTCGCATACGACAAATTGACAGTTGAACCAATTTGTCGCAAACGACAAATTGACAGTAGTACCAATTTGTCGCATACGACAAATTGACAGTTGAATCAATTTGTCGCATACGACAAATTGACAGTTGAATCAATTTGTCGCATACGACAAATTGACAGTAGTACCAATTGTCGCATATGACAAATTGACAGTTGAAGCAATTTGTCGCATGCGACAAATTGACAGTTGAATCAATTTGTCGCATACGACAAATTGACAGTTGAATCAATTTGTCGCATACGACAAATTGACAGTTGAATCAATTTGTTGTATACGACAAATTGACAGTTGAACCAATTTGTCGCATACGACAAATTGACAGTTGAATCAATTTGTCGCATACGACAAATTGACAGTTGAACCAATTTGTCGCATACGACAAATTGACAGTTGAATCAATTGCTCGTATACGACAAATTGACAGTTGAACCAATTTGTCGCATACGACAAATTGACAGTTGAACCAATTTGTCGCATACGACAAGTTGACAGTTGAACCATTTTGTCGCATACGACAAATTGACAGTAGTACCAATTTGTCGCATACGACAAATTGACAGTTGAATCAATTTGTCGCAAACGACAAATTGACAGTAGTACCAATTTGTCGCATACGACAAATTGACAGTTGAACCAATTTGTCGCATACGACAAATTGACAGTTGAATCAATTTGTCGCATACGACAAATTGACAGTTGAACTAATTTGTCGCATACGACAAATTGACAGTTGAATCAATTTGTCGTATACGACAAATTGACAGTTGAACCAATTTGTCGCATACGACAAATTGACAGTTGAATCAATTTGTCGCATACGACAAATTGACAGTTGAACCAATTTGTCGCATACGACAAATTGACAGTTGAATCAATTTGTCGTATACGACAAATTGACAGTTGAACCAATTTGGCGCATACGACAAATTGACAGTTGAACCAATTTATCGCATACGACAAGTTGACAGTTGAACCATTTTGTCGCATACGACAAATTGACAGTAGTACCAATTTGTCGCATACGACAAATTGACAGTAGTACCAATTTGTCGCATACGACAAATTGACAGTTGAACCAATTTGTCGCATACGACAAATTGACAGTTGAATCAATGTGTCGCATACGACAAATTGACAGTAGTACCAATTTGTCGCATACGACAAATTGACAGTTGAAGCAATTTGTCGCATACGACAAATTGACAGTTGAATCAATTTGTCGTATACGACAAATTGACAGTTGAACCAATTTGTGGCATACGAAAAATTGACAGTAGTACCAATTTGTCGCATACGACAAATTGACAGTAGTACCAATTTGTCGCATACGAGAAATTGACAGTAGTACCAATTTGTCGCATACGACAAATTGACAGTTGAACCAATTTGTCGCATACGACAAATTGACAGTTGAATCAATTTGTCGCATACGACAAATTGACAGTAGTACCAATTTGTCGCATACGAGAAATTGACAGTTGAATCAATTTGTCGCAAACGACAAATTGACAGTAGTACTAATTTGTGGCATACGACAAATTGACAGTTGAACCAATTTGTGGCATACGACAAATTGACAGTTGAATCAATTTGTCGCATACGACAAATTGACAGTAGTACCAATTTGTCGCATACGACAAATTGACAGTTGAAGCAATTTGTCGCATACGACAAATTGACAGTTGAATCAATTTGTCGCAAACGACAAATTGACAGTAGTACCAATTTGTCGCATACGACAAATTGACAGTTGAACCAATTTGTCGCATACGACAAATTGACAGTTGAATCAATTTGTCGCATACGACAAATTGACAGTAGTACCAATTGTCGCATACGACAAATTGACAGTTGAAGCAATTTGTCGCATGCGACAAATTGACAGTTGAATCAATTTGTCGTATACGACAAATTGACAGTTGAACCAATTTGTCGCATACGACAAATTGACAGTTGAATCAATTTGTCGCATACGACAAATTGACAGTAGTACCAATTGTCGCATATGACAAATTGACAGTTGAAGCAATTTGTCGCATGCGACAAATTGACAGTTGAATCAATTTGTCGCAAACGACAAATTGACAGTAGTACTAATTTGTGGCATACGACAAATTGACAGTTGAACCAATTTGTGGCATACGACAAATTGACAGTTGAATCAATTTGTCGCATACGACAAATTGACAGTAGTACCAATTTGTCGCATACGACAAATTGACAGTTGAAGCAATTTGTCGCATACGACAAATTGACAGTTGAATCAATTTGTCGCAAACGACAAATTGACAGTAGTACCAATTTGTCGCATACGACAAATTGACAGTTGAACCAATTTGTCGCATACGACAAATTGACAGTTGAATCAATTTGTCGCATACGACAAATTGACAGTAGTACCAATTGTCGCATACGACAAATTGACAGTTGAAGCAATTTGTCGCATGCGACAAATTGACAGTTGAATCAATTTGTCGTATACGACAAATTGACAGTTGAACCAATTTGTCGCATACGACAAATTGACAGTTGAATCAATTTGTCGCATACGACAAATTGACAGTAGTACCAATTGTCGCATATGACAAATTGACAGTTGAAGCAATTTGTCGCATGCGACAAATTGACAGTTGAATCAATTTGTCGCATACGACAAATTGACAGTTGAATCAATTTGTCGCATACGACAAATTGACAGTTGAATCAATTTGTTGTATACGACAAATTGACAGTTGAACCAATTTGTCGCATACGACAAATTGACAGTTGAATCAATTTGTCGCATACGACAAATTGACAGTTGAACCAATTTGTCGCATACGACAAATTGACAGTTGAATCAATTGCTCGTATACGACAAATTGACAGTTGAACCAATTTGTCGCATACGACAAATTGACAGTTGAACCAATTTGTCGCATACGACAAGTTGACAGTTGAACCATTTTGTCGCATACGACAAATTGACAGTAGTACCAATTTGTCGCATACGACAAATTGACAGTTGAATCAATTTGTCGCAAACGACAAATTGACAGTAGTACCAATTTGTCGCATACGACAAATTGACAGTTGAACCAATTTGTCGCATACGACAAATTGACAGTTGAATCAATTTGTCGCATACGACAAATTGACAGTAGTACCAATTGTCGCATACGACAAATTGACAGTTGAAGCAATTTGTCGCATGCCACAAATTGACAGTTGAATCAATTTGTCGTATACGACAAATTGACAGTTGAACCAATTTGTCGCATACGACAAATTGACAGTTGAATCAATTTGTCGCATACGACAAATTGACAGTTGAACCAATTTGTCGCATACGACAAATTGACAGTTGAATCAATTTGTCGTATACGACAAATTGACAGTTGAACCAATTTGTCGCATACGACAAATTGACAGTTGAACCAATTTGTCGCATACGACAAGTTGACAGTTGAACCATTTTGTCGCTACGACAAATTGACAGTTGAACCAATTTGTCGCATACGACAAATTGACAGTAGTACCAATTTGTCGCATACGACAAATTGACAGTTAAATCAATTTGTCGCATACGACCATTTGACAGTAGTACCAATCTGTCGCATCCGACAAATTGACAGTAGTACCAATCTGTCGCATACGACAAATTGACAGTTGAATCAATTTGTCGCATACGACAAATTGACAGTAGTACCAATTTGTCGCATACGACAAAATGACAGTTCAAGCAATTTGTCGCATACGACAAATTGACAGTTGAATCAATTTGTCGTATACGACAAATTGACAGTTGAACCAATTTGTCGCATACGACAAATTGACAGTTGAACCAATTTGTCGCATACGACAAATTGACAGTTGAATCAATTTGTCGTATACGACAAATTGAAAGTTGAACCAATTTGTCGCATACGACAAATTGACAGTTGAACCAATTTATCGCATACGACAAGTTGACAGTTGAACCATTTTGTCGCATACGACAAATTGACAGTAGTACCAATTTGTCGCATACGACAAATTGACAGTAGTACCAATTTGTCGCATACGACAAATTGACAGTTGAACCAATTTGTCGCATACGACAAATTGACAGTTGAATCAATGTGTCGCATACGACAAATTGACAGTTGAATCAATTTGTCGTATACGACAAATTGACAGTTGAATCAATTTGTCGTATACGACAAATTGACAGTTGAACCAATTTGTCGCATACGACAAATTGACAGTTGAATCAATTTGTCGCATACGACAAATTGACAGTTGAACCAATTTGTCGCATACGACAAATTGACAGTTGAATCAATTTGTCGTATACGACAAATTGACAGTTGAACCAATTTGTCGCATACGACAAATTGACAGTTGAACCAATTTATCGCATACGACAAGTTGACAGTTGAACCATTTTGTCGCATACGACAAATTGACAGTAGTACCAATTTGTCGCATACGACAAATTGACAGTAGTACCAATTTGTCGCATACGACAAATTGACAGTTGAACCAATTTGTCGCATACGACAAATTGACAGTTGAAGCAATTTGTCGCATACGACAAATTGACAGTTGAATCAATTTGTCGTATACGACAAATTGACAGTTGAATCAATTTGTCGCATACGACAAATTGACAGTTGAACCAATTTGTCGCATACGACAAATTGACAGTTGAATCAATTTGTCGTATACGACAAATTGACAGTTGAACCAATTTGTCGCATACGACCATTTGACAGTAGTACCAATCTGTCGCATCCGACAAATTGACAGTAGTACCAATCTGTCGCATACGACAAATTGACAGTTGAATCAATTTGTCGCATACGACAAATTGACAGTAGTACCAATTTGTCGCATACGACAAAATGACAGTTGAAGCAATTTGTCGCATACGACAAATTGACAGTTGAATCAATTTGTCGTATACGACAAATTGACAGTTGAACCAATTTGTCGCATACGACAAATTGACAGTTGAATCAATTTGTCGCATACGACAAATTGACAGTTGAACCAATTTGTCGCATACGACAAATTGACAGTTGAATCAATTTGTCGTATACGACAAATTGACAGTTAAACCAATTTGTCGCATACGACAAATTGACAGTTGAACCAATTTATCGCATACGACAAGTTGACAGTTGAACCATTTTGTCGCATACGACAAATTGACAGTAGTACCAATTTGTCGCATACGACAAATTGACAGTAGTACCAATTTGTCGCATACGCCAAATTGACAGTTGAACCAATTTGTCGCATACGACAAATTGACAGTTGAATCAATGTGTCGCATACGACAAATTGACAGTAGTACCAATTTGTCGCATACGACAAATTGACAGTTGAAGCAACTTGTCGCATACGACAAATTGACAGTTGAATCAATTTGTCGTATACGACAAATTGACAGTTGAATCAATTTGTCGCATACGACAAATTGACAGTTGAACCAATTTGTCGCATACGACAAATTGACAGTTGAATCAATTTGTCGTATACGACAAGTCGACAGTTGAATCAATTTGTCGTATACGACAAATTGACAGTTGAATCAATTTGTCGCATACGACAAATTGACAGTTGAACCAATTTGTCGCATACGACAAATTGACAGTTGAACCAATTTGTCGCATACGACAAGTCGACAGTTGAACCATTTTGTCGCATACGACAAATTGACAGTTGAACCAATTTGTCGCATACGACAAATTGACAGTAGTACCAATTTGTCGCATACGACAAATTGACAGTAGTACCAATTTGTCGCATACGACAAATTGACAGTTGAACCAATTTGTCGCATACGACAAATTGACAGTAGTACCAATTTGTCGCATACGACAAATTGACAGTAGTACCAATTTGTCGCATACGACAAATTGACAGTCGGATCAATTTGTCGTATACGACCATTTGACAGTAGTACCAATCTGTCGCATCCGACAAATTGACAATAGTACCAATCTGTCGCATCCGACAAATTGACAGTTGAATCAATTTGTCGCACACGACAAATTGACAGTTGAACCATTTTGTCGCATACGACAAATTGACAGTTGAACCAATTTGTCGCATACGACAAATTGACAGTAGTACCAATTTGTCGCATACGACAAATTGACAGTTGAATCAATTTGTCGCATACGACAATTTGACAGTAGTACCAATTTGTCGCATACGACAAATTGACAGTAGTACCAATCTGTCGCATACGACAAATTGACAGTTGAATCAATTTGTCGCATACGACAAATTGACAGTTGAATCAATTTGTCGCATACGACAAATTGACAGTTGAACCAATTTGTCGCATACGACAAGTTGACAGTTAAACCAATTTGTGGCATACGACAAATTGACAGTAGTACCAATTTGTCGCATACGACAAATTGACAGTAGTACCAATTTGTCGCATACGACAAATTGACAGTAGTACCAATTTGTCGCATACGACAAATTGACAGTAGTACCAATTTGTCGCATACGACAAATTGACAGTTGAACCAATTTGTCGCATACGACAAATTGACAGTTGAATCAATTTGTCGCATACGACAAATTGACAGTAGTACCAATTTGTCGCATACGACAAATTGACAGTAGCACAAATTTGTCGCATACGACAAATTGACAGTTGAATCAATTTGTCGCATACGACAAATTGACAGTTGAATCAATTTGTCGTATACGACAAATTGACAGTTGAACCAATTTGTCGCATACGACAAATTGACAGTTGAACCAATTTGTCGCATACGACAAATTGACAGTTGAAGCAATTTGTCGCATACGACAAATTGACAGTTGAATCACTTTGTCGCATACGACAATTTGATAGTAGTACCAATCTGTCGCATCCGACAAATTGACAGTAGTACCAATCTGTCGCATACGACAAATTGACAGTTGAATAAATTTGTCGCATACGACAAATTGACAGTTGAATCAATTTGTCGCATACGACAAATTGACAGTTGAATCAATTTGTCGCATACGACAAATTGACAGTTGAATCAATTTGTCGTATACGACAAATTGACAGTTGAACCAATTTGTCGCATACGACAAATTGACAGTTGAATCAATTTGTCGTATACGACAAGTCGACAGTTGAATCAATTTGTCGTATACGACAAATTGACAGTAGTACCAATTTGTCGCATACGACAAATTGACAGTAGTACCAATTTGTCGCATACGACAAATTGACAGTTGAACCAATTTGTCGCATACGACAAATTGACAGTAGTACCAATTTGTCGCATACGACAAATTGACAGTAGTACCAATTTGTCGCATACGACAAATTGACAGTCGGATCAATTTGTCGTATACGACCATTTGACAGTAGTACCAATCTGTCGCATCCGACAAATTGACAATAGTACCAATCTGTCGCATCCGACAAATTGACAGTTGAATCAATTTGTCGCATACGACAAATTGACAGTTGAATCAATTTGTCGCATACGACAAATTGACAATTGAATCAATTTGTCGCATACGACAAATTGACAGTTGAACCAATTTGTCGCATACGACAAATTGACAGTGGAACCAATTTGTCGCATACGACAAATTGACAGTTGAACCAATTTGTCGCATACGACTAATTGACAGTTGAACCAATTTGTCGCATAGGACAAATTGACAGTAGTACCAATTTGTCGCATACGACAAATTGACAGTTGAACCAATTTGTCGCATACGACAAATTGACAGTAGTACCAATTTGTCGCATACGACAAATTGACAGTTGAACCAATTTGTCGCATACGACAAATTGACAGTAGTACCAATTTGTCGCATACGACAAATTGACAGTTGAACCAATTTGTCGCATACGACAAATTGACAGTAGTACCAATTTGTCGCATACGACAAATTGACAGTACTACCAATTTGTCGCATACGACAAATTGACCGTTGAACCAATTTGTCGCATACGACAAATTGACAGTAGTACCAATTTGTCGCATACGACAAATTGACAGTAGTACCAATTTGTCGCATACGACAAATTGACAGTAGTACCAATTTGTCGCATACGACAAATTGACCGTTGAACCAATTTGTCGCATACGACAAATTGACAGTTGAACCAATTTGTCGCATACGACAAGTTGACAGTTGAACCAATTTGTCGCATACGACAAATTGACAGTTGAACCAATTTGTCGCATACGACAAATTGACAGTTGAACCAATTTGTCGCATACGATAAATTGACAGTAGTACCAATTTGTCGCATACGACAAATTGACAGTAGTACCAATTTGTCGCATACGACAAATTGACAGTTGAACCAATTTGTCGCATGCGACAATTTGACAGTTGAATCAATTTGTCGCATACGACAAATTGACAGTTGAATGATTTTGTCGCATACGACAAATTGACAGTTGAATCAACTGGTCGCATACGACAAATTGACAGTTGAATCAATTTGTCGCATACGACAAATTGACAGTTGAATCAATTTGTCGCATACGACAAATTGACAGTTGAACCAGTTTGTCGCATACGACAAATTGACAGTGGAACCAATTTGTCGCATACGACAAATTGACAGTTGAACCAATTTGTCGCATACGACAAATTGACAGTAGTACCAATTTGTCGCATACGACAAATTGACAGTAGTACCAATTTGTCGCATACGACAAATTGACAGTAGTACCAATTTGTCGCATACGACAAATTGACCGTTGAACCAATTTGTCGCATACGACAAATTGACAGTTGAATCAATTTGTCGTATACGACAAATTGACAGTTAAACCAATTTGTCGCATACGACAAATTGACAGTTGAACCAATTTATCGCATACGACAAGTTGACAGTTGAACCATTTTGTCGCATACGACAAATTGACAGTAGTACCAATTTGTCGCATACGACAAATTGACAGTAGTACCAATTTGTCGCATACGACAAATTGACAGTTGAACCAATTTGTCGCATACGACAAATTGACAGTTGAATCAATGTGTCGCATACGACAAATTGACAGTAGTACCAATTTGTCGCATACGACAAATTGACAGTTGAAGCAACTTGTCGCATACGACAAATTGACAGTTGAATCAATTTGTCGTATACGACAAATTGACAGTTGAACCAATTTGTCGCATACGACAAATTGACAGTTGAATCAATTTGTCGTATACGACAAGTCGACAGTTGAATCAATTTGTCGTATACGACAAATTGACAGTAGTACCAATTTGTCGCATACGACAAATTGACAGTAGTACCAATTTGTCGCATACGACAAATTGACAGTTGAACCAATTTGTCGCATACGACAAATTGACAGTAGTACCAATTTGTCGCATACGACAAATTGACAGTAGTACCAATTTGTCGCATACGACAAATTGACAGTCGGATCAATTTGTCGTATACGACCATTTGACAGTAGTACCAATCTGTCGCATCCGACAAATTGACAATAGTACCAATCTGTCGCATCCGACAAATTGACAGTTGAATCAATTTGTCGCATACGACAATTTGACAGTAGTACCGATTTGTCGCATCCGACGAATTGACAGTAGTACCAATCTGTCGCACACGACAAATTGACAGTTGAACCATTTTGTCGCATACGACAAATTGACAGTTGAACCAATTTGTCGCATACGACAAATTGACAGTAGTACCAATTTGTCGCATACGACAAATTGACAGTTGAATCAATTTGTCGCATACGACAATTTGACAGTAGTACCAATTTGTCGCATACGACAAATTGACAGTAGTACCAATCTGTCGCATACGACAAATTGACAGTTGAATCAATTTGTCGCATACGACAAATTGACAGTTGAATCAATTTGTCGCATACGACAAATTGACAGTTGAACCAATTTGTCGCATACGACAAGTTGACAGTTAAACCAATTTGTGGCATACGACAAATTGACAGTAGTACCAATTTGTCGCATACGACAAATTGACAGTAGTACCAATTTGTCGCATACGACAAATTGACAGTAGTACCAATTTGTCGCATACGACAAATTGACAGTAGTACCAATTTGTCGCATACGACAAATTGACAGTTGAACCAATTTGTCGCATACGACAAATTGACAGTTGAATCAATTTGTCGCATACGACAAATTGACAGTAGTACCAATTTGTCGCATACGACAAATTGACAGTAGCACAAATTTGTCGCATACGACAAATTGACAGTTGAATCAATTTGTCGCATACGACAAATTGACAGTTGAATCAATTTGTCGTATACGACAAATTGACAGTTGAACCAATTTGTCGCATACGACAAATTGACAGTTGAACCAATTTGTCGCATACGACAAATTGACAGTTGAAGCAATTTGTCGCATACGACAAATTGACAGTTGAATCACTTTGTCGCATACGACAATTTGATAGTAGTACCAATCTGTCGCATCCGACAAATTGACAGTAGTACCAATCTGTCGCATACGACAAATTGACAGTTGAATAAATTTGTCGCATACGACAAATTGACAGTTGAACCAATTTGTTGCATACGACAAATTGACAGTTGAATCAATTTGTCGCATACGACAAATTGACAGTTAAACCGATTTGTCGCATACGACAAGGTGACAGTTGAACCAATTTGTCGCATACGACAAATTGACAGTTGAACCAATTTGTTGCATACGACAAATTGACAGTTGAATCAATTTGTCGCATACGACAAACTGACAGTAGTACCAATTTGTCGCATACGACAAATTGACAGTTGTACCAATTTGTCGCATACGACAAATTGACAGTTGAATCAATTTGTCGCATACGACAAATTGACAGTAGTACCAATTTGTCGCATACGACAAATTGACAGTTGAATCAATTTGTCGCATACGACAAATTGACAGTTGAACCAATTTGTCGCATACGACAAATTGACAGTAGTACCAATTTGTCGCATACGACAAATTGACAGTAGTACCAATTTGTCGCATACGACAAATTGACAGTAGTACCAATTTGTCGCATACGACAAATTGACAGTAGTACCAATTTGTCGCATACGACAAATTGACAGTAGTACCAATTTGTCGCATACGACAAATTGACAGTTGAATCAATTTGTCGCATACGACAAATTGACAGTTGAACCAATTTGTTGCATACGACAAATTGACAGTTGAATCAATTTGTCGCATACGACAAATTGACAGTTAAACCAATTTGTCGCATACGACAAATTGACAGTTGAACCAATTTGTTGCATACGACAAATTGACAGTTGAATCAATTTGTCGCATACGACAAACTGACAGTAGTACCAATTTGTCGCATACGACAAATTGACAGTTGTACCAATTTGTCGCATACGACAAATTGACAGTTGAATCAATTTGTCGCATACGACAAATTGACAGTAGTACCAATTTGTCGCATACGACAAATTGACAGTTGAATCAATTTGTCGCATACGACAAATTGACAGTTGAACCAATTTGTCGCATACGACAAATTGACAGTTGAACCAATTTGTCGCATACGACAAATTGGCAGTTGAATCAAATTGTCGCACACGACAAATTGACAGTAGTACCAATTTGTCGCATACGACAAATTGACAGTTGAATCAATTTGTCGCATACGACAAATTGACAGTAGTACCAATTTGTCGCATACGACAAATTGACAGTTGAACCAATTTGTCGCATACGACAAATTGACAGTTGAGTCAATTTGTCGCATACGACAAATTGACAGTAGTACCAATTTGTCGCATACGACAAATTGACAGTAGTACCAATTTGTCGCATACGACAAATTGACAGTTGAAGCAATTTGTCGCATACGACAAATTGACAGTTGAATCACTTTGTCGCATACGACAATTTGATAGTAGTACCAATCTGTCGCATCCGACAAATTGACAGTAGTACCAATCTGTCGCATACGACAAATTGACAGTAGTACCAATTTGTCGCTTACGACAAATTGACAGTAGTACCAATTTGTCGCATACGACAAATTGACAGTTGAATCAATTTGTCGCATACGACAAACTGACAGTAGTACCAATTTGTCGCATACGACAAATTGACAGTTGAACCAATTTGTCGCATACGACAAATTGACAGTTGAATCAAATTGTCGCACACGACAAATTGACAGTAGTACCAATTTGTCGCATACGACAAATTGACAGTTGAATCAATTTGTCGCATACGACAAATTGACAGTAGTACCAATTTGTCGCATACGACAAATTGACAGTAGTACCAATTTGTCGCATACGACAAATTGACAGTAGTACCAATTTGTCGCATACGACAAATTGACAGTTGAATCAATTTGTCGCAAACGATAAATTGACAGTAGTACCAATTTGTCGCATACGACAAATTGACAGTTGAATCAATTTGTCGCATACGACAAATTGACAGTAGTACCAATCTGTCGCATACGACAAATTGACAGTTGAATCAATTTGTCGCATACGACAAATTGACAGTTGAACCAATTTGTCGCATACGACAAATTGACAGTTGAACCAATTTGTCGCATACGACAAATTGACAGTTGAACCAATTTGTGGCATACGAAAATTTGACAGTAGTACCAATTTGTCGCATACGAGAAATTGACAGTAGTACCAATTTGTCGCATACGACAAATTGACAGTTGAACCAATTTGTCGCATACGACAAATTGACAGTTGAATCAATTTGTCGCATACGACAAATTGACAGTAGTACCAATTTGTCGCATACGACAAATTGACAGTTGAATCAATTTGTCGCATACGACAAATTGACAGTAGTACCAGTTTGTCGCATACGACAAATTGACAGTGGTACCAATTTGTCGCATACGACAAATTGACAGTTGAATCAATTTGTCGCATACGACAAATTGACAGTTGAATCAATTTGTCGCATACGACAAATTGACAGTTGAACCAATTTGTTGCATACGACAAATTGACAGTTGAATCAATTTGTCGCATACGACAAATTGACAGTTAAACCAATTTGTCGCATACGACAAATTGACAGTAGTACCAATTTGTCGCTTACGACAAATTGACAGTTGAATCAATTTGTCGCATACGACAAATTGACAGTTGAATCAATTTGTCGCATACGACAAATTGACAGTTGTACCAATTTGTCGCATACGACAAATTGACAGTTGAATCAATTTGTCGCATACGACAAATTGACAGTTGTACCAATTTGTCGCATACGACAAATTGACAGTTGAATCAATTTGTCGCATACGACAAATTGACAGTTGAGTCAATTTGTCGCATACGACAATTTGATAGTAGTACCAATCTGTCGCATCCGACAAATTGACAGTAGTACCAATTTGTCGCTTACGACAAATTGACAGTAGTACCAATTTGTCGCATACGACAAATTGACAGTTGAATCAATTTGTCGCATACGACAAATTGACAGTAGTACCAATTTGTCGCATACGACAAATTGACAGTTGAGTCAATTTGTCGCATACGACAAATTGACAGTAGTACCAATTTGTCGCATACGACAAATTGACAGTAGTACCAATTTGTCGCATACGACAAATTGACAGTTGAAGCAATTTGTCGCATACGACAAATTGACAGTTGAATCACTTTGTCGCATACGACAATTTGATAGTAGTACCAATCTGTCGCATCCGACAAATTGACAGTAGTACCAATCTGTCGCATACGACAAATTGACAGTAGTACCAATTTGTCGCTTACGACAAATTGACAGTAGTACCAATTTGTCGCATACGACAAATTGACAGTTGAATCAATTTGTCGCATACGACAAATTGACAGTAGTACAAATTTGTCGCATACGACAAATTGACAGTTGAACCAATTTGTCGCATACGACAAATTGACAGTTGAGTCAATTTGTCGCATACGACAAATTGACAGTAGTACCAATTTGTCGCATACGACAAATTGACAGTAGTACCAATTTGTCGCATACGACAAATTGACAGTTGAAGCAATTTGTCGCATACGACAAATTGACAGTTGAATCACTTTGTCGCATACGACAATTTGATAGTAGTACCAATCTGTCGCATCCGACAAATTGACAGTAGTACCAATTTGTCGCTTACGACAAATTGACAGTAGTACCAATTTGTCGCATACGACAAATTGACAGTTGAATCAATTTGTCGCATACGACAAATTGACAGTAGTACCAATTTGTCGCATACGACAAATTGACAGTTGAGTCAATTTGTCGCATACGACAAATTGACAGTAGTACCAATTTGTCGCATACGACAAATTGACAGTAGTACCAATTTGTCGCATACGACAAATTGACAGTTGAAGCAATTTGTCGCATACGACAAATTGACAGTTGAATCACTTTGTCGCATACGACAATTTGATAGTAGTACCAATCTGTCGCATCCGACAAATTGACAGTAGTACCAATCTGTCGCATACGACAAATTGACAGTAGTACCAATTTGTCGCTTACGACAAATTGACAGTAGTACCAATTTGTCGCATACGACAAATTGACAGTTGAATCAATTTGTCGCATACGACAAATTGACAGTAGTACCAATTTGTCGCATACGACAAATTGACAGTTGAACCAATTTGTCGCATACGACAAATTGACAGTTGAATCAAATTGTCGCACACGACAAATTGACAGTAGTACCAATTTGTCGCATACGACAAATTGACAGTTGAATCAATTTGTCGCATACGACAAATTGACAGTAGTACCAATTTGTCGCATACGACAAATTGACAGTAGTACCAATTTGTCGCATACGACAAATTGACAGTAGTACCAATTTGTCGCATACGACAAATTGACAGTTGAATCAATTTGTCGCAAACGACAAATTGACAGTAGTACCAATTTGTCGCATACGACAAATTGACAGTTGAATCAATTTGTCGCATACGACAAATTGACAGTAGTACCAATCTGTCGCATACGACAAATTGACAGTTGAATCAATTTGTCGCATACGACAAATTGACAGTTGAACCAATTTGTCGCATACGAGAAATTGACAGTTGAATCAATTTGTCGCATACGACAAATTGACAGTTGAACCAATTTGTCGCATACGACAAATTGACAGTTGAACCAATTTGTGGCATACGAAAAATTGACAGTAGTACCAATTTGTCGCATACGAGAAATTGACAGTAGTACCAATTTGTCGCATACGACAAATTGACAGTTGAACCAATTTGTCGCATACGACAAATTGACAGTTGAATCAATTTGTCGCATACGACAAATTGACAGTAGTACCAATTTGTCGCATACGACAAATTGACAGTTGAATCAATTTGTCGCATACGACAAATTGACAGTAGTACCAATCTGTCGCATACGACAAATTGACAGTTGAATCAATTTGTCGCATACGACAAATTGACAGTTGAACCAATTTGTCGCATACGACAAATTGACAGTTGAATCCATTTGTCGCATACGACAAATTGACAGTTGAACCAATTTGTCGCATACGACAAATTGACAGTTGAACCAATTTGTGGCATACGAAAAATTGACAGTAGTACCAATTTGTCGCATACGAGAAATTGACAGTAGTACCAATTTGTCGCATACGACAAATTGACAGTTGAACCAATTTGTCGCATACGACAAATTGACAGTTGAATCAATTTGTCGCAAACGACAAATTGACAGTAGTACTAATTTGTCGCATACGACAAATTGACAGTTGAACCAATTTGTCGCATACGACAAATTGACAGTTGAATCAATTTGTCGCATACGACAAATTGACAGTAGTACCAATTTGTCGCATACGACAAATTGACAGCTGAAGCAATTTGTCGCATACGACAAATTGACAGTTGAATCAATTTGTCGTATACGACAAATTGACAGTTAAACCAATTTGTCGCATACGACAAATTGACAGTTGAATCAATTTGTCGCATACGACAAATTGACAGTTGAATCAAATTGTCGCACACGACAAATTGACAGTAGTACCAATTTGTCGCATACGACAAATTGACAGTTGAATCAATTTGTCGCATACGACAAATTGACAGTAGTACCAATTTGTCGCATACGACAAATTGACAGTAGTACCAATTTGTCGCATACGACAAATTGACAGTAGTACCAATTTGTCGCATACGACAAATTGACAGTTGAATCAATTTGTCGCATACGACAAATTGACAGTAGTACCAATCTGTCGCATACGACAAATTGACAGTTGAATCAATTTGTCGCATACGACAAATTGACAGTTGAACCAATTTGTCGCATACGACAAATTGACAGTTGAATCCATTTGTCGCATACGACAAATTGACAGTTGAACCAATTTGTCGCATACGACAAATTGACAGTTGAACCAATTTGTGGCATACGAAAAATTGACAGTAGTACCAATTTGTCGCATACGAGAAATTGACAGTAGTACCAATTTGTCGCATACGACAAATTGACAGTTGAACCAATTTGTCGCATACGACAAATTGACAGTTGAATCAATTTGTCGCAAACGACAAATTGACAGTAGTACTAATTTGTCGCATACGACAAATTGACAGTTGAACCAATTTGTCGCATACGACAAATTGACAGTTGAATCAATTTGTCGCATACGACAAATTGACAGTAGTACCAATTTGTCGCATACGACAAATTGACAGCTGAAGCAATTTGTCGCATACGACAAATTGACAGTTGAATCAATTTGTCGTATACGACAAATTGACAGTTGAACCAATTTGTCGCATACGACAAATTGACAGTTGAATCAATTTGTCGCATACGACAAATTGACAGTTGAATCAAATTGTCGCACACGACAAATTGACAGTAGTACCAATTTGTCGCATACGACAAATTGACAGTTGAATCAATTTGTCGCATACGACAAATTGACAGTAGTACCAATTTGTCGCATACGACAAATTGACAGTAGTACCAATTTGTCGCATACGACAAATTGACAGTAGTACCAATTTGTCGCATACGACAAATTGACAGTTGAATCAATTTGTCGCAAACGACATATTGACAGTAGTACCAATTTGTCGCATACGACAAATTGACAGTTGAATCAATTTGTCGCATACGACAAATTGACAGTAGTACCAATCTGTCGCATACGACAAATTGACAGTTGAATCAATTTGTCGCATACGATTAATTGACAGTTGAACCAATTTGTCGCATACGACAAATTGACAGTTGAATCAATTTGTCGCATACGACAAATTGACAGTTGAACCAATTTGTCGCATACGACAAATTGACAGTTGAACCAATTTGTGGCGTACGAAAAAATGACAGTAGTACCAATTTGTCGCATACGAGAAATTGACAGTAGTACCAATTTGTCGCATACGACAAATTGACAGTTGAACCAATTTGTCGCATACGACAAATTGACAGTTGAATCAATTTGTCGCATACGACAAATTGACAGTAGTACCAATTTGTCGCATACGACAAATTGACAGTTGAATCAATTTGTCGCATACGACAAATTGACAGTAGTACCAATCTGTCGCATACGACAAATTGACAGTTGAACCAATTTGTCGCATACGACAAATTGACAGTTGAACCAATTTGTGGCATACGAAAAATTGACAGTAGTACCAATTTGTCGCATACGAGAAATTGACAGTAGTACCAATTTGTCGCATACGACAAATTGACAGTTGAACCAATTTGTCGCATACGACAAATTGACAGTTGAATCAATTTGTCGCATACGACAAATTGACAGTAGTACCAATTTGTCGCATACGACAAATTGACAGTTGAATCAATTTGTCGCATACGACAAATTGACAGTAGTACCAATCTGTCGCATACGACAAATTGACAGTTGAATCAATTTGTCGCATACGACAAATTGACAGTTGAACCAATTTGTCGCATACGACAAATTGACAGTTGAATCCATTTGTCGCATACGACAAATTGACAGTTGAACCAATTTGTCGCATACGACAAATTGACAGTTGAACCAATTTGTGGCATACGAAAAATTGACAGTAGTACCAATTTGTCGCATACGAGAAATTGACAGTAGTACCAATTTGTCGCATACGACAAATTGACAGTTGAACCAATTTGTCGCATACGACAAATTGACAGTTGAATCAATTTGTCGCATACGACAAATTGACAGTAGTACCAATTTGTCGCATACGACAAATTGACAGTTGAATCAATTTGTCGCATACGACAAATTGACAGTAGTACTAATTTGTCGCATACGACAAATTGACAGTTGAACCAATTTGTCGCATACGACAAATTGACAGTTGAATCAATTTGTCGCATACGACAAATTGACAGTAGTACCAATTTGTCGCATACGACAAATTGACAGCTGAAGCAATTTGTCGCATACGACAAATTGACAGTTGAATCAATTTGTCGTATACGACAAATTGACAGTTGAACCAATTTGTCGCATACGACAAATTGACAGTTGAATCAATTTGTCGCATACGACAAATTGACAGTTGAATCAAATTGTCGCACACGACAAATTGACAGTAGTACCAATTTGTCGCATACGACAAATTGACAGTTGAATCAATTTGTCGCATACGACAAATTGACAGTAGTACCAATTTGTCGCATACGACAAATTGACAGTAGTACCAATTTGTCGCATACGACAAATTGACAGTAGTACCAATTTGTCGCATACGACAAATTGACAGTTGAATCAATTTGTCGCAAACGACAAATTGACAGTAGTACCAATTTGTCGCATACGACAGATTGACAGTTGAATCAATTTGTCGCATACGACAAATTGACAGTAGTACCAATCTGTCGCATACGACAAATTGACAGTTGAATCAATTTGTCGCATACGATTAATTGACAGTTGAACCAATTTGTCGCATACGACAAATTGACAGTTGAATCAATTTGTCGCATACGACAAATTGACAGTTGAACCAATTTGTCGCATACGACAAATTGACAGTTGAACCAATTTGTGGCATACGAAAAATTGACAGTAGTACCAATTTGTCGCATACGAGAAATTGACAGTAGTACCAATTTGTCGCATACGACTAATTGACAGTTGAACCAATTTGTCGCATACGACAAATTGACAGTTGAATCAATTTGTCGCATACGACAAATTGACAGTAGTACCAATTTGTCGCATACGACAAATTGACAGTTGAATCAATTTGTCGCATACGACAAATTGACAGTAGTACCAATCTGTCGCATACGACAAATTGACAGTTGAATCAATTTGTCGCATACGACAAATTGACAGTTGAACCAATTTGTCGCATACGACAAATTGACAGTTGAATCCATTTGTCGCATACGACAAATTGACAGTTGAACCAATTTGTCGCATACGACAAATTGACAGTTGAACCAATTTGTGGCATACGAAAAATTGACAGTAGTACCAATTTGTCGCATACGAGAAATTGACAGTAGTACCAATTTGTCGCATACGACAAATTGACAGTTGAACCAATTTGTCGCATACGACAAATTGACAGTTGAATCAATTTGTCGCATACGACAAATTGACAGTAGTACCAATTTGTCGCATACGACAAATTGACAGTTGAATCAATTTGTCGCAAACGACAAATTGACAGTAGTACTAATTTGTCGCATACGACAAATTGACAGTTGAACCAATTTGTCGCATACGACAAATTGACAGTTAAATCAATTTGTCGCATACGACAAATTGACAGTAGTACCAATTTGTCGCATACGACAAATTGACAGCTGAAGCAATTTGTCGCATACGACAAATTGACAGTTGAATCAATTTGTCGTATACGACAAATTGACAGTTGAACCAATTTGTCGCATACGACAAATTGACAGTTGAATCAATTTGTCGCAAACGACAAATTGACAGTTGAACCAATCTGTCGCATCCGACAAATTGACAGTTGAATCAATTTGTCGCATACGACAATTTGACAGTAGTACCAATCTGTCGCATCCGACGAATTGACAGTAGTACCAATCTGTCGCACACGACAAATTGACAGTTGAACCATTTTGTCGCATACGACAAATTGATAGTTGAACCAATTTGTCGCATACGACAAATTGACAGTTGAATCAATTTGTCGTATACGACAAATTGACAGTTGAACCAATTTGTCGCATACGACAAATTGACAGTTGAATCAATTTGTCGCATACGACAAATTGACAGTTGAATCAAATTGTCGCACACGACAAATTGACAGTAGTACCAATTTGTCGCATACGACAAATTGACAGTTGAATCAATTTGTCGCATACGACAAATTGACAGTAGTACCAATTTGTCGCATACGACAAATTGACAGTAGTACCAATTTGTCGCATACGACAAATTGACAGTAGTACCAATTTGTCGCATACGACAAATTGACAGTTGAATCAATTTGTCGCAAACGACAAATTGACAGTAGTACCAATTTGTCGCATACGACAAATTGACAGTTGAATCAATTTGTCGCATACGACAAATTGACAGTAGTACCAATCTGTCGCATACGACAAATTGACAGTTGAATCAATTTGTCGCATACGATTAATTGACAGTTGAACCAATTTGTCGCATACGACAAATTGACAGTTGAATCAATTTGTCGCATACGACAAATTGACAGTTGAACCAATTTGTCGCATACGACAAATTGACAGTTGAACCAATTTGTGGCATACGAAAAATTGACAGTAGTACCAATTTGTCGCATACGAGAAATTGACAGTAGTACCAATTTGTCGCATACGACAAATTGACAGTTGAACCAATTTGTCGCATACGACAAATTGACAGTTGAATCAATTTGTCGCATACGACAAATTGACAGTAGTACCAATTTGTCGCATACGACAAATTGACAGTTGAATCAATTTGTCGCATACGACAAATTGACAGTAGTACCAATCTGTCGCATACGACAAATTGACAGTTGAATCAATTTGTCGCATACGACAAATTGACAGTTGAACCAATTTGTCGCATACGACAAATTGACAGTTGAATCCATTTGTCGCATACGACAAATTGACAGTTGAACCAATTTGTCGCATACGACAAATTGACAGTTGAACCAATTTGTGGCATACGAAAAATTGACAGTAGTACCAATTTGTCGCATACGAGAAATTGACAGTAGTACCAATTTGTCGCATACGACAAATTGACAGTTGAACCAATTTGTCGCATACGACAAATTGACAGTTGAATCAATTTGTCGCATACGACAAATTGACAGTAGTACCAATTTGTCGCATACGACAAATTGACAGTTGAATCAATTTGTCGCAAACGACAAATTGACAGTAGTACTAATTTGTCGCATACGACAAATTGACAGTTGAACCAATTTGTCGCATACGACAAATTGACAGTTAAATCAATTTGTCGCATACGACAAATTGTCAGTAGTACCAATTTGTCGCATACGACAAATTGACAGCTGAAGCAATTTGTCGCATACGACAAATTGACAGTTGAATCAATTTGTCGTATACGACAAATTGACAGTTGAACCAATTTGTCGCATACGACAAATTGACAGTTGAATCAATTTGTCGCAAACGACAAATTGACAGTTGAACCAATCTGTCGCATCCGACAAATTGACAGTTGAATCAATTTGTCGCATACGACAATTTGACAGTAGTACCAATCTGTCGCATCCGACGAATTGACAGTAGTACCAATCTGTCGCACACGACAAATTGACAGTTGAACCATTTTGTCGCATACGACAAATTGATAGTTGAACCAATTTGTCGCATACGACAAATTGACAGTTGAATCAATTTGTCGTATACGACAAATTGACAGTTGAACCAATTTGTCGCATACGACAAATTGACAGTTGAATCAATTTGTCGCAAACGACAAATTGACAGTTGAACCAATCTGTCGCATCCGACAAATTGACAGTTGAATCAATTTGTCGCATACGACAATTTGACAGTAGTACCAATCTGTCGCATCCGACGAATTGACAGTAGTACCAATCTGTCGCACACGACAAATTGACAGTTGAACCATTTTGTCGCATACGACAAATTGATAGTTGAACCAATTTGTCGCATACGACAAATTGACAGTAGTACCAATTTGTCGCATACGACAAATTGACAGTTGAATCAATTTGTCGCATACGACAAATTGACAGTTGAATCAATTTGTCGCATACGACAAATTGACAGTTGAACCAATTTGTCGCATACGACAAGTTGACAGTTGAACCAATTTGTCGCATACGAAAAATTGACAGTTAAACCAATTTGTGGCATACGAAAAATTGACAGTAGTACCAATTTGTCGCATACGAGAAATTGACAGTAGTACCAATTTGTCGCATACGACAAATTGACAGTTGAACCAATTTGTCGCATACGACAAATTGACAGTTGAATCAATTTGTCGCATACGACAAATTGACAGTAGTACCAATTTGTCGCATACGACAAATTGACAGTTGAATCAATTTGTCGCATACGACAAATTGACAGTAGTACCAATCTGTCGCATACGACAAATTGACAGTTGAATCAATTTGTCGCATACGACAAATTGACAGTTGAACCAATTTGTCGCATACGACAAATTGACAGTTGAATCCATTTGTCGCATACGACAAATTGACAGTTGAACCAATTTGTCGCATACGACAAATTGACAGTTGAACCAATTTGTGGCATACGAAAAATTGACAGTAGTACCAATTTGTCGCATACGAGAAATTGACAGTAGTACCAATTTGTCGCATACGACAAATTGACAGTTGAATCAATTTGTCGCATACGACAAATTGACAGTAGTACCAATTTGTCGCATACGACAAATTGACAGTTGAATCAATTTGTCGCAAACGACAAATTGACAGTAGTACTAATTTGTCGCATACGACAAATTGACAGTTGAACCAATTTGTCGCATACGACAAATTGACAGTTGAATCAATTTGTCGCATACGACAAATTGACAGTAGTACCAATTTGTCGCATACGACAAATTGACAGCTGAAGCAATTTGTCGCATACGACAAATTGACAGTTGAATCAATTTGTCGTATACGACAAATTGACAGTTGAACCAATTTGTCGCATACGACAAATTGACAGTTGAATCAATTTGTCGCATACGACAATTTGACAGTAGTACCAATCTGTCGCATCCGACGAATTGACAGTAGTACCAATCTGTCGCACACGACAAATTGACAGTTGAACCATTTTGTCGCATACGACAAATTGATAGTTGAACCAATTTGTCGCATACGACAAATTGACAGTAGTACCAATTTGTCGCATACGACAAATTGACAGTTGAATCAATTTGTCGTATACGACAAATTGACAGTTGAACCAATTTGTCGCATACGACAAATTGACAGTTGAATCAATTTGTCGCAAACGACAAATTGACAGTTGAACCAATCTGTCGCATCCGACAAATTGACAGTTGAATCAATTTGTCGCATACGACAATTTGACAGTAGTACCAATCTGTCGCATCCGACGAATTGACAGTAGTACCAATCTGTCGCACACGACAAATTGACAGTTGAACCATTTTGTCGCATACGACAAATTGATAGTTGAACCAATTTGTCGCATACGACAAATTGACAGTAGTACCAATTTGTCGCATACGACAAATTGACAGTTGAATCAATTTGTCGCATACGACAAATTGACAGTTGAATCAATTTGTCGCATACGACAAATTGACAGTTGAACCAATTTGTCGCATACGACAAGTTGACAGTTGAACCAATTTGTCGCATACGAAAAATTGACAGTTAAACCAATTTGTGGCATACGAAAAATTGACAGTAGTACCAATTTGTCGCATACGAGAAATTGACAGTAGTACCAATTTGTCGCATACGACAAATTGACAGTTGAACCAATTTGTCGCATACGACAAATTGACAGTTGAATCAATTTGTCGCATACGACAAATTGACAGTAGTACCAATTTGTCGCATACGACAAATTGACAGTTGAATCAATTTGTCGCATACGACAAATTGACAGTAGTACCAATCTGTCGCATACGACAAATTGACAGTTGAATCAATTTGTCGCATACGACAAATTGACAGTTGAACCAATTTGTCGCATACGACAAATTGACAGTTGAATCCATTTGTCGCATACGACAAATTGACAGTTGAACCAATTTGTCGCATACGACAAATTGACAGTTGAACCAATTTGTGGCATACGAAAAATTGACAGTAGTACCAATTTGTCGCATACGAGAAATTGACAGTAGTACCAATTTGTCGCATACGACAAATTGACAGTTGAACCAATTTGTCGCATACGACAAATTGACAGTTGAATCAATTTGTCGCATACGACAAATTGACAGTAGTACCAATTTGTCGCATACGACAAATTGACAGTTGAATCAATTTGTCGCAAACGACAAATTGACAGTAGTACTAATTTGTCGCATACGACAAATTGACAGTTGAACCAATTTGTCGCATACGACAAATTGACAGTTGAATCAATTTGTCGCATACGACAAATTGACAGTAGTACCAATTTGTCGCATACGACAAATTGACAGCTGAAGCAATTTGTCGCATACGACAAATTGACAGTTGAATCAATTTGTCGTATACGACAAATTGACAGTTGAACCAATTTGTCGCATACGACAAATTGACAGTTGAATCAATTTGTCGCATACGACAAATTGACAGTTGAATCAAATTGTCGCACACGACAAATTGACAGTAGTACCAATTTGTCGCATACGACAAATTGACAGTTGAATCAATTTGTCGCATACGACAAATTGACAGTAGTACCAATTTGTCGCATACGACAAATTGACAGTAGTACCAATTTGTCGCATACGACAAATTGACAGTAGTACCAATTTGTCGCATACGACAAATTGACAGTTGAATCAATTTGTCGCAAACGACATATTGACAGTAGTACCAATTTGTCGCATACGACAAATTGACAGTTGAATCAATTTGTCGCATACGACAAATTGACAGTAGTACCAATCTGTCGCATACGACAAATTGACAGTTGAATCAATTTGTCGCATACGATTAATTGACAGTTGAACCAATTTGTCGCATACGACAAATTGACAGTTGAATCAATTTGTCGCATACGACAAATTGACAGTTGAACCAATTTGTCGCATACGACAAATTGACAGTTGAACCAATTTGTGGCGTACGAAAAATTGACAGTAGTACCAATTTGTCGCATACGAGAAATTGACAGTAGTACCAATTTGTCGCATACGACAAATTGACAGTTGAACCAATTTGTCGCATACGACAAATTGACAGTTGAATCAATTTGTCGCATACGACAAATTGACAGTAGTACCAATTTGTCGCATACGACAAATTGACAGTTGAATCAATTTGTCGCATACGACAAATTGACAGTAGTACCAATCTGTCGCATACGACAAATTGACAGTTGAACCAATTTGTCGCATACGACAAATTGACAGTTGAACCAATTTGTGGCATACGAAAAATTGACAGTAGTACCAATTTGTCGCATACGAGAAATTGACAGTAGTACCAATTTGTCGCATACGACAAATTGACAGTTGAACCAATTTGTCGCATACGACAAATTGACAGTTGAATCAATTTGTCGCATACGACAAATTGACAGTAGTACCAATTTGTCGCATACGACAAATTGACAGTTGAATCAATTTGTCGCATACGACAAATTGACAGTAGTACCAATCTGTCGCATACGACAAATTGACAGTTGAATCAATTTGTCGCATACGACAAATTGACAGTTGAACCAATTTGTCGCATACGACAAATTGACAGTTGAATCCATTTGTCGCATACGACAAATTGACAGTTGAACCAATTTGTCGCATACGACAAATTGACAGTTGAACCAATTTGTGGCATACGAAAAATTGACAGTAGTACCAATTTGTCGCATACGAGAAATTGACAGTAGTACCAATTTGTCGCATACGACAAATTGACAGTTGAACCAATTTGTCGCATACGACAAATTGACAGTTGAATCAATTTGTCGCATACGACAAATTGACAGTAGTACCAATTTGTCGCATACGACAAATTGACAGTTGAATCAATTTGTCGCAAACGACAAATTGACAGTAGTACTAATTTGTCGCATACGACAAATTGACAGTTGAACCAATTTGTCGCATACGACAAATTGACAGTTGAATCAATTTGTCGCATACGACAAATTGACAGTAGTACCAATTTGTCGCATACGACAAATTGACAGCTGAAGCAATTTGTCGCATACGACAAATTGACAGTTGAATCAATTTGTCGTATACGACAAATTGACAGTTGAACCAATTTGTCGCATACGACAAATTGACAGTTGAATCAATTTGTCGCATACGACAAATTGACAGTTGAATCAAATTGTCGCACACGACAAATTGACAGTAGTACCAATTTGTCGCATACGACAAATTGACAGTTGAATCAATTTGTCGCATACGACAAATTGACAGTAGTACCAATTTGTCGCATACGACAAATTGACAGTAGTACCAATTTGTCGCATACGACAAATTGACAGTAGTACCAATTTGTCGCATACGACAAATTGACAGTTGAATCAATTTGTCGCAAACGACAAATTGACAGTAGTACCAATTTGTCGCATACGACAAATTGACAGTTGAATCAATTTGTCGCATACGACAAATTGACAGTAGTACCAATCTGTCGCATACGACAAATTGACAGTTGAATCAATTTGTCGCATACGATTAATTGACCGTTGAACCAATTTGTCGCATACGACAAATTGACAGTTGAATCAATTTGTCGCATACGACAAATTGACAGTTGAACCAATTTGTCGCATACGACAAATTGACAGTTGAACCAATTTGTGGCATACGAAAAATTGACAGTAGTACCAATTTGTCGCATACGAGAAATTGACAGTAGTACCAATTTGTCGCATACGACAAATTGACAGTTGAACCAATTTGTCGCATACGACAAATTGACAGTTGAATCAATTTGTCGTATACGACAAATTGACAGTTGAACCAATTTGTC
The DNA here is from genome assembly GCA_964057215.1 of Oscheius myriophilus. Taxonomy (NCBI): domain Eukaryota; kingdom Metazoa; phylum Nematoda; class Chromadorea; order Rhabditida; family Rhabditidae; genus Oscheius; species Oscheius myriophilus. The sequence goes on from OZ059906.1 coordinate 24,821,751, forward strand.
GCATACGACAAATTGACAGTTGAATCAATTTGTCGCAAACGACAAATTGACAGTTGAACCAATCTGTCGCATCCGACAAATTGACAGTTGAATCAATTTGTCGCATACGACAATTTGACAGTAGTACCAATCTGTCGCATCCGACGAATTGACAGTAGTACCAATCTGTCGCACACGACAAATTGACAGTTGAACCATTTTGTCGCATACGACAAATTGATAGTTGAACCAATTTGTCGCATACGACAAATTGACAGTAGTACCAATTTGTCGCATACGACAAATTGACAGTTGAATCAATTTGTCGCATACGACAAATTGACAGTTGAATCAATTTGTCGCATACGACAAATTGACAGTTGAACCAATTTGTCGCATACGACAAGTTGACAGTTGAACCAATTTGTCGCATACGAAAAATTGACAGTTAAACCAATTTGTGGCATACGAAAAATTGACAGTAGTACCAATTTGTCGCATACGAGAAATTGACAGTAGTACCAATTTGTCGCATACGACAAATTGACAGTTGAACCAATTTGTCGCATACGACAAATTGACAGTTGAATCAATTTGTCGCATACGACAAATTGACAGTAGTACCAATTTGTCGCATACGACAAATTGACAGTTGAATCAATTTGTCGCATACGACAAATTGACAGTAGTACCAATCTGTCGCATACGACAAATTGACAGTTGAATCAATTTGTCGCATACGACAAATTGACAGTTGAACCAATTTGTCGCATACGACAAATTGACAGTTGAATCCATTTGTCGCATACGACAAATTGACAGTTGAACCAATTTGTCGCATACGACAAATTGACAGTTGAACCAATTTGTGGCATACGAAAAATTGACAGTAGAACCAATTTGTCGCATACGAGAAATTGACAGTAGTACCAATTTGTCGCATACGACAAATTGACAGTTGAACCAATTTGTCGCATACGACAAATTGACAGTTGAATCAATTTGTCGCATACGACAAATTGACAGTAGTACCAATTTGTCGCATACGACAAATTGACAGTTGAATCAATTTGTCGCAAACGACAAATTGACAGTAGTACTAATTTGTCGCATACGACAAATTGACAGTTGAACCAATTTGTCGCATACGACAAATTGACAGTTGAATCAATTTGTCGCATACGACAAATTGACAGTAGTACCAATTTGTCGCATACGACAAATTGACAGCTGAAGCAATTTGTCGCATACGACAAATTGACAGTTGAATCAATTTGTCGTATACGACAAATTGACAGTTGAACCAATTTGTCGCATACGACAAATTGACAGTTGAATCAATTTGTCGCATACGACAAATTGACAGTTGAATCAAATTGTCGCACACGACAAATTGACAGTAGTACCAATTTGTCGCATACGACAAATTGACAGTTGAATCAATTTGTCGCATACGACAAATTGACAGTAGTACCAATTTGTCGCATACGACAAATTGACAGTAGTACCAATTTGTCGCATACGACAAATTGACAGTTGAATCAATTTGTCGCATACGACAAATTGACAGTTGAATCAAATTGTCGCACACGACAAATTGACAGTAGTACCAATTTGTCGCATACGACAAATTGACAGTTGAATCAATTTGTCGCATACGACAAATTGACAGTAGTACCAATTTGTTGCATACGACAAATTGACAGTAGTACCAATTTGTCGCATACGACAAATTGACAGTAGTACCAATTTGTCGCATACGACAAATTGACAGTTGAATCAATTTGTCGCAAACGACATATTGACAGTAGTACCAATTTGTCGCATACGACAAATTGACAGTTGAATCAATTTGTCGCATACGACAAATTGACAGTAGTACCAATCTGTCGCATACGACAAATTGACAGTTGAATCAATTTGTCGCATACGATTAATTGACAGTTGAACCAATTTGTCGCATACGACAAATTGACAGTTGAATCAATTTGTCGCATACGACAAATTGACAGTTGAACCAATTTGTCGCATACGACAAATTGACAGTTGAACCAATTTGTGGCGTACGAAAAATTGACAGTAGTACCAATTTGTCGCATACGAGAAATTGACAGTAGTACCAATTTGTCGCATACGACAAATTGACAGTTGAACCAATTTGTCGCATACGACAAATTGACAGTTGAATCAATTTGTCGCATACGACAAATTGACAGTAGTACCAATTTGTCGCATACGACAAATTGACAGTTGAATCAATTTGTCGCATACGACAAATTGACAGTAGTACCAATCTGTCGCATACGACAAATTGACAGTTGAACCAATTTGTCGCATACGACAAATTGACAGTTGAACCAATTTGTGGCATACGAAAAATTGACAGTAGTACCAATTTGTCGCATACGAGAAATTGACAGTAGTACCAATTTGTCGCATACGACAAATTGACAGTTGAACCAATTTGTCGCATACGACAAATTGACAGTTGAATCAATTTGTCGCATACGACAAATTGACAGTAGTACCAATTTGTCGCATACGACAAATTGACAGTTGAATCAATTTGTCGCATACGACAAATTGACAGTAGTACCAATCTGTCGCATACGACAAATTGACAGTTGAATCAATTTGTCGCATACGACAAATTGACAGTTGAACCAATTTGTCGCATACGACAAATTGACAGTTGAATCCATTTGTCGCATACGACAAATTGACAGTTGAACCAATTTGTCGCATACGACAAATTGACAGGTGAACCAATTTGTGGCATACGAAAAATTGACAGTAGTACCAATTTGTCGCATACGAGAAATTGACAGTAGTACCAATTTGTCGCATACGACAAATTGACAGTTGAACCAATTTGTCGCATACGACAAATTGACAGTTGAATCAATTTGTCGCATACGACAAATTGACAGTAGTACCAATTTGTCGCATACGACAAATTGACAGTTGAATCAATTTGTCGCAAACGACAAATTGACAGTAGTACTAATTTGTCGCATACGACAAATTGACAGTTGAACCAATTTGTCGCATACGACAAATTGACAGTTGAATCAATTTGTCGCATACGACAAATTGACAGTAGTACCAATTTGTCGCATACGACAAATTGACAGCTGAAGCAATTTGTCGCATACGACAAATTGACAGTTGAATCAATTTGTCGTATACGACAAATTGACAGTTGAACCAATTTGTCGCATACGACAAATTGACAGTTGAATCAATTTGTCGCATACGACAAATTGACAGTTGAATCAAATTGTCGCACACGACAAATTGACAGTAGTACCAATTTGTCGCATACGACAAATTGACAGTTGAATCAATTTGTCGCATACGACAAATTGACAGTAGTACCAATTTGTCGCATACGACAAATTGACAGTAGTACCAATTTGTCGCATACGACAAATTGACAGTAGTACCAATTTGTCGCATACGACAAATTGACAGTTGAATCAATTTGTCGCAAACGACAAATTGACAGTAGTACCAATTTGTCGCATACGACAAATTGACAGTTGAATCAATTTGTCGCATACGACAAATTGACAGTAGTACCAATCTGTCGCATACGACAAATTGACAGTTGAATCAATTTGTCGCATACGATTAATTGACAGTTGAACCAATTTGTCGCATACGACAAATTGACAGTTGAATCAATTTGTCGCATACGACAAATTGACAGTTGAACCAATTTGTCGCATACGACAAATTGACAGTTGAACCAATTTGTGGCATACGAAAAATTGACAGTAGTACCAATTTGTCGCATACGAGAAATTGACAGTAGTACCAATTTGTCGCATACGACAAATTGACAGTTGAACCAATTTGTCGCATACGACAAATTGACAGTTGAATCAATTTGTCGCATACGACAAATTGACAGTAGTACCAATTTGTCGCATACGACAAATTGACAGTTGAATCAATTTGTCGCATACGACAAATTGACAGTAGTACCAATCTGTCGCATACGACAAATTGACAGTTGAATCAATTTGTCGCATACGACAAATTGACAGTTGAACCAATTTGTCGCATACGACAAATTTACAGTTGAATCCATTTGTCGCATACGACAAATTGACAGTTGAACCAATTTGTCGCATACGACAAATTGACAGTTGAACCAATTTGTGGCATACGAAAAATTGACAGTAGTACCAATTTGTCGCATACGAGAAATTGACAGTAGTACCAATTTGTCGCATACGACAAATTGACAGTTGAACCAATTTGTCGCATACGACAAATTGACAGTTGAATCAATTTGTCGCATACGACAAATTGACAGTAGTACCAATTTGTCGCATACGACAAATTGACAGTTGAATCAATTTGTCGCAAACGACAAATTGACAGTAGTACTAATTTGTCGCATACGACAAATTGACAGTTGAACCAATTTGTCGCATACGACAAATTGACAGTTAAATCAATTTGTCGCATACGACAAATTGACAGTAGTACCAATTTGTCGCATACGACAAATTGACAGCTGAAGCAATTTGTCGCATACGACAAATTGACAGTTGAATCAATTTGTCGTATACGACAAATTGACAGTTGAACCAATTTGTCGCATACGACAAATTGACAGTTGAATCAATTTGTCGCAAACGACAAATTGACAGTTGAACCAATCTGTCGCATCCGACAAATTGACAGTTGAATCAATTTGTCGCATACGACAATTTGACAGTAGTACCAATCTGTCGCATCCGACGAATTGACAGTAGTACCAATTTGTCGCATACGACAAATTGACAGTAGTACCAATTTGTCGCATACGACAAATTGACAGTTGAATCAATTTGTCGCAAACGACAAATTGACAGTAGTACCAATTTGTCGCATACGACAAATTGACAGTTGAATCAATTTGTCGCATACGACAAATTGACAGTAGTACCAATCTGTCGCATACGACAAATTGACAGTTGAATCAATTTGTCGCATACGATTAATTGACAGTTGAACCAATTTGTCGCATACGACAAATTGACAGTTGAATCAATTTGTCGCATACGACAAATTGACAGTTGAACCAATTTGTCGCATACGACAAATTGACAGTTGAACCAATTTGTGGCATACGAAAAATTGACAGTAGTACCAATTTGTCGCATACGAGAAATTGACAGTAGTACCAATTTGTCGCATACGACAAATTGACAGTTGAACCAATTTGTCGCATACGACAAATTGACAGTTGAATCAATTTGTCGCATACGACAAATTGACAGTAGTACCAATTTGTCGCATACGACAAATTGACAGTTGAATCAATTTGTCGCATACGACAAATTGACAGTAGTACCAATCTGTCGCATACGACAAATTGACAGTTGAATCAATTTGTCGCATACGACAAATTGACAGTTGAACCAATTTGTCGCATACGACAAATTGACAGTAGTACCAATTTGTCGCATACGACAAATTGACAGCTGAAGCAATTTGTCGCATACGACAAATTGACAGTTGAATCAATTTGTCGCATACGACAAATTGACAGTAGTACCAATTTGTCGCATACGACAAATTGACAGTTGAATCAATTTGTCGCATACGACAAATTGACAGTTGAATCAATTTGTCGCATACGACAAATTGACAGTTGAACCAATTTGTCGCATACGACAAGTTGACAGTTGAACCAATTTGTCGCATACGAAAAATTGACAGTTAAACCAATTTGTGGCATACGACAAATTGACAGTAGTACCAATTTGTCGCATACGACAAATTGACAGTAGTACCAATTTGTCGCATACGACAAATTGACAGTAGTACCAATTTGTCGCATACGACAAATTGACAGTTGAACCAATTTGTCGCATACGACAAATTGACAGTTGAATCAATTTGTCGCATACGACAAATTGACAGTAGTACCAATTTGTCGCAAACGACAAATTGACAGTTGAATCAATTTGTCGCATACGACAAATTGACAGTTGAACCAATTTGTCGCATACGACAAATTGACAGTTGAACCAATTTGTCGCATACGACAAATTGACACTAGCACCAATTTATCGCATACGACAAATTGACAGTAGTACCAATTTGTCGCATACGACAAATTGACAGTTGAACCAATTTGTCGCATACGACAAATTGACAGTTGAACCAATTTGTCGCATACGACAAATTGACAGTTGAACCAATTTGTCGCATACGACAAATTGACAGTTGAATCACTTTGTCGCATACGACAATTTGATAGTAGTACCAATCTGTCGCATCCGACAAATTGACAGTAGTACCAATCTGTCGCATACGACAAATTGACAGTTGAATAAATTTGTCGCATACGACAAATTGACAGTTGAACCAATTTGTCGCATACGACAAATTGACAGTTGAATCAATTTGTCGCATACGACAAATTGACAGTTGAACCAATTTGTCGCATACGACAAGTTGACAGTTGAACCAATTTGTCGCATACGACAAATTGACAGTTGAACCAATTTGTCGCATACGACAAATTGACAGTTGTACCAATTTGTCGCATACGACAAAGTGGCAGTTGAATCAATTTGTCGCATACGACAAATTGACAGTAGTACCAATTTGTCGCATACGACAAATTGACAGTTGAATCAATTTGTCGCATACGACAAATTGACAGTTGAACCAATTTGTCGCATACGACAAATTGACAGTTGAACCAATTTGTCGCATACGACAAATTGACAGTAGTAAAAATTTGTCGCATACGACAAATTGACAGTAGTACCAATTTGTCGCATACGACAAATTGACAGTTGAATCAATTTGTCGCATACGACAAATTTACAGTAGTACCAATTTGTCGCAAACGACAAATTGACAGTTGAACCAATTTGTCGCATACGACAAATTGACAGTTGAATCAATTTGTCGCATACGACAAATTGACAGTAGTACCAATTTGTCGCATACGACAAATTGACAGTTGAATCAATTTGTCGCATACGACAAATTGACAGTAGTACCAATTTGTCGCATACGACAAATTGACAGTAGTACCAATTTGTCGCATACGACAAATTGACAGTAGTACCAATTTGTCGCATACGAGAAATTGACAGTAGTACCAATTTGTCGCAAACGACAAATTGACAGTAGTACAAATTTGTCGCATACGACAAATTGACAGTAGTACCAATTTGTCGCATACGACAAATTGACAGTTGAAGCAATTTGTCGTATACGACAAATTGACAGTTGAAACAATTTGTCGCATACGACAAATTGACAGTTAAATCAATTTGTCGCATACGACAAATTGACAGTAGTACCAATTTGTCGCATACGACAAAATGACAGTTGAAGCAATTTGTCGCATACGACAAATTGACAGTTGAATCAATTTGTCGTATACGACAAATTGACAGTTGAACCAATTTGTCGCATACGACAAATTGACAGTTGAATCAATTTGTCGCATACGACAAATTGACAGTTGAACCAATTTGTCGCATACGACAAATTGACAGTTGAATCAATTTGTCGCATACGACAAATTGACAGTAGTACCAATTTGTCGCATACGACAAATTGACAGTTGAATCAATTTGTCGCATACGACAAATTGACAGTTGAATCAATTTGTCGCATACGACAAATTGACAGTTGAACCAATTTGTCGCATACGACAAGTTGACAGTTGAACCAATTTGTCGCATACGAAAAATTGACAGTTAAACCAATTTGTGGCATACGACAAATTGACAGTAGTACCAATTTGTCGCATACGACAAATTGACAGTAGTACCAATTTGTCGCATACGACAAATTGACAGTAGTACCAATTTGTCGCATACGACAAATTGACAGTAGTACCAATTTGTCGCATACGAGAAATTGACAGTAGTACCAATTTGTCGCAAACGACAAATTGACAGTAGTACAAATTTGTCGCATACGACAAATTGACAGTAGTACCAATTTGTCGCATACGACAAATTGACAGTTGAAGCAATTTGTCGTATACGACAAATTGACAGTTGAAACAATTTGTCGCATACGACAAAATGACAGTTGAAGCAATTTGTCGCATACGACAAATTGACAGTTGAATCAATTTGTCGCATACGACAAAATGACAGTTGAAGCAATTTGTCGCATACGACAAATTGACAGTTGAATCAATTTGTCGTATACGACAAATTGACAGTTGAACCAATTTGTCGCATACGACAAATTGACAGTTGAATCAATTTGTCGCATACGACAAATTGACAGTTGAACCAATTTGTCGCATACGACAAATTGACAGTTGAATCAATTTGTCGTATACGACAAATTGACAGTTGAACCAATTTTTCGCATACGACAAATTGACAGTTGAACCAATTTATCGCATACGACAAGTTGACAGTTGAACCATTTTGTCGCATACGACAAATTGACAGTAGTACCAATTTGTCGCATACGGCAAATTGACAGTTGAATCAATTTGTCGCAAACGACAAATTGACAGTTGAATCAATTTGTCGCATACGACAAATTGACAGTTGAACCAATTTGTCGCATACGACAAATTGACAGTTGAATCAATTTGTCGTATACGACAAATTGACAGTTGAACCAATTTTTCGCATACGACAAATTGACAGTTGAACCAATTTATCGCATACGACAAATTGACAGTAGTACCAATTTGTCGCATACGACAAATTGACAGTAGTACCAATTTGTCGCATACGACAAATTGACAGTTGAACCAATTTGTCGCATACGACAAATTGACAGTTGAATCAATTTGTCGCATACGACAAATTGACAGTAGTACCAATTTGTCGCAAACGACAAATTGACAGTTGAATCAATTTGTCGCATACGACAAATTGACAGTTGAACCAATTTGTCGCATACGACAAATTGACAGTTGAACCAATTTGTCGCATACGACAAATTGACACTAGCACCAATTTATCGCATACGACAAATTGACAGTAGTACCAATTTGTCGCATACGACAAATTGACAGTTGAACCAATTTGTCGCATACGACAAATTGACAGTTGAACCAATTTGTCGCATACGACAAATTGACAGTTGAACCAATTTGTCGCATACGACAAATTGACAGTTGAATCACTTTGTCGCATACGACAATTTGATAGTAGTACCAATCTGTCGCATCCGACAAATTGACAGTAGTACCAATCTGTCGCATACGACAAATTGACAGTTGAATAAATTTGTCGCATACGACAAATTGACAGTTGAACCAATTTGTCGCATACGACAAATTGACAGTTGAATCAATTTGTCGCATACGACAAATTGACAGTTGAACCAATTTGTCGCATACGACAAGTTGACAGTTGAACCAATTTGTCGCATACGACAAATTGACAGTTGAACCAATTTGTCGCATACGACAAATTGACAGTTGTACCAATTTGTCGCATACGACAAAGTGGCAGTTGAATCAATTTGTCGCATACGACAAATTGACAGTAGTACCAATTTGTCGCATACGACAAATTGACAGTTGAATCAATTTGTCGCATACGACAAATTGACAGTTGAACCAATTTGTCGCATACGACAAATTGACAGTTGAACCAATTTGTCGCATACGACAAATTGACAGTAGTAAAAATTTGTCGCATACGACAAATTGACAGTAGTACCAATTTGTCGCATACGACAAATTGACAGTTGAATCAATTTGTCGCATACGACAAATTTACAGTAGTACCAATTTGTCGCAAACGACAAATTGACAGTTGAACCAATTTGTCGCATACGACAAATTGACAGTTGAATCAATTTGTCGCATACGACAAATTGACAGTAGTACCAATTTGTCGCATACGACAAATTGACAGTTGAATCAATTTGTCGCATACGACAAATTGACAGTAGTACCAATTTGTCGCATACGACAAATTGACAGTAGTACCAATTTGTCGCATACGACAAATTGACAGTAGTACCAATTTGTCGCATACGAGAAATTGACAGTAGTACCAATTTGTCGCAAACGACAAATTGACAGTAGTACAAATTTGTCGCATACGACAAATTGACAGTAGTACCAATTTGTCGCATACGACAAATTGACAGTTGAAGCAATTTGTCGTATACGACAAATTGACAGTTGAAACAATTTGTCGCATACGACAAATTGACAGTTAAATCAATTTGTCGCATACGACAAATTGACACTAGCACCAATTTATCGCATACGACAAATTGACAGTAGTACCAATTTGTCGCATACGACAAATTGACAGTTGAACCAATTTGTCGCATACGACAAATTGACAGTTGAACCAATTTGTCGCATACGACAAATTGACAGTTGAACCAATTTGTCGCATACGACAAATTGACAGTTGAATCACTTTGTCGCATACGACAATTTGATAGTAGTACCAATCTGTCGCATCCGACAAATTGACAGTAGTACCAATCTGTCGCATACGACAAATTGACAGTTGAATAAATTTGTCGCATACGACAAATTGACAGTTGAACCAATTTGTCGCATACGACAAATTGACAGTTGAATCAATTTGTCGCATACGACAAATTGACAGTTGAACCAATTTGTCGCATACGACAAGTTGACAGTTGAACCAATTTGTCGCATACGACAAATTGACAGTTGAACCAATTTGTCGCATACGACAAATTGACAGTTGTACCAATTTGTCGCATACGACAAAGTGGCAGTTGAATCAATTTGTCGCATACGACAAATTGACAGTAGTACCAATTTGTCGCATACGACAAATTGACAGTTGAATCAATTTGTCGCATACGACAAATTGACAGTTGAACCAATTTGTCGCATACGACAAATTGACAGTTGAACCAATTTGTCGCATACGACAAATTGACAGTAGTAAAAATTTGTCGCATACGACAAATTGACAGTAGTACCAATTTGTCGCATACGACAAATTGACAGTTGAATCAATTTGTCGCATACGACAAATTTACAGTAGTACCAATTTGTCGCAAACGACAAATTGACAGTTGAACCAATTTGTCGCATACGACAAATTGACAGTTGAATCAATTTGTCGCATACGACAAATTGACAGTAGTACCAATTTGTCGCATACGACAAATTGACAGTTGAATCAATTTGTCGCATACGACAAATTGACAGTAGTACCAATTTGTCGCATACGACAAATTGACAGTAGTACCAATTTGTCGCATACGACAAATTGACAGTAGTACCAATTTGTCGCATACGAGAAATTGACAGTAGTACCAATTTGTCGCAAACGACAAATTGACAGTAGTACAAATTTGTCGCATACGACAAATTGACAGTAGTACCAATTTGTCGCATACGACAAATTGACAGTTGAAGCAATTTGTCGTATACGACAAATTGACAGTTGAAACAATTTGTCGCATACGACAAATTGACAGTTAAATCAATTTGTCGCATACGACAAATTGACAGTAGTACCAATTTGTCGCATACGACAAAATGACAGTTGAAGCAATTTGTCGCATACGACAAATTGACAGTTGAATCAATTTGTCGTATACGACAAATTGACAGTTGAACCAATTTGTCGCATACGACAAATTGACAGTTGAATCAATTTGTCGCATACGACAAATTGACAGTTGAACCAATTTGTCGCATACGACAAATTGACAGTTGAATCAATTTGTCGTATACGACAAATTGACAGTTGAACCAATTTTTCGCATACGACAAATTGACAGTTGAACCAATTTATCGCATACGACAAGTTGACAGTTGAACCATTTTGTCGCATACGACAAATTGACAGTTGAACCAATTTGTCGCATACGACAAATTGACAGTTGAATCAATTTGTCGCATACGACAAATTGACAGTAGTACCAATTTGTCGCATACGACAAATTGACAGTTGAATCAATTTGTCGCATACGACAAATTGACAGTAGTACCAATTTGTCGCATACGACAAATTGACAGTAGTACCAATTTGTCGCATACGACAAATTGACAGTAGTACCAATTTGTCGCATACGAGAAATTGACAGTAGTACCAATTTGTCGCAAACGACAAATTGACAGTAGTACAAATTTGTCGCATACGACAAATTGACAGTAGTACCAATTTGTCGCATACGACAAATTGACAGTTGAAGCAATTTGTCGTATACGACAAATTGACAGTTGAAACAATTTGTCGCATACGACAAAATGACAGTTGAAGCAATTTGTCGCATACGACAAATTGACAGTTGAATCAATTTGTCGCATACGACAAAATGACAGTTGAAGCAATTTGTCGCATACGACAAATTGACAGTTGAATCAATTTGTCGTATACGACAAATTGACAGTTGAACCAATTTGTCGCATACGACAAATTGACAGTTGAATCAATTTGTCGCATACGACAAATTGACAGTTGAACCAATTTGTCGCATACGACAAATTGACAGTTGAATCAATTTGTCGTATACGACAAATTGACAGTTGAACCAATTTTTCGCATACGACAAATTGACAGTTGAACCAATTTATCGCATACGACAAGTTGACAGTTGAACCATTTTGTCGCATACGACAAATTGACAGTAGTACCAATTTGTCGCATACGGCAAATTGACAGTTGAATCAATTTGTCGCAAACGACAAATTGACAGTAGTACCAATTTGTCGCATACGACAAATTGACAGTTGAACCAATTTGTCGCATACGACAAATTGACAGTTGAATCAATGTGTCGCATACGACAAATTGACAGTAGTACCAATTTGTCGCATACGACAAATTGACAGTTGAATCAATTTGTCGCATACGACAAATTGACAGTTGAACCAATTTGTCGCATACGACAAATTAACAGTTGAATCAATTTGTCGTATACGACAAATTGACAGTTGAACCAATTTGTCGCATACGACAAATTGACAGTTGAACCGATTTGTCGCATACGACAAGTTGACAGTTGAACCATTTTGTCGCATACGACAAATTGACAGTTGAACCAATTTGTCGCATACGACAAATTGACAGTAGTACCAATTTGTCGCATACGACAAATCGACAGTTAAATCAATTTGTCGCATACGACCATTTGACAGTAGTACCATGCTGTCGCATCCGACAAATTGACAGTAGTACCAATCTGTCGCATACGACAAATTGACAGTTGAATCAATTTGTCGCATACGACAAATTGACAGTTGAACCAATTTGTCGCATATGACAAGTTGACAGTTGAACCAATTTGTCGCATACGACAAATTGACAGTTGAACCAATTTGTGGCATACGACAAATTGACAGTAGTACCAATTTGTCGCATACGACAAATTGACAGTAGTACCAATCTGTCGCATACGACAAATTGACAGTTGAATCAATTTGTCGCATACGACAAATTGACAGTTGAACCAATTTGTCGCATACGACAAGTTGACAGTTGAACCAATTTGTCGCATACGACAAATTGACAGTTGAACCAATTTGTGGCATACGACAAATTGACAGTAGTACCAATTTGTCGCATACGACAAATTGACAGTAGTACCAATTTTTCGCATACGACAAATTGACAGTAGTACCAATTTGTCGCATACGACAAATTGACAGTTGAACCAATTTGTCGCATACGACAAATTGACAGTTTAACCAATTTGTCGCATACGACAAGTTGACAGTTGAACCATTTTGTCGCATACGACAAATTGACAGTTGAACCAATTTGTCGCATACGACAAATTAACAGTTGAATCAATTTGTCGTATACGACAAATTGACAGTTGAACCATTTTGTCGCATACGACAAATTGACAGTAGTACCAATTTGTCGCATACGACAAATTGACAGTTGAAGCAATTTGTCGTATACGACAAATTGACAGTTGAAACAATTTGTCGCATACGACAAATTGACAGTTAAATCAATTTGTCACATACGACAAATTGACAGTAGTACCAATTTGTCGCATACGACAAAATGACAGTTGAAGCAATTTGTCGCATACGACAAATTGACAGTTGAATCAATTTGTCGTATACGACAAATTGACAGTTGAACCAATTTGTCGCATACGACAAATTGACAGTTGAATCAATTTGTCGCATACGACGAATTGACAGTTGAACCAATTTGTCGCATACGACAAATTGACAGTTGAATCAATTTGTCGTATACGACAAATTGACAGTTGAACCAATTTTTCGCATACGACAAATTGACAGTTGAACCAATTTATCGCATACGACAAGTTGACAGTTGAACCATTTTGTCGCATACGACAAATTGACAGTAGTACCAATTTGTCGCATACGGCAAATTGACAGTTGAATCAATTTGTCGCAAACGACAAATTGACAGTAGTACCAATTTGTCGCATACGACAAATTGACAGTTGAACCAATTTGTCGCATACGACAAATTGACAGTTGAATCAATGTGTCGCATACGACAAATTGACAGTAGTACCAATTTGTCGCATACGACAAATTGACAGTTGAAGCAATTTGTCGCATACGACAAATTGACAGTTGAACCAATTTGTCGCATACGACAAATTGACAGTTGAACCAATTTGTGGCATACGACAAATTGACAGTAGTACCAATTTGTCGCATACGACAAATTGACAGTAGTACCAATCTGTCGCATACGACAAATTGACAGTTGAATCAATTTGTCGCATACGACAAATTGACAGTAGTACCAATTTGTCGCATACGACAAATTGACAGTTGAACCAATTTGTCGCATACGACAAATTGACAGTTTAACCAATTTGTCGCATACGACAAGTTGACAGTTGAACCATTTTGTCGCATACGACAAATTGACAGTTGAACCAATTTGTCGCATACGACAAATTGACAGTAGTACCAATTTGTCGCATACGACAAATTGACAGTTGAATCAATTTGTCGCATACGACAATTTGACAATAGTACCAATCTGTCGCATCCGACAAATTGACAGTTGAATCAATCTGTCGCACACGACAAATTGACAGTTGAACCATTTTGTCGCATACGACAAATTGACAGTTGAACCAATTTGTTGCATACGACAAATTGACAGTAGTACCAATTTGTCGCATACGACAAATTGACAGTTGAATCAATTTGTCGCATACGACAATTTGACAGTAGTACCAATCTGTCGCATCCGACGAATTGACAGTAGTACCAATCTGTCGCACACGACAAATTGACAGTTGAACCATTTTGTCGCATACGACAAATTGACAGTTGAACCAATTTGTCGCATACGACAAATTGACAGTAGTACCAATTTGTCGCATACGACAAATTGACAGTTGAATCAATTTGTCGCATACGACATTTTGACAGTAGTACCAATTTGTCGCATACGACAAATTGACAGTAGTACCAATCTGTCGCATACGACAAATTGACAGTTGAATCAATTTGTCGCATACGACAAATTGACAGTTGAATCAATTTGTCGCATACGACAAATTGACAGTTGAACCAATTTGTCGCATACGACAAGTTGACAGTTGAACCAATTTGTCGCATACGAAAAATTAACAGTTGAACCAATTTGTGGCATACGACAAATTGACAGTAGTACCACTTTGTCGCATACGACAAATTGACAGTTGAACCAATTTGTCGCATACGACAAATTGACAGTAGCACCAATTTGTCGCATACGACAAATTGACAGTAGTACCAATTTGTCGCATACGACAAATTGACAGTAGCACCAATTTGTCGCATACGACAAATTGACAGTTGAAACAATTTGTCGCATACGACAAATTGGTACTACTGTCAATTTGTCGCATACGACAAATTGACAGTTGAACCAATTTGTCGCATACGACAAATTGACAGTTTAACCAATTTGTCGCATACGACAAGTTGACAGTTGAACCATTTTGTCGCATACGACAAATTGACAGTTGAACCAATTTGTCGCATACGACAAATTAACAGTTGAATCAATTTGTCGTATACGACAAATTGACAGTTGAACCATTTTGTCGCATACGACAAATTGACAGTAGTACCAATTTGTCGCATACGACAAATTGACAGTTGAAGCAATTTGTCGTATACGACAAATTGACAGTTGAAACAATTTGTCGCATACGACAAATTGACAGTTAAATCAATTTGTCACATACGACAAATTGACAGTAGTACCAATTTGTCGCATACGACAAAATGACAGTTGAAGCAATTTGTCGCATACGACAAATTGACAGTTGAATCAATTTGTCGTATACGACAAATTGACAGTTGAACCAATTTGTCGCATACGACAAATTGACAGTTGAATCAATTTGTCGCATACGACAAATTGACAGTTGAACCAATTTGTCGCATACGACAAATTGACAGTTGAATCAATTTGTCGTATACGACAAATTGACAGTTGAACCAATTTTTCGCATACGACAAATTGACAGTTGAACCAATTTATCGCATACGACAAGTTGACAGTTGAACCATTTTGTCGCATACGACAAATTGACAGTAGTACCAATTTGTCGCATACGGCAAATTGACAGTTGAATCAATTTGTCGCAAACGACAAATTGACAGTAGTACCAATTTGTCGCATACGACAAATTGACAGTTGAACCAATTTGTCGCATACGACAAATTGACAGTTGAATCAATGTGTCGCATACGACAAATTGACAGTAGTACCAATTTGTCGCATACGACAAATTGACAGTTGAAGCAATTTGTCGCATACGACAAATTGACAGTTGAACCAATTTGTCGCATACGACAAATTGACAGTTGAACCAATTTGTGGCATACGACAAATTGACAGTAGTACCAATTTGTCGCATACGACAAATTGACAGTAGTACCAATCTGTCGCATACGACAAATTGACAGTTGAATCAATTTGTCGCATACGACAAATTGACAGTAGTACCAATTTGTCGCATACGACAAATTGACAGTTGAACCAATTTGTCGCATACGACAAATTGACAGTTTAACCAATTTGTCGCATACGACAAGTTGACAGTTGAACCATTTTGTCGCATACGACAAATTGACAGTTGAACCAATTTGTCGCATACGACAAATTGACAGTAGTACCAATTTGTCGCATACGACAAATTGACAGTTGAATCAATTTGTCGCATACGACAATTTGACAATAGTACCAATCTGTCGCATCCGACAAATTGACAGTTGAATCAATCTGTCGCACACGACAAATTGACAGTTGAACCATTTTGTCGCATACGACAAATTGACAGTTGAACCAATTTGTTGCATACGACAAATTGACAGTAGTACCAATTTGTCGCATACGACAAATTGACAGTTGAATCAATTTGTCGCATACGACAATTTGACAGTAGTACCAATCTGTCGCATCCGACGAATTGACAGTAGTACCAATCTGTCGCACACGACAAATTGACAGTTGAACCATTTTGTCGCATACGACAAATTGACAGTTGAACCAATTTGTCGCATACGACAAATTGACAGTAGTACCAATTTGTCGCATACGACAAATTGACAGTTGAATCAATTTGTCGCATACGACATTTTGACAGTAGTACCAATTTGTCGCATACGACAAATTGACAGTAGTACCAATCTGTCGCATACGACAAATTGACAGTTGAATCAATTTGTCGCATACGACAAATTGACAGTTGAATCAATTTGTCGCATACGACAAATTGACAGTTGAACCAATTTGTCGCATACGACAAGTTGACAGTTGAACCAATTTGTCGCATACGAAAAATTAACAGTTGAACCAATTTGTGGCATACGACAAATTGACAGTAGTACCACTTTGTCGCATACGACAAATTGACAGTTGAACCAATTTGTCGCATACGACAAATTGACAGTAGCACCAATTTGTCGCATACGACAAATTGACAGTAGTACCAATTTGTCGCATACGACAAATTGACAGTAGCACCAATTTGTCGCATACGACAAATTGACAGTTGAAACAATTTGTCGCATACGACAAATTGACAGTTGAACCAATTTGTCGCATACGACAAATTGACAGTAGTACCAATTTGTCGCATACGACAAATTGACAGTTGAATCAATTTGTCGCATACGACAATTTGACAGTAGTACCAATTTGTCGCATACGACAAATTGACAGTAGTACCAATCTGTCGCATACGACAAATTGACAGTTGAATCAATTTGTCGCATACGACAAATTGACAGTTGAATAAATTTGTCGCATACGACAAATTGACAGTTGAACCAATTTGTCGCATACGACAAGTTGACAGTTGAACCAATTTATCGCATACGAAAAATTGACAGTTGAACCAATTTGTGGCATACGACAAATTGACAGTAGTACCAATTTGTCGCATACGACAAATTGACAGTAGTACCAATTTGTCGCATACGACAAATTGACAGTTGAATCAATTTGTCGCATACGACAAATTGACAGTAGTACCAATTTGTCGCATACGACAAATTGACAGTAGCACCAATTTGTCGCATACGACAAATTGACAGTAGTACCAATTTATCGCATACGACAAATTGACAGTAGTACCAATTTGTCGCATACGACAAATTGACAGTTGAATCAATTTGTCGCATACGACAAATTGACAGTTGAACCAATTTGTGGCATACGACAAATTGACAGTAGTACCAATTTGTCGCATACGACAAATTGACAGTTTAACCAATTTGTCGCATACGACAAGTTGACAGTTGAACCATTTTGTCGCATACGACAAATTGACAGTTGAACCAATTTGTCGCATACGACAAGTTGACAGTTGAACCAATTTGTCGCATACGACAAATTGACAGTTGAACCAATTTGTGGCATACGACAAATTGACAGTAGTACCAATTTGTCGCAAACGACAAATTGACAGAAGTACCAATTTGTCGCATACGACAAATTGACAGTAGTACCAATTTGTCGCATACGACAAATTGACAGTTGAATCAATTTGTCGCATACGACAATTTGACAGTAGTACCAATCTGTCGCATCCGACGAATTGACAGTCGTACCAATCTGTCGCACACGACAAATTGACAGTTGAACCAATTTGTCGCATACGACAAATTGACAGTTGAATCAATTTGTCGCATACGACAAATTGACAGTTGAATCAATTTGTCGCATACGACAAATTGACAGTAGTACCAATTTGTCGCATACGACAAATTGACAGTTGAATCAATTTGTCGCATACGACAAATTGACAGTTAAACCAATTTGTCGCATACGACAAATTGACAGTTGAACCAATTTGTCGCATACGACAAATTGACAGTAGTACCAATTTGTCGCATACGACAAATTGACAGTAGTACCAATTTGTCGCATACGACAAACTGACTGTAGTACCAATTTGTCGCATACGACAAATTGACAGTAGTACCAATTTATCGCATACGACAAATTGACAGTAGTACCAATTTGTCGCATACGACAAATTGACAGTTGAATCAATTTGTCGTATACGACAAATTGACAGTTGAACCAATTTGTCGCATACGACAAATTGACAGTTGAACCAATTTGTCGCATACGACAAATTGACAGTTGAAGCAATTTGTCGCATACGACAAATTGACAGTTGAATCACTTTGTCGCATACGACAAATTGACAGTTGAAGCAATTTGTCGCATACGACAAATTGACAGTTGAATCACTTTGTCGCATACGACAATTTGATAGTAGTACCAACCTGTCGCATCCGACAATTTGATAGTAGTACCAACCTGTCGCTTCCGACAAATTGACAGTAGTACCAATTTGTCGCATACGACAAATTGACAGTTGAACCAATTTGTCGCATACGACAAATTGACAGTTGAATCAATTTGTCGCATACGACAAATTGACAGTTGAACCAATTTGTCGCATACGACAAGTTGACAGTTGAACCAATTTGTCGCATACGACAAATTGACAGTTGAATCAATTTGTCGCATACGACAAATTGACAGTAGTACCAATTTGTCGCATACGACAAATTGACAGTTGAATCAATTTGTCGCATACGACAAATTGACAGTTGAACCAATTTGTCGCATACGACAAATTGACAGTTGAACCAATTTGTCGCATACGACAAATTGACAGTTGAACCAATTTGTCGCATACGACAAATTGACAGTAGTACCAATTTGTCGCATACGACAAATTGACAGTTGAATCAATTTGTCGCATACGACAAATTGACAGTAGTACCAATTTGTCGCATACGACAAATTGACAGTTGAATTAATTTGTCGCATACGACAAACTGACAGTTGAATCAATTTGTCGCATACGACAAATTGACAGTAGTACCAATTTGTCGCATACGACAAATTGACAGTTGAATCAATTTGTCGCATACGACAAATTGACAGTAGTACCAATTTGTCGCATACGACAAATTGACAGTAGTACCAATTTGTCGCATACGACAAATTGACAGTAGTACCAATTTGTCGCATGCGAGAAATTGACAGTAGTACCAATTTGTCGCAAACGACAATATGACAGTAGTACTAATTTGTCGCATACGACAAATTGACAGTTGAACCAATTTGTCGCATACGACAAATTGACAGTTTAACCAATTTGTCGCATACGACAAGTTGACAGTTGAACCATTTTGTCGCATACGACAAATTGACAGTTGAACCAATTTGTCGCATACGACAAATTGACAGTAGTACCAATTTGTCGCATACGACAAATTGACAGTTGAATCAATTTGTCGCATACGACAATTTGACAATAGTACCAATCTGTCGCATCCGACAAATTGACAGTTGAATCAATCTGTCGCACACGACAAATTGACAGTTGAACCATTTTGTCGCATACGACAAATTGACAGTTGAACCAATTTGTCGCATACGACAAGTTGACAGTTGAACCATTTTGTCGCATACGACAAATTGACAGTTGAACCAATTTGTCGCATACGACAAATTGACAGTAGTACCAATTTGTCGCATACGACAAATTGACAGTTGAATCAATTTGTCGCATACGACAAATTGACAGTTGAATTAATTTGTCGCATACGACAAACTGACAGTTGAATCAATTTGTCGCATACGACAAATTGACAGTAGTACCAATTTGTCGCATACGACAAATTGACAGTTGAATCAATTTGTCGCATACGACAAATTGACAGTAGTACCAATTTGTCGCATACGACAAATTGACAGTAGTACCAATTTGTCGCATACGACAAATTGACAGTAGTACCAATTTGTCGCATGCGAGAAATTGACAGTAGTACCAATTTGTCGCAAACGACAATATGACAGTAGTACTAATTTGTCGCATACGACAAATTGACAGTAGTACCAATTTGTCGCATACGACAAATTGACAGTTGAAGCGATTTGTCGCATACGACAAATTGACAGTTGAATCAATTTGTCGTATACGACAAATTGACAGTTGAATCAATTTGTCGCATACGACAAATTGACAGTTGAACCAATTTGTCGCATACGACAAATTGACAGTTGAATCAATTTGTCGCATACGACAAATTGACAGTAGTACCAATTTGTCGCATACGACAAATTGACAGTTGAACCAATTTGTCGCATACGACAAATTGACAGTTTAACCAATTTGTCGCATACGACAAGTTGACAGTTGAACCATTTTGTCGCATACGACAAATTGACAGTTGAACCAATTTGTCG
Organism: Oscheius myriophilus; assembly: GCA_964057215.1. Taxonomy (NCBI): domain Eukaryota; kingdom Metazoa; phylum Nematoda; class Chromadorea; order Rhabditida; family Rhabditidae; genus Oscheius; species Oscheius myriophilus. The sequence goes on from OZ059906.1 coordinate 24,843,410, forward strand.
CATACGACAAATTGACAGTAGTACCAATTTGTCGCATACGACAAATTGACAGTTGAATCAATTTGTCGCATACGACAATTTGACAATAGTACCAATCTGTCGCATCCGACAAATTGACAGTTGAATCAATCTGTCGCACACGACAAATTGACAGTTGAACCATTTTGTCGCATACGACAAATTGACAGTTGAACCAATTTGTCGCATACGACAAATTGACAGTAGTACCAATTTGTCGCATACGACAAATTGACAGTTGAATCAATTTGTCGCATACGACAATTTGACAGTAGTACCAATCTGTCGCATCCGACGAATTGACAGTAGTACCAATCTGTCGCACACGACAAATTGACAGTTGAACCAATTTGTCGCATACGACAAGTTGACAGTTGAACCAATTTATCGCATACGAAAAATTGACAGTTGAACCAATTTGTGGCATACGACAAATTGACAGTAGTACCAATTTGTCGCATACGACAAATTGACAGTAGTACCAATTTGTCGCATACGACAAATTGACAGTAGTACCAATTTGTCGCATACGACAAGTTGACAGTTGAATCAATTTGTCGCATACGACAAATTGACAGTAGCACCAATTTGTCGCATACGACAAATTGACAGTTGAATCAATTTGTCGCATACGACAAATTGACAGTTGAACCAATTTGTCGCATACGACAAATTGACAGTTGAACCAATTTGTCGCATACGACAAATTGACAGTTGAACCAATTTGTCGCATACGACAAATTAACAGTAGTACCAATTTGTCGCATACGACAAATTGACAGTTGAATCAATTTGTCGCATACGACAAATTGACAGTAGTACCAATTTGTCGCATACGACAAATTGACAGTTGAACCAATTTGTCGCATACGACAAACTGACAGTTGAATCAATTTGTCGCATACGACAAATTGACAGTAGTACCAATTTGTCGCATACGACAAATTGACAGTTGAATCAATTTGTCGCATACGACAAATTGACAGTAGTACCAATTTGTCGCATACGACAAATTGACAGTAGTACCAATTTGTCGCATACGACAAATTGACAGTTGAACCAATTTGTCGCATACGACAAATTGACAGTAGTACCAATTTGTCGCATGCGAGAAATTGACAGTAGTACCAATTTGTCGCAAACGACAATATGACAGTAGTACTAATTTGTCGCATACGACAAATTGACAGTAGTACCAATTTGTCGCATACGACAAATTGACAGTAGTACCAATTTGTCGCATACGACAAATTGACAGTTGAACCAATTTGTCGCATACGACAAATTGACAGTTTAACCAATTTGTCGCATACGACAAGTTGACAGTTGAACCATATTGTCGCATACGACAAATTGACAGTTGAACCAATTTGTCGCATACGACAAATTGACAGTTGAATCAATTTGTCGCATACGACAATTTGACAATAGTACCAATCTGTCGCATCCGACAAATTGACAGTTGAATCAATCTGTCGCACACGACAAATTGACAGTTGAACCATTTTGTCGCATACGACAAATTGACAGTTGAACCAATTTGTCGCATACGACAAATTGACAGTAGTACCAATTTGTCGCATACGACAAATTGACAGTTGAATCAATTTGTCGCATACGACAATTTGACAGTAGTACCAATCTGTCGCATCCGACGAATTGACAGTAGTACCAATCTGTCGCACACGACAAATTGACAGTTGAACCAATTTGTCGCATACGACAAGTTGACAGTTGAACCAATTTATCGCATACGAAAAATTGACAGTTGAACCAATTTGTGGCATACGACAAATTGACAGTAGTACCAATTTGTCGCATACGACAAATTGACAGTAGTACCAATTTGTCGCATACGACAAATTGACAGTAGTACCAATTTGTCGCATACGACAAATTGACAGTTGAATCAATTTGTCGCATACGACAAATTGACAGTAGCACCAATTTGTCGCATACGACAAATTGACAGTTGAATCAATTTGTCGCATACGACAAATTGACAGTTGAATCAATTTGTCGCATACGACAAATTGACAGTAGTACCAATTTGTCGCATACGACAAATTGACAGTTAAACCAATTTGTCGCATACGACAAATTAACAGTTGAACCAATTTGTCGCATACGACAAATTGACAGTAGTACCAATTTGTCGCATACGACAAACTGACTGTAGTACCAATTTGTCGCACACGACAAATTGACAGTAGTACCAATTTATCGCATACGACAAATTGACAGTAGTACCAATTTGTCGCATACGACAAATTGACAGTTGAATCAATTTGTCGTATACGACAAATTGACAGTTGAACCAATTTGTCGCATACGACAAATTGACAGTTGAACCAATTTGTCGCATACGACAAATTGACAGTTGAACCAATTTGTCGCATACGACAAATTGACAGTTGAAGCAATTTGTCGCATACGACAAATTGACAGTTGAATCACTTTGTCGCATACGACAAATTGACAGTTGAATCACTTTGTCGCATACGACAATTTGATAGTAGTACCAACCTGTCGCATCCGACAAATTGACAGTAGTACCAATTTGTCGCATACGACAAATTGACAGTTGAATCAATTTGTCGCATACGACAAATTGACAGTTGAACCAATTTGTCGCATACGACAAGTTGACAGTTGAACCAATTTGTCGCATACGACAAATTGACAGTTGAATCAATTTGTCGCATACGACAAATTGACAGTAGTACCAATTTGTCGCATACGACAAATTGACAGTTGAATCAATTTGTCGCATACGACAAATTGACAGTTGAACCAATTTGTCGCATACGACAAATTGACAGTTGAACCAATTTGTCGCATACGAGAAGTTGACAGTTGAACCATTTTGTCGCATACGACAAATTGACAGTAGTACCAATTTGTCGCATACGACAAATTGACAGTTGAATCAATTTGTCGCAAACGACAAATTGACAGTAGTACCAATTTGTCGCATACGACAAATTGACAGTTGAACCAATTTGTCGCATACGCATACGACAACTTGACAGTTGAAGCAATTTGTCGCATACGACAAATTGATAGTTGAATCAAATTGTCGTATACGACAAATTGACAGTTGAACCAATTTGTCGCATACGACAAATTGACAGTAGTACCAATTGGTCGCATACGACAATTTGACAGTTGAACCAATTTGTCGTATGCGACAAATTGGTACTACTGTCAATTTGTCGTATGCGACAAATTGGGACTACTGTCAATTTGTCGTATGCGACAAATTGGTACTACTGTCAATTTGTCGTATGCGACAAATTGGTACTACTGTCAATTTGTCGTATGCGACAAATTGGTACTACTGTCAATTTGTCGTATGCGACAAATTGGTTCAACTGTCAATTTGTCGTATGCGACAAATTGGTTAAACTGTCAACCTGTCGTATGCGACAAATTGGTTCAACTGTCAATTTGTCGTATGCGACAAATTGGTTCAACTGTCAATTTGTCGTATGCGACAAATTGGTTCAACTGTCAATTTGTCGTATGCGACAAATTGGTACTACTGTCAATTTGTCGTATGCGACAAATCGATTCAACTGTCAATTTGTCGTATGCGACAAATTGGTTCAACTGTCAATTTGTCGTATGCGACAAATTGGTTCAACTGTCAACTTGTCGTATGCGACAAATTGGTTCAACTGTCAATTTGTCGTATGCGACCAATTGGTTTAACTGTCAATTTGTCGTATGCGACAAATTGGTTCAACTGTCAACTTGTCGTATGCGACCAATTGGTACTACTGTCAATTTGTCGTATGCGACAAATTGGTTCAACTGTCAATTTGTCGTATGCGACAAATTGGTACTACTGTCAATTTGTCGTATGCGACAAATTGATTCAACTGTCAATGTGTCGTATGCGACAAATTGGTTCAACTGTCAATTTGTGGTATGCGACAAATTGGTTCAACTGTCAACTTGTCGTATGCGACAAATTGGTTCAACTGTCAATTTGTCGTATGCGACAAATTGGTTCAACTGTCAATTTGTCGTATGCGACAAATTGGGACTACTGTCAATTTGTCGTATGCGACAAATTGGTACTACTGTCAATTTGTCGTATGCGACAAATTGGTACTACTGTCAATTTGTCGTATGCGACAAATTGGTACTACTGTCAATTTGTCGTATGCGACAAATTGGTACTACTGTCAATTTGTCGTATGCGACAAATCGGTTCAACTGTCAATTTGTCGTATGCGACAAATTGGTTCAACTGTCAACCTGTCGTATGCGACAAATTGGTTCAACTGTCAATTTGTCGTATGCGACAAATTGGTTCAACTGTCAATTTGTCGTATGCGACAAATTGGTTCAACTGTCAATTTGTCGTATGCGACAAATTGGTACTACTGTCAATTTGTCGTATGCGACAAATTGATTCAACTGTCAATTTGTCGTATGCGACAAATTGGTTCAACTGTCAATTTGTCGTATGCGACAAATTGGTTCAACTGTCAACTTGTCGTATGCGACAAATTGGTTCAACTGTCAATTTGTCGTATGCAACAAATTGGTTCAACTGTCAATTTGTCGTATGCGACAAATTGGTTCAACTGTCAATTTGTCGTATGCAACAAATTGGTTCAACTGTCAATTTGTCGTATGCGACAAATTGGTTCAACTGTCAATTTGTCGTATGCGATCAATTGGTACTACTGTCAATTTGTCGTATGCGACAAATTGGTTCAACTGTCAATTTGTCGTATGCGACAAATTGGTACTACTGTCAATTTGTCGTGTGCGACAAATTGATTCAACTGTCAATTTGTCGTATGCGACAAATTGGTACTACTGTCAATTTGTCGTATGCAACAAATTGGTACTACTGTCAATTTGTCGTATGCGACAAATTGGTACTACTGTCAATTTGTCGTATGCGACAAATTGGGACTACTGTCAATTTGTCGTATGCGACAAATTGGTACTACTGTCAATTTGTCGTATGCGACAAATTGGTACTACTGTCAATTTGTCGTATGCGACAAATTGGGACTACTGTCAATTTGTCGTATGCGACAAATTGGTACTACTGTCAATTTGTCGTATGCGACAAATTGGTACTACTGTCAATTTGTCGTATGCGACAAATTGGTACTACTGTCAATTTGTCGTATGCGACAAATTGGGACTACTGTCAATTTGTCGTATGCGACAAATTGGTACTACTGTCAATTTGTCGTATGCGACAAATTGGTACTACTGTCAATTTGTCGTATGCGACAAATTGGTACTACTGTCAATTTGTCGTATGCGACAAATTGGTACTACTGTCAATTTGTCGTATGCGACAAATCGGTTCAACTGTCAATTTGTCGTATGCGACAAATTGGTTCAACTGTCAACCTGTCGTATGCGACAAATTGGTTCAACTGTCAATTTGTCGTATGCGACAAATTGGTTCAACTGTCAATTTGTCGTATGCGACAAATTGGTTCAACTGTCAATTTGTCGTATGCGACAAATTGGTACTACTGTCAATTTGTCGTATGCGACAAATTGATTCAACTGTCAATTTGTCGTATGCGACAAATTGGTTCAACTGTCAATTTGTCGTATGCGACAAATTGGTTCAACTGTCAACTTGTCGTATGCGACAAATTGGTTCAACTGTCAATTTGTCGTATGCAACAAATTGGTTCAACTGTCAATTTGTCGTATGCGACAAATTGGTTCAACTGTCAATTTGTCGTATGCGATCAATTGGTACTACTGTCAATTTGTCGTATGCGACAAATTGGTTCAACTGTCAATTTGTCGTATGCGACAAATTGGTACTACTGTCAATTTGTCGTGTGCGACAAATTGATTCAACTGTCAATTTGTCGTATGCGACAAATTGGTACTACTGTCAATTTGTCGTATGCAACAAATTGGTACTACTGTCAATTTGTCGTATGCGACAAATTGGTACTACTGTCAATTTGTCGTATGCGACAAATTGGTACTACTGTCAATTTGTCGTATGCGACAAATTGGTACTACTGTCAATTTGTCGTATGCGACAAATTGGTACTACTGTCAATTTGTCGTATGCGACAAATTGGTTCAACTGTCAATTTGTCGTTTGCGACAAATTGGTTCAACTGTCAATTTGTCGTATGCGACAAATTGGTACTACTGTCAATTTGTCGTATGCGACAAATTGGTACTACTGTCAATTTGTCGTATGCGACAAATTGGTACTACTGTCAATTTGTCGTATGCGACAAATTGGTTCAACTGTCAATTTGTCGTATGCGACAAATTGGTACTACTGTCAATTTGTCCTATGCGACAAATTGGTTCAACTGTCAATTTGTCGTATGCGACAAATTGGTTCAACTGTCAATTTGTCGTATGCGACAAATTGGTTCAACTGTCAATTTGTTGTATGCGACAAATTGGTTCTACTGTCAATTTGTCGTATGCGACAAATTGATTCAACTGTCAATTTGTCGTATGCGACAAATTGATTCAACTGTCAATTTGTCGTATGCGACAAATTGATTCAACTGTCAATTTGTCGTAAGCGACAAATTGGTTCAACTGTCAATTTGTCGTATGCGACCAGTTGATTCAACTAACAATTTGTCGTATGCGACAAAATCATTCAATTGTCAATTTGTCGTATGCGACAAATTGATTCAACTGTCAATTTGTCGCATGCGACAAATTGGTTCAACTGTCAACTTGTCGTATGCGACAAATTGGTTCAACTGTCAATTTCGTATGCGACAAATTGGTTCAACTGTCAATTTGTCGTATGCGACAAATTGGTACTACTGTCAATTTGTCGTATGCGACAAATTGGTACTACTGTCAATTTGTCGTATGCGACAAATTGGTACTACTGTCAATTTGTCGTATGCGACAAATTGGTACTACTGTCAATTTGTCGTATGCGACAAATTGGTTCAACTGTCAATTTGTCGTTTGCGACAAATTGGTTCAACTGTCAATTTGTCGTATGCGACAAATTGGTACTACTGTCAATTTGTCGTATGCGACAAATTGGTACTACTGTCAATTTGTCGTATGCGACAAATTGGTACTACTGTCAATTTGTCGTATGCGACAAATTGGTTCAACTGTCAATTTGTCGTATGCGACAAATTGGTACTACTGTCAATTTGTCCTATGCGACAAATTGGTTCAACTGTCAATTTGTCGTATGCGACAAATTGGTTCAACTGTCAATTTGTCGTATGCGACAAATTGGTTCAACTGTCAATTTGTTGTATGCGACAAATTGGTTCTACTGTCAATTTGTCGTATGCGACAAATTGATTCAACTGTCAATTTGTCGTATGCGACAAATTGATTCAACTGTCAATTTGTCGTATGCGACAAATTGATTCAACTGTCAATTTGTCGTAAGCGACAAATTGGTTCAACTGTCAATTTGTCGTATGCGACCAGTTGATTCAACTAACAATTTGTCGTATGCGACAAAATCATTCAATTGTCAATTTGTCGTATGCGACAAATTGATTCAACTGTCAATTTGTCGCATGCGACAAATTGGTTCAACTGTCAACTTGTCGTATGCGACAAATTGGTTCAACTGTCAATTTCGTATGCGACAAATTGGTTCAACTGTCAATTTGTCGTATGCGACAAATTGGTACTACTGTCAATTTGTCGTATGCGACAAATTGAATCGACTGTCAATTTGTCGTATGCGACAAATTGGTTCAACTGTCAATTTGTCGTATGCGACAAATTGGTTCAACTGTCAACTTGTCGTATGCGACAAATTGGTTCAACTGTCAATTTGTCGTATGCGACAAATTGGTTCAACTGTCAATTTGTCGTATGCGACAAATTGGGACTACTGTCAATTTGTCGTATGCGACAAATTGGTACTACTGTCAATTTGTCGTATGCGACAAATTGGTACTACTGTCAATTTGTCGTATGCGACAAATTGGTACTACTGTCAATTTGTCGTATGCGACAAATTGGTACTACTGTCAATTTGTCGTATGCGACAAATTGGTACTACTGTCAATTTGTCGTATGCGACAAATCGGTTCAACTGTCAATTTGTCGTATGCGACAAATTGGTTCAACTGTCAACCTGTCGTATGCGACAAATTGGTTCAACTGTCAATTTGTCGTATGCGACAAATTGGTTCAACTGTCAATTTGTCGTATGCGACAAATTGGTTCAACTGTCAATTTGTCGTATGCGACAAATTGGTACTACTGTCAATTTGTCGTATGCGACAAATTGATTCAACTGTCAATTTGTCGTATGCGACAAATTGGTTCAACTGTCAATTTGTCGTATGCGACAAATTGGTTCAACTGTCAACTTGTCGTATGCGACAAATTGGTTCAACTGTCAATTTGTCGTATGCGACAAATTGGTACTACTGTCAATTTGTCGTGTGCGACAAATTGATTCAACTGTCAATTTGTCGTATGCGACAAATTGGTACTACTGTCAATTTGTCGTATGCGACAAATTGATTCAACTGTCAATTTGTCGCATGCGACAAATTGGTTCAACTGTCAACTTGTCGTATGCGACAAATTGGTTCAACTGTCAATTTCGTATGCGACAAATTGGTTCAACTGTCAATTTGTCGTATGCGACAAATTGGTACTACTGTCAATTTGTCGTATGCGACAAATTGAATCGACTGTCAATTTGTCGTATGCGACAAATTGGTTCAACTGTCAATTTGTCGTATGCGACAAATTGGTTCAACTGTCAACTTGTCGTATGCGACAAATTGGTTCAACTGTCAATTTGTCGTATGCGACAAATTGGTTCAACTGTCAATTTGTCGTATGCGACAAATTGGGACTACTGTCAATTTGTCGTATGCGACAAATTGGTACTACTGTCAATTTGTCGTATGCGACAAATTGGTACTACTGTCAATTTGTCGTATGCGACAAATTGGTACTACTGTCAATTTGTCGTATGCGACAAATTGGTACTACTGTCAATTTGTCGTATGCGACAAATTGGTACTACTGTCAATTTGTCGTATGCGACAAATCGGTTCAACTGTCAATTTGTCGTATGCGACAAATTGGTTCAACTGTCAACCTGTCGTATGCGACAAATTGGTTCAACTGTCAATTTGTCGTATGCGACAAATTGGTTCAACTGTCAATTTGTCGTATGCGACAAATTGGTTCAACTGTCAATTTGTCGTATGCGACAAATTGGTACTACTGTCAATTTGTCGTATGCGACAAATTGATTCAACTGTCAATTTGTCGTATGCGACAAATTGGTTCAACTGTCAATTTGTCGTATGCGACAAATTGGTTCAACTGTCAACTTGTCGTATGCGACAAATTGGTTCAACTGTCAATTTGTCGTATGCGACAAATTGGTACTACTGTCAATTTGTCGTGTGCGACAAATTGATTCAACTGTCAATTTGTCGTATGCGACAAATTGGTACTACTGTCAATTTGTCGTATGCGACAAATTGGTACTACTGTCAATTTGTCGTATGCGACAAATTGGTACTACTGTCAATTTGTCGTATGCGACAAATTGGTACTACTGTCAATTTGTCGTATGCGACAAATTGGTACTACTGTCAATTTGTCGTATGCGACAAATTGGTACTACTGTCAATTTGTCGTATGCGACAAATTGGTTCAACTGTCAATTTGTCGTTTGCGACAAATTGGTTCAACTGTCAATTTGTCGTATGCGACAAATTGGTACTACTGTCAATTTGTCGTATGCGACAAATTGGTACTACTGTCAATTTGTCGTATGCGACAAATTGGTACTACTGTCAATTTGTCGTATGCGACAAATTGGTTCAACTGTCAATTTGTCGTATGCGACAAATTGGTACTACTGTCAATTTGTCCTATGCGACAAATTGGTTCAACTGTCAATTTGTCGTATGCGACAAATTGGTTCAACTGTCAATTTGTCGTATGCGACAAATTGGTTCAACTGTCAATTTGTTGTTTGCGACAAATTGGTTCTACTGTCAATTTGTCGTATGCGACAAATTGATTCAACTGTCAATTTGTCGTATGCGACAAATTGATTCAACTGTCAATTTGTCGTAAGCGACAAATTGGTTCAACTGTCAATTTGTCGTATGCGACCAGTTGATTCAACTGTCAATTTGTCGTATGCGACAAAATCATTCAACTGTCAATTTGTCGTATGCGACAAATTGATTCAACTGTCAATTTGTCGCATGCGACAAATTGGTTCAACTGTCAACTTGTCGTATGCGACAAATTGGTTCAACTGTCAATTTCGTATGCGACAAATTGGTACTACTGTCAATTTGTCGTATGCGACAAATTGATTCGACTGTCAATTTGTCGTATGCGACAAATTGGTTCAACTGTCAATTTGTCGTATGCGACAAATTGGTGCAACTGTCAATTTGTAGTATGCGACAAATTGGTTCAACTGTCAATTTGTCGTATGCGACAAATTGACTCTACTGTCAATTTGTCGTATGCGACAAATTGGTACTACTGTCAATTTGTCGTATGCGACAAATTGGTACTACTGTCAATTTGTCGTATGCGACAAATTGGTTCAACTGTCAAATTGTCGTATGCGACAAATTGGTTCAACTGTCAACTTGTCGTATGCGACAAATTGGTTCAACTGTCAATTTGTCGTATGCGACAAATTGGTTCAACTGTCAATTTGTCGTATGCGACAAATTGGTTCAACTGTCAACTTGTCGTATGCGACAAATTGGTTCAACTGTCAACTTGTCGTATGCGACAAATTGGTTCAACTGTCAATTTGTCGTATGCGACAAATTGGTTCAACTGTCAATTTGTCGTAGGCGACAAATTGGTTCAACTGTCAATTTGTCGTATGCGACAAATTGGTACTACTGTCAATTTGTCGTATGCGACAAATTGATTCAACTGTCAACTTGTCGTATGCGACAAATTAGTTCGACTGTCAATTTGTCGTATGCGACAAATTGGTACTACTGTCAATTTGTCGTATGCGACAAATTGGTTCAACTGTCAATTTGTCGTATGCGACAAATTGGTTCAACTGTCAACTTGTCGTATGCGACAAATTGGTTCAATTGTCAATTTGTCGTATGCGACAAATTGGTTCAACTGTCAATTTGTCGTATGCGACAAATTGGTACTACTGTCAATTTGTCGTATGCGACAAATTGGTACTACTGTCAATTTGTCGTATGCGACAAATTGGTACTACTGTCAATTTGTCGTATGCGACAAATCGGTTCAACTGTCAATTTGTCGTATGCGACAAATTGGTTCAACTGTCAACCTGTCGTATGCGACAAATTGGTTCAACTGTCAATTTGTCGTATGCGACAAATTGGTTCAACTGTCAATTTGTCGTATGCGACAAATTGGTTCAACTGTCAATTTGTCGTATGCGACAAATTGGTACTACTGTCAATTTGTCGTCTGCGACAAATTGATTCAACTGTCAATTTGTCGTATGCGACAAATTGGTTCAACTGTCAATTTGTCGTATGCGACAAATTGGTTCAACTGTCAACTTGTCGTATGCGACAAATTGGTTCAACTGTCAATTTGTCGTATGCGACAAATTGGTACTACTGTCAATTTGTCGTGTGCGACAAATTGATTCAACTGTCAATTTGTCGTATGCGACAAATTGGTACTACTGTCAATTTGTCGTATGCGACAAATTGGTACTACTGTCAATTTGTCGTATGCGACAAATTGGTACTACTGTCAATTTGTCGTATGCGACAAATTGGTACTACTGTCAATTTGTCGTATGCGACAAATTGGTACTACTGTCAATTTGTCGTATGCGACAAATTGGTTCAACTGTCAATTTGTCGTTTGCGACAAATTGGTTCAACTGTCAATTTGTCGTATGCGACAAATTGGTACTACTGTCAATTTGTCGTATGCGACAAATTGGTACTACTGTCAATTTGTCGTATGCGACAAATTGGTACTACTGTCAATTTGTCGTATGCGACAAATTGGTTCAACTGTCAACCTGTCGTATGCGACAAATTGGTTCAACTGTCAATTTGTCGTATGCGACAAATTGGTTCAACTGTCAATTTGTCGTATGCGACAAATTGGTTCAACTGTCAATTTGTCGTATGCGACAAATTGGTACTACTGTCAATTTGTCGTATGCGACAAATTGATTCAACTGTCAATTTGTCGTATGCGACAAATTGGTTCAACTGTCAATTTCTCGTATGCGACAAATTGGTTCAACTGTCAACTTGTCGTATGCGACAAATTGGTTCAACTGTCAATTTGTCGTATGCGACAAATTGGTACTACTGTCAATTTGTCGTGTGCGACAAATTGATTCAACTGTCAATTTGTCGTATGCGACAAATTGGTACTACTGTCAATTTGTCGTATGCGACAAATTGGTACTACTGTCAATTTGTCGTATGCGACAAATTGGTACTACTGTCAATTTGTCGTATGCGACAAATTGGTACTACTGTCAATTTGTCGTATGCGACAAATTGGTACTACTGTCAATTTGTCGTATGCGACAAATTGGTTCAACTGTCAATTTGTCGTTTGCGACAAATTGGTTCAACTGTCAATTTGTCGTATGCGACAAATTGGTACTACTGTCAATTTGTCGTATGCGACAAATTGGTACTACTGTCAATTTGTCGTATGCGACAAATTGGTACTACTGTCAATTTGTCGTATGCGACAAATTGGTTCAACTGTCAATTTGTCGTATGCGACAAATTGGTACTACTGTCAATTTGTCCTATGCGACAAATTGGTTCAACTGTCAATTTGTCGTATGCGACAAATTGGTTCAACTGTCAATTTGTCGTATGCGACAAATTGGTTCAACTGTCAATTTGTTGTTTGCGACAAATTGGTTCTACTGTCAATTTGTCGTATGCGACAAATTGATTCAACTGTCAACTTGTCGTATGCGACAAATTGGTTCAACTGTCAATTTGTCGTATGCGACAAATTGGTACTACTGTCAATTTGTCGTGTGCGACAAATTGATTCAACTGTCAATTTGTCGTATGCGACAAATTGGTACTACTGTCAATTTGTCGTATGCGACAAATTGGTACTACTGTCAATTTGTCGTATGCGACAAATTGGTACTACTGTCAATTTGTCGTATGCGACAAATTGGTACTACTGTCAATTTGTCGTATGCGACAAATTGGTACTACTGTCAATTTGTCGTATGCGACAAATTGGTACTACTGTCAATTTGTCGTATGCGACAAATTGGTTCAACTGTCAATTTGTCGTTTGCGACAAATTGGTTCAACTGTCAATTTGTCGTATGCGACAAATTGGTACTACTGTCAATTTGTCGTATGCGACAAATTGGTACTACTGTCAATTTGTCGTATGCGACAAATTGGTACTACTGTCAATTTGTCGTATGCGACAAATTGGTTCAACTGTCAATTTGTCGTATGCGACAAATTGGTACTACTGTCAATTTGTCGTATGCGACAAATTGGTACTACTGTCAATTTGTCGTATGCGACAAATTGGTACTACTGTCAATTTGTCGTATGCGACAAATCGGTTCAACTGTCAATTTGTCGTATGCGACAAATTGGTTCAACTGTCAACCTGTCGTATGCGACAAATTGGTTCAACTGTCAATTTGTCGTATGCGACAAATTGGTTCAACTGTCAATTTGTCGTATGCGACAAATTGGTTCAACTGTCAATTTGTCGTATGCGACAAATTGGTACTACTGTCAATTTGTCGTATGCGACAAATTGATTCAACTGTCAATTTGTCGTATGCGACAAATTGGTTCAACTGTCAATTTGTCGTATGCGACAAATTGGTTCAACTGTCAACTTGTCGTATGCGACAAATTGGTACTACTGTCAATTTGTCGTATGCGACAAATTGGTACTACTGTCAATTTGTCGTATGCGACAAATTGGTTCAACTGTCAATTTGTCGTTTGCGACAAATTGGTTCAACTGTCAATTTGTCGTATGCGACAAATTGGTACTACTGTCAATTTGTCGTATGCGACAAATTGGTACTACTGTCAATTTGTCGTATGCGACAAATTGGTACTACTGTCAATTTGTCGTATGCGACAAATTGGTTCAACTGTCAATTTGTCGTATGCGACAAATTGGTACTACTGTCAATTTGTCCTATGCGACAAATTGGTTCAACTGTCAATTTGTCGTATGCGACAAATTGGTTCAACTGTCAATTTGTCGTATGCGACAAATTGGTTCAACTGTCAATTTGTTGTTTGCGACAAATTGGTTCTACTGTCAATTTGTCGTATGCGACAAATTGATTCAACTGTCAATTTGTCGTATGCGACAAATTGATTCAACTGTCAATTTGTCGTAAGCGACAAATTGGTTCAACTGTCAATTTGTCGTATGCGACCAGTTGATTCAACTGTCAATTTGTCGTATGCGACAAAATCATTCAACTGTCAATTTGTCGTATGCGACAAATTGATTCAACTGTCAATTTGTCGCATGCGACAAATTGGTTCAACTGTCAACTTGTCGTATGCGACAAATTGGTTCAACTGTCAATTTCGTATGCGACAAATTGGTACTACTGTCAATTTGTCGTATGCGACAAATTGATTCGACTGTCAATTTGTCGTATGCGACAAATTGGTTCAACTGTCAATTTGTCGTATGCGACAAATTGGTGCAACTGTCAATTTGTAGTATGCGACAAATTGGTTCAACTGTCAATTTGTCGTATGCGACAAATTGACTCTACTGTCAATTTGTCGTATGCGACAAATTGGTACTACTGTCAATTTGTCGTATGCGACAAATTGGTACTACTGTCAATTTGTCGTATGCGACAAATTGGTTCAACTGTCAAATTGTCGTATGCGACAAATTGGTTCAACTGTCAACTTGTCGTATGCGACAAATTGGTTCAACTGTCAATTTGTCGTATGCGACAAATTGGTTCAACTGTCAATTTGTCGTATGCGACAAATTGGTTCAACTGTCAACTTGTCGTATGCGACAAATTGGTTCAACTGTCAACTTGTCGTATGCGACAAATTGGTTCAACTGTCAATTTGTCGTATGCGACAAATTGGTTCAACTGTCAATTTGTCGTAGGCGACAAATTGGTTCAACTGTCAATTTGTCGTATGCGACAAATTGGTACTACTGTCAATTTGTCGTATGCGACAAATTGATTCAACTGTCAACTTGTCGTATGCGACAAATTAGTTCGACTGTCAATTTGTCGTATGCGACAAATTGGTACTACTGTCAATTTGTCGTAAGCGACAAATTGATTCAACTGTCAATTTGTCGTATGCGACAAATTGGTTCAACTGTCAATTTGTCGTATGCGACAAATTGGTTCAACTGTCAACTTGTCGTATGCGACAAATTGGTTCAACTGTCAACTTGTCGTATGCGACAAATTGGTTCAACTGTCATCTTGTCGTATGCGACAAATTGGTTCAACTGTCAATTTGTCGTATGCGACAAATTGGTTCAACTGTCAATTTGTCGTATGCGACAAATTGGTTCAACTGTCAACTTGTCGTATGCGACAAATTGGTTCAATTGTCAATTTGTCGTATGCGACAAATTGGTACTACTGTCAATTTGTCGTAAGCGACAAATTGATTCAACTGTCAATTTGTCGTATGCGACAAATTGGTTCAACTGTCAATTTGTCGTATGCGACAAATTGGTTCAACTGTCAACTTGTCGTATGCGACAAATTGGTTCAACTGTCAACTTGTCGTATGCGACAAATTGGTTCAACTGTCATCTTGTCGTATGCGACAAATTGGTTCAACTGTCAATTTGTCGTATGCGACAAATTGGTTCAACTGTCAATTTGTCGTATGCGACAAATTGGTTCAACTGTCAACTTGTCGTATGCGACAAATTGGTTCAATTGTCAATTTGTCGTATGCGACAAATTGGTTCAACTGTCAATTTGTCGTATGCGACAAATTGGTACTACTGTCAATTTGTCGTATGCGACAAATTGGTACTACTGTCAATTTGTCGTATGCGACAAATTGGTACTACTGTCAATTTGTCGTATGCGACAAATCGGTTCAACTGTCAATTTGTCGTATGCGACAAATTGGTTCAACTGTCAACCTGTCGTATGCGACAAATTGGTTCAACTGTCAATTTGTCGTATGCGACAAATTGGTTCAACTGTCAATTTGTCGTATGCGACAAATTGGTTCAACTGTCAATTTGTCGTATGCGACAAATTGGTACTACTGTCAATTTGTCGTCTGCGACAAATTGATTCAACTGTCAATTTGTCGTATGCGACAAATTGGTTCAACTGTCAATTTGTCGTATGCGACAAATTGGTTCAACTGTCAACTTGTCGTATGCGACAAATTGGTTCAACTGTCAATTTGTCGTATGCGACAAATTGGTACTACTGTCAATTTGTCGTGTGCGACAAATTGATTCAACTGTCAATTTGTCGTATGCGACAAATTGGTACTACTGTCAATTTGTCGTATGCGACAAATTGGTACTACTGTCAATTTGTCGTATGCGACAAATTGGTACTACTGTCAATTTGTCGTATGCGACAAATTGGTACTACTGTCAATTTGTCGTATGCGACAAATTGGTACTACTGTCAATTTGTCGTATGCGACAAATTGGTACTACTGTCAATTTGTCGTATGCGACAAATTGGTTCAACTGTCAATTTGTCGTTTGCGACAAATTGGTTCAACTGTCAATTTGTCGTATGCGACAAATTGGTACTACTGTCAATTTGTCGTATGCGACAAATTGGTACTACTGTCAATTTGTCGTATGCGACAAATTGGTACTACTGTCAATTTGTCGTATGCGACAAATTGGTTCAACTGTCAACCTGTCGTATGCGACAAATTGGTTCAACTGTCAATTTGTCGTATGCGACAAATTGGTTCAACTGTCAATTTGTCGTATGCGACAAATTGGTTCAACTGTCAATTTGTCGTATGCGACAAATTGGTACTACTGTCAATTTGTCGTATGCGACAAATTGATTCAACTGTCAATTTGTCGTATGCGACAAATTGGTTCAACTGTCAATTTCTCGTATGCGACAAATTGGTTCAACTGTCAACTTGTCGTATGCGACAAATTGGTTCAACTGTCAATTTGTCGTATGCGACAAATTGGTACTACTGTCAATTTGTCGTGTGCGACAAATTGATTCAACTGTCAATTTGTCGTATGCGACAAATTGGTACTACTGTCAATTTGTCGTATGCGACAAATTGGTACTACTGTCAATTTGTCGTATGCGACAAATTGGTACTACTGTCAATTTGTCGTATGCGACAAATTGGTACTACTGTCAATTTGTCGTATGCGACAAATTGGTACTACTGTCAATTTGTCGTATGCGACAAATTGGTTCAACTGTCAATTTGTCGTTTGCGACAAATTGGTTCAACTGTCAATTTGTCGTATGCGACAAATTGGTACTACTGTCAATTTGTCGTATGCGACAAATTGGTACTACTGTCAATTTGTCGTATGCGACAAATTGGTACTACTGTCAATTTGTCGTATGCGACAAATTGGTTCAACTGTCAATTTGTCGTATGCGACAAATTGGTACTACTGTCAATTTGTCCTATGCGACAAATTGGTTCAACTGTCAATTTGTCGTATGCGACAAATTGGTTCAACTGTCAATTTGTCGTATGCGACAAATTGGTTCAACTGTCAATTTGTTGTTTGCGACAAATTGGTTCTACTGTCAATTTGTCGTATGCGACAAATTGATTCAACTGTCAACTTGTCGTATGCGACAAATTGGTTCAACTGTCAATTTGTCGTATGCGACAAATTGGTACTACTGTCAATTTGTCGTGTGCGACAAATTGATTCAACTGTCAATTTGTCGTATGCGACAAATTGGTACTACTGTCAATTTGTCGTATGCGACAAATTGGTACTACTGTCAATTTGTCGTATGCGACAAATTGGTACTACTGTCAATTTGTCGTATGCGACAAATTGGTACTACTGTCAATTTGTCGTATGCGACAAATTGGTACTACTGTCAATTTGTCGTATGCGACAAATTGGTACTACTGTCAATTTGTCGTATGCGACAAATTGGTTCAACTGTCAATTTGTCGTTTGCGACAAATTGGTTCAACTGTCAATTTGTCGTATGCGACAAATTGGTACTACTGTCAATTTGTCGTATGCGACAAATTGGTACTACTGTCAATTTGTCGTATGCGACAAATTGGTACTACTGTCAATTTGTCGTATGCGACAAATTGGTTCAACTGTCAATTTGTCGTATGCGACAAATTGGTACTACTGTCAATTTGTCGTATGCGACAAATTGGTACTACTGTCAATTTGTCGTATGCGACAAATTGGTACTACTGTCAATTTGTCGTATGCGACAAATCGGTTCAACTGTCAATTTGTCGTATGCGACAAATTGGTTCAACTGTCAACCTGTCGTATGCGACAAATTGGTTCAACTGTCAATTTGTCGTATGCGACAAATTGGTTCAACTGTCAATTTGTCGTATGCGACAAATTGGTTCAACTGTCAATTTGTCGTATGCGACAAATTGGTACTACTGTCAATTTGTCGTATGCGACAAATTGATTCAACTGTCAATTTGTCGTATGCGACAAATTGGTTCAACTGTCAATTTGTCGTATGCGACAAATTGGTTCAACTGTCAACTTGTCGTATGCGACAAATTGGTTCAACTGTCAATTTGTCGTATGCGACAAATTGGTACTACTGTCAATTTGTCGTGTGCGACAAATTGATTCAACTGTCAATTTGTCGTATGCGACAAATTGGTACTACTGTCAATTTGTCGTATGCGACAAATTGGTACTACTGTCAATTTGTCGTATGCGACAAATTGGTACTACTGTCAATTTGTCGTATGCGACAAATTGGTACTACTGTCAATTTGTCGTATGCGACAAATTGGTACTACTGTCAATTTGTCGTATGCGACAAATTGGTTCAACTGTCAATTTGTCGTTTGCGACAAATTGGTTCAACTGTCAATTTGTCGTATGCGACAAATTGGTACTACTGTCAATTTGTCGTATGCGACAAATTGGTACTACTGTCAATTTGTCGTATGCGACAAATTGGTACTACTGTCAATTTGTCGTATGCGACAAATTGGTACTACTGTCAATTTGTCGTATGCGACAAATCGGTTCAACTGTCAATTTGTCGTATGCGACAAATTGGTTCAACTGTCAACCTGTCGTATGCGACAAATTGGTTCAACTGTCAATTTGTCGTATGCGACAAATTGGTTCAACTGTCAATTTGTCGTATGCGACAAATTGGTTCAACTGTCAATTTGTCGTATGCGACAAATTGGTACTACTGTCAATTTGTCGTATGCGACAAATTGATTCAACTGTCAATTTGTCGTATGCGACAAATTGGTTCAACTGTCAATTTCTCGTATGCGACAAATTGGTTCAACTGTCAACTTGTCGTATGCGACAAATTGGTTCAACTGTCAATTTGTCGTATGCGACAAATTGGTACTACTGTCAATTTGTCGTGTGCGACAAATTGATTCAACTGTCAATTTGTCGTATGCGACAAATTGGTACTACTGTCAATTTGTCGTATGCGACAAATTGGTACTACTGTCAATTTGTCGTATGCGACAAATTGGTACTACTGTCAATTTGTCGTATGCGACAAATTGGTACTACTGTCAATTTGTCGTATGCGACAAATTGGTACTACTGTCAATTTGTCGTATGCGACAAATTGGTTCAACTGTCAATTTGTCGTTTGCGACAAATTGGTTCAACTGTCAATTTGTCGTATGCGACAAATTGGTACTACTGTCAATTTGTCGTATGCGACAAATTGGTACTACTGTCAATTTGTCGTATGCGACAAATTGGTACTACTGTCAATTTGTCGTATGCGACAAATTGGTTCAACTGTCAATTTGTCGTATGCGACAAATTGGTACTACTGTCAATTTGTCCTATGCGACAAATTGGTTCAACTGTCAATTTGTCGTATGCGACAAATTGGTTCAACTGTCAATTTGTCGTATGCGACAAATTGGTTCAACTGTCAATTTGTTGTTTGCGACAAATTGGTTCTACTGTCAATTTGTCGTATGCGACAAATTGATTCAACTGTCAACTTGTCGTATGCGACAAATTGGTTCAACTGTCAATTTGTCGTATGCGACAAATTGGTACTACTGTCAATTTGTCGTGTGCGACAAATTGATTCAACTGTCAATTTGTCGTATGCGACAAATTGGTACTACTGTCAATTTGTCGTATGCGACAAATTGGTACTACTGTCAATTTGTCGTATGCGACAAATTGGTACTACTGTCAATTTGTCGTATGCGACAAATTGGTACTACTGTCAATTTGTCGTATGCGACAAATTGGTACTACTGTCAATTTGTCGTATGCGACAAATTGGTTCAACTGTCAATTTGTCGTTTGCGACAAATTGGTTCAACTGTCAATTTGTCGTATGCGACAAATTGGTTCAACTGTCAATTTGTCGTATGCGACAAATTGGTTCAACTGTCAATTTGTCGTATGCGACAAATTGGTTCAACTGTCAATTTGTCGTATGCGACAAATTGGTACTACTGTCAATTTGTCGTATGCGACAAATTGATTCAACTGTCAATTTGTCGTATGCGACAAATTGGTTCAACTGTCAATTTGTCGTATGCGACAAATTGGTTCAACTGTCAACTTGTCGTATGCGACAAATTGATTCAACTGTCAATTTGTCGTATGCGACAAATTGGTACTACTGTCAATTTGTCGTATGCGACAAATTGGTACTACTGTCAATTTGTCGTATGCGACAAATTGGTACTACTGTCAATTTGTCGTATGCGACAAATTGGTACTACTGTCAATTTGTCGTATGCGACAAATTGGTACTACTGTCAATTTGTCGTATGCGACAAATTGGTACTACTGTCAATTTGTCGTATGCGACAAATTGGTACTACTGTCAATTTGTCGTATGCGACAAATTGGTACTACTGTCAATTTGTCGTATGCGACAAATTGGTACTACTGTCAATTTGTCGTATGCGACAAATTGGTACTACTGTCAATTTGTCGTATGCGACAAATTGGTTCAACTGTCAATTTGTCGTATGCGACAAATTGGTACTACTGTCAATTTGTCGTATGCGACAAATTGGTTCAACTGTCAATTTGTCGTATGCGACAAATTGGTACTACTGTCAATTTGTCGTATGCGACAAATTGGTTCAACTGTCAATTTGTTGTTTGCGACAAATTGGTTCTACTGTCAATTTGTCGTATGCGACAAATTGATTCAACTGTCAATTTGTCGTATGCGACAAATTGATTCAACTGTCAATTTGTCGTAAGCGACAAATTGGATCAACTGTCAATTTGTCGTATGCGACCAGTTGATTCAACTGTCAATTTGTCGTATGCGACAAAATCATTCAACTGTCAATTTGTCGTATGCGACAAATTGATTCAACTGTCAATTTGTCGAATGCGACAAATTGGTTCAACTGTCAACTTGTCGTATGCGACAAATTGGTTCAACTGTCAATTTCGTATGCGACAAATTGGTACTACTGTCAATTTGTCGTATGCGACAAATTGATTCGACTGTCAATTTGTCGTATGCGACAAATTGGTTCAACTGTCAATTTGTCGTATGCGACAAATTGGTGCAACTGTCAATTTGTAGTATGCGACAAATTGGTTCAACTGTCAATTTGTCGTAAGCGACAAATTGACTCTACTGTCAATTTGTCGTATGCGACAAATTGGTACTACTGTCAATTTGTCGTATGCGACAAATTGGTACTACTGTCAATTTGTCGTATGCGACAAATTGGTTCAACTGTCAAATTGTCGTATGCGACAAATTGGTTCAACTGTCAACTTGTCGTATGCGACAAATTGGTTCAACTGTCAATTTGTCGTATGCGACAAATTGGTTCAACTGTCAATTTGTCGTATGCGACAAATTGGTTCAACTGTCAACTTGTCGTATGCGACAAATTGGTTCAACTGTCAACTTGTCGTATGCGACAAATTGGTTCAACTGTCAATTTGTCGTATGCGACAAATTGGTTCAACTGTCAATTTGTCGTAGGCGACAAATTGGTTCAACTGTCAATTTGTCGTATGCGACAAATTGGTACTACTGTCAATTTGTCGTATGCGACAAATTGATTCAACTGTCAACTTGTCGTATGCGACAAATTAGTTCAACTGTCAATTTGTCGTATGCGACAAATTGGTACTACTGTCAATTTGTCGTATGCGACAAATTGATTCAACTGTCAATTTGTCGTATGCGACAAATTGGTTCAACTGTCAATTTGTCGTATGCGACAAATTGGTTCAACTGTCAACTTGTCGTATGCGACAAATTGGTTCAACTGTCAACTTGTCGTATGCGACAAATTGGTTCAACTGTCATCTTGTCGTATGCGACAAATTGGTTCAACTGTCAATTTGTCGTATGCGACAAATTGGTTCAACTGTCAATTTGTCGTATGCGACAAATTGGTTCAACTGTCAACTTGTCGTATGCGACAAATTGGTTCAATTGTCAATTTGTCGTATGCGACAAATTGGTTCAACTGTCAATTTGTCGTATGCGACAAATTGGTACTACTGTCAATTTGTCGTATGCGACAAATTGGGAGTACTGTCAATTTGTCGTATGCGACAAATTGGTACTACTGTCAATTTGTCGTATGCGACAAATTGGTACTACTGTCAATTTGTCGTATGCGACAAATTGGTACTACTGTCAATTTGTCGTATGCGACAAATTGGTTCAACTGTCAATTTGTCGTATGCGACAAATTGGTTCAACTGTCAACCTGTCGTATGCGACAAATTGGTTCAACTGTCAATTTGTCGTATGCGACAAATTGGTTCAACTGTCAATTTGTCGTATGCGACAAATTGGTACTACTGTCAATTTGTCGTATGCGACAAATTGATTCAACCGTCAATTTGTCGTATGCGACAAATTGGTTCAACTGTCAATTTGTCGTATGCGACAAATTGGTTCAACTGTCAACTTGTCGTATGCGACAAATTGGTTCAACTGTCAATTTGTCGTATGCGACAAATTGGTTCAACTGTCAACTTGTCGTATGCGACCAATTGGTTCAACTGTCAACTTGTCGTATGCGACCAATTGGTACTACTGTCAATTTGTCGTATGCGACAAATTGGTACTACTGTCAATTTGTCGTATGCGACAAATTGATTCAACTGTCAATTTGTCGTATGCGACAAATTGGTTCAACTGTCAATTTGTCGTATGCGACAAATTGGTTCAACTGTCAACTTGTCGTATGCGACCAATTGGTTCAACTGTCAACTTGTCGTATGCGACCAATTGGTACTACTGTCAATTTGTCGTATGCGACAAATTGGTACTACTGTCAATTTGTCGTATGCGACAAATTGATTCAACTGTCAATTTGTCGTATGCGACAAATTGGTTCAACTGTCAATTTGTCGTATGCGACAAATTGGTTCAACTGTCAACTTGTCGTATGCGACAAATTGGTTCAACTGTCAATTTGTCGTATGCGACAAATTGGTTCAACGGTCAATTTGTCGTATGCGACAAATTGGTACTACTGTCAATTTGTCGTATGCGACAAATTGGTTCAACTGTCAACTTGTCGTATGCGACAAATTGGTTCAACTGTCAATTTGTCGTATGCGACAATTTGGTTCAACTGTCAATTTGTCGTATGCGACAAATTGGTTCAACTGTCAATTTGTCGTATGCGACCAATTGGTACTACTGTCATTTTGTCGTATGCGACAAATTGGTTCAACTGTCAATTTGTCGTATGCGACAAATTGGTTCAACTGTCAATTTGTCGTATGCGACAAATTGGTTCAACGGTCAATTTGTCGTATGCGACAAATTGGTACTACTGTCAATTTGTCGTATGCGACAAATTGGTACTACTGTCAATTTGTCGTATGCGACAAATTGGTTCAATTGTCAATTTGTCGTATGCGACAAATTGGTTCAACTGTCAATTTGTCGTATGCGACAAATTGGTACAACTGTCAATTTGTCGTATGCGACAAATTGGGACTACTGTCAATTTGTCGTATGCGACAAATTGGTACTACCGTCAATTTGTCGTATGCGACAAATTGGTACTACTGTCAATTTGTCGTATGCGACAAATTGGTACTACTGTCAATTTGTCGTATGCGACAAATTGGTTCAACTGTCAATTTGTCGTATGCGACAAATTGGTTCAACTGTCAACCTGTCGTATGCGACAAATTGGTTCAACTGTCAATTTGTCGTATGCGACAAATTTGTTCAACTGTCAATTTGTCGTATGCGACAAATTTGTTCAACTGTCAATTTGTCGTATGCGACAAATTGGTTCAACTGTCAATTTGTCGTATGCGACAAATTGGTTCAACTGTCAATTTGTCGTATGCGACAAATTGGTTCAACTGTCAATTTGTCGTATGCGACAAATTGGTTCAACTGTCAATTTGTCGTATGCGACAAATTGGTTCAACTGTCAATTTGTCGTATGCGACAAATTGGTTCAACTGTCAATTTGCCGTATGCGACAAATTGGTTCAACTGTCAATTTGTCGTATGCGACCAATTGGTACTACTGTCAATTTGTCGTATGCGACAAATTGGTTCAACTGTCAATTTGTCGTATGCGACAAACTGGTACTACTGTCAATTTGTCGTATGCGACAAATTGATTCAACTGTCAATTTGTCGTATGCGACAAATTGGTTCAACTGTCAGTTTGTCGTATGCGACAAATTGGTTCAACTGTCAACTTGTCGTATGCGACAAATTGGTTCAACTGTCAATTTGTCGTATGCGACAAATAGGTTCAACGGTCAATTTGTCGTATGCGACAAATTGGTACTACTGTCAATTTGTCGTATGCGACAAATTGGTACTACTGTCAATTTGTCGTATGCGACAAATTGATTCAACTGTCAATTTGTCGTATGCGACAAATTGGTTCAACTGTCAATTTGTCGTATGCGACAAATTGGTTCAACTGTCAACTTGTCGTATGCGACAAATTGGTTCAACTGTCAATTTGTCGTATGCGACAAATTGGTTCAACGGTCAATTTGTCGTATGCGACAAATTGGTACTACTGTCAATTTGTCGTATGCGACAAATTGGTTCAACTGTCAACTTGTCGTATGCGACAAATTGGTTCAACTGTCAATTTGTCGTATGCGACAATTTGGTTCAACTGTCAATTTGTCGTATGCGACAAATTGGTTCAACTGTCAATTTGTCGTATGCGACCAATTGGTACTACTGTCAATTTGTCGTATGCGACAAATTGGTTCAACTGTCAATTTGTCGTATGCGACAAATTGGTTCAACTGTCAATTTGTCGTATGCGACAAATTGGTTCAACGGTCAATTTGTCGTATGCGACAAATTGGTACTACTGTCAATTTGTCGTATGCGACAAATTGGTACTACTGTCAATTTGTCGTATGCGACAAATTGGTTCAATTGTCAATTTGTCGTATGCGACAAATTGGTACTACTGTCAATTTGTCGTATGCGACAAATTGGGACTACTGTCAATTTGTCGTATGCGACAAATTGGTACTACCGTCAATTTGTCGTATGCGACAAATTGGTACTACTGTCAATTTGTCGTATGCGACAAATTGGTTCAACTGTCAATTTGTCGTATGCGACAAATTGGTTCAACTGTCAATTTGTCGTATGCGACAAATTGGTTCAACTGTCAATTTGTCGTATGCGACAAATTGGTTCAACTGTCAATTTGCCGTATGCGACAAATTGGTTCAACTGTCAATTTGTCGTATGCGACCAATTGGTACTACTGTCAATTTGTCGTATGCGACAAATTGGTTCAACTGTCAATTTGTCGTATGCGACAAATTGGTACTACTGTCAATTTGTCGTATGCGACAAATTGATTCAACTGTCAATTTGTCGTATGCGACAAATTGGTTCAACTGTCAGTTTGTCGTATGCGACAAATTGGTTCAACTGTCAACTTGTCGTATGCGACAAATTGGTTCAACTGTCAATTTGTCGTATGCGACAAATAGGTTCAACGGTCAATTTGTCGTATGCGACAAATTGGTACTACTGTCAATTTGTCGTATGCGACAAATTGGTACTACTGTCAATTTGTCGTATGCGACAAATTGATTCAACTGTCAATTTGTCGTATGCGACAAATTGGTTCAACTGTCAATTTGTCGTATGCGACAAATTGGTACTACAGTCAATTTGTCGTATGCGACAAATTGGTACTACTGTCAATTTGTCGTATGCGACAAATTGGTACTACTGTCAATTTGTCGTATGCGACAAATTGGTTCAACTGTCAATTTGTCGTTTGCGACAAATTGGTTCAACTGTCAATTTGTCGTATGCGACAAATTGGTACTACTGTCAATTTGTCCTATGCGACAAATTGGTTCAACTGTCAATTTGTCGTATGCGACAAATTGGTACTACTGTCAATTTGTCGTATGCGACAAATTGGTTCAACTGTCAATTTGTCGTATGCGACAAATTGGTACTACTGTCAATTTGTCGTATGCGACAAATTGGTTCAACTGTCAATTTGTCGTATGCGACAAATTGGTACTACTGTCAATTTGTCCTATGCGACAAATTGGTTCAACTGTCAATTTGTCGTATGCGACAAATTGGTACTACTGTCAATTTGTCGTATGCGACAAATTGATTCAACTGTCAATTTGTCGTATGCGACAAATTGGTTCAACTGTCAATTTGTCGTATGCGACAAATTGGTTCAACTGTCAACTTGTCGTATGCGACAAATTGGTTCAACTGTCAATTTGTCGTATGCGACAAATTGGTTCAACGGTCAATTTGTCGTATGCGACAAATTGGTACTACTGTCAATTTGTCGTATGCGACAAATTGGTTCAACTGTCAACTTGTCGTATGCGACAAATTGGTTCAACTGTCAATTTGTCGTATGCGACAAATTGGTTCAACTGTCAATTTGCCGTATGCGACAAATTGGTTCAACTGTCAATTTGTCGTATGCGACCAATTGGTACTACTGTCAATTTGTCGTATGCGACAAATTGGTTCAACTGTCAATTTGTCGTATGCGACAAACTGGTACTACTGTCAATTTGTCGTATGCGACAAATTGATTCAACTGTCAATTTGTCGTATGCGACAAATTGGTTCAACTGTCAGTTTGTCGTATGCGACAAATTGGTTCAACTGTCAACTTGTCGTATGCGACAAATTGGTTCAACTGTCAATTTGTCGTATGCGACAAATAGGTTCAACGGTCAATTTGTCGTATGCGACAAATTGGTACTACTGTCAATTTGTCGTATGCGACAAATTGGTACTACTGTCAATTTGTCGTATGCGACAAATTGATTCAACTGTCAATTTGTCGTATGCGACAAATTGGTTCAACTGTCAATTTGTCGTATGCGACAAATTGGTTCAACGGTCAATTTGTCGTATGCGACAAATTGGTACTACTGTCAATTTGTCGTATGCGACAAATTGGTTCAACTGTCAACTTGTCGTATGCGACAAATTGGTTCAACTGTCAATTTGTCGTATGCGACAATTTGGTTCAACTGTCAATTTGTCGTATGCGACAAATTGGTCCAACTGTCAATTTGTCGTATGCGACCAATTGGTACTACTGTCAATTTGTCGTATGCGACAAATTGGTTCAACTGTCAATTTGTCGTATGCGACAAATTGGTTCAACTGTCAATTTGTCGTATGCGACAAATTGGTTCAACGGTCAATTTGTCGTATGCGACAAATTGGTACTACTGTCAATTTGTCGTATGCGACAAATTGGTACTACTGTCAATTTGTCGTATGCGACAAATTGGTTCAATTGTCAATTTGTCGTATGCGACAAATTGGTACTACTGTCAATTTGTCGTATGCGACAAATTGGGACTACTGTCAATTTGTCGTATGCGACAAATTGGTACTACCGTCAATTTGTCGTATGCGACAAATTGGTACTACTGTCAATTTGTCGTATGCGACAAATTGGTACTACTGTCAATTTGTCGTATGCGACAAATTGGTTCAACTGTCAATTTGTCGTATGCGACAAATTGGTTCAACTGTCAACCTGTCGTATGCGACAAATTGGTTCAACTGTCAATTTGTCGTATGCGACAAATTGGTTCAACTGTCAATTTGTCGTATGCGACAAATTGGTTCAACTGTCAATTTGTCGTATGCGACAAATTGGTTCAACTGTCAATTTGTCGTATGCGACAAATTGGTTCAACTGTCAATTTGTCGTATGCGACAAATTGGTTCAACTGTCAATTTGCCGTATGCGACAAATTGGTTCAACTGTCAATTTGTCGTATGCGACAAATTGATTCAACTGTCAATTTGTCGTATGCGACAAATTGGTACTACTGTCAATTTGTCGTATGCGACAAATTGGTACTACTGTCAATTTGTCGTATGCGACAAATTGATTCAACTGTCAATTTGTCGTATGCGACAAATTGGTTCAACTGTCAATTTGTCGTATGCGACAAATTGGTTCAACTGTCAATTTGTCGTATGCGACAAATTGGTTCAACTGTCAGTTTGTCGTATGCGACAAATTGGTACTACTGTCAATTTGTCGTATGCGACAAATTGATTCAACTGTCAATTTGTCGTATGCGACAAATTGGTTCAACTGTCAATTTGTCGTATGCGACAAATTGGTTCAACTGTCAATTTGTCGTATGCGACAAATTGGTTCAACTGTCAATTTGTCGTATGCGACAAATTGGTTCAACTGTCAATTTGTCGTATGCGACAAATTGGTTCAACTGTCAATTTGTCGTATGCGACCAATTGGTACTACTGTCAATTTGTCGTATGCGACAAATTGGTTCAACTGTCAATTTGTCGTATGCGACAAATTGGTACTACTGTCAATTTGTCGTATGCGACAAATTGATTCAACTGTCAATTTGTCGTATGCGACAAATTGGTTCAACTGTCAATTTGTCGTATGCGACAAATTGGTTCAACTGTCAACTTGTCGTATGCGACAAATTGGTTCAACTGTCAATTTGTCGTATGCGACAAATTGGTTCAACGATCAATTTGTCGTATGCGACAAATTGGTACTACTGTCAATTTGTCGTATGCGACAAATTGGTACTACTGTCAATTTGTCGTATGCGACAAATTGGTTCAACTGTCAATTTGTCGTATGCGACAAATTGATTCAACTGTCAATTTGTCGTATGCGACAAATTGGTTCAACTGTCAATTTGTCGTGTGCGACAAATTGGTTCAACTGTCAACTTGTCGTATGCGACAAATTGGTTCAACGGTCAATTTGTCGTATGCGACAAATTGGTACTACAGTCAATTTGTCGTATGCGACAAATTGGTTCAACTGTCAATTTGTCGTATGCGACAAATTGGTTCAACTGTCAACTTGTCGTATGCGACAAATTGGTTCAACTGTCAATTTGTCGTATGCGACAAATTGGTTCAACTGTCAATTTGTCGTATGCGACAAATTGGTTCAACTGTCAATTTGTCGTATGCGACCAATTTGTACTACTGTCAATTTGTCGTATGCGACAAATTGGTTCAACTGTCAATTTGTCGTATGCGACAAATTGGTACTACTGTCAATTTGTCGTAGGCGACAAATTGATTCAACTGTCAATTTGTCGTATGCGACAAATTGGTTCAACTGTCAATTTGTCGTATGCGACAAATTGGTTCAACTGTCAATTTGTCGTATGCGACAAATTGGTTCAACTGTCAATTTGTCGTTTGCGACAAATTGGTTCAACTGTCAATTTGTCGTATGCGACAAATTGGTACTACTGTCAATTTGTACTATGCGACAAATGGGTTCAACTGTCAATTTGTCGTATGCGACAAATTGGTACTACTGTCAATTTGTCGTATGCGACAAATTGGTTCAACTGTCAATTTGTCGTATGCGACAAATTGGTACTACTGTCAATTTGTCGTATGCGACAAATTGGTTCAACTGTCAATTTGTCGTATGCGACAAATTGGTACTACTGTCAATTTGTCCTATGCGACAAATTGGTTCAACTGTCAATTTGTCGTATGCGACAAATTGGTTCAACTGTCAATTTGTCGTATGCGACAAATTGGTACTACTGTCAATTTGTCGTATGCGACAAATTGATTCAACTGTCAATTTGTCGTATGCGACAAATTGGTTCAACTGTCAACCTGTCGTATGCGACAAATTGGTTCAACTGTCAATTTGTCGTATGCGACAAATTGGTTCAACTGTCAATTTGTCGTATGCGACAAATTGGTTCAACTGTCAACTTGTCGTATGCGACAAATTGGTTCAACTGTCAATTTGTCGTATGCGACAAATTGGTTCAACTGTCAATTTGTCGTATGCGACAAATTGGTTCAACTGTCAATTTGTCGTATGCGACCAATTTGTACTACTGTCAATTTGTCGTATGCGACAAATTGGTTCAACTGTCAATTTGTCGTATGCGACAAATTGGTACTACTGTCAATTTGTCGTAGGCGACAAATTGATTCAACTGTCAATTTGTCGTATGCGACAAATTGGTTCAACTGTCAATTTGTCGTATGCGACAAATTGGTTCAACTGTCAACTTGTCGTATGCGACAAATTGGTTCAACTGTCAATTTGTCGTATGCGACAAATTGGTTCAACGGTCAATTTGTCGTATGCGACAAATTGGTACTACTGTCAATTTGTCGTATGCGACAAATTGGTTCAACTGTCAACTTGTCGTATGCGACAAATTGGTTCAACTGTCAATTTGTCGTATGCGACAAATTGGTTCAACTGTCAATTTGTCGTATGCGACAAATTGGTTCAACTGTCAATTTGTCGTATGCGACCAATTGGTACTACTGTCAATTTGTCGTATGCGACAAATTGATTCAACTGTCAATTTGTCGTATGCGACAAATTGGTTCAACTGTCAATTTGTCGTATGCGACAAATTGGTTCAACTGTCAACTTGTCGTATGCGACAAATTGGTTCAACTGTCAATTTGTCGTATGCGACAAATTGGTTCAACTGTCAATTTGTCGTATGCGACAAATTGGTTCAACTGTCAATTTGTCGTATGCGACCAATTGGTACTACTGTCAATTTGTCGTATGCGACAAATTGGTTCAACTGTCAATTTGTCGTATGCGACAAATTGGTACTACTGTCAATTTGTCGTAGGCGACAAATTGATTCAACTGTCAATTTGTCGTATGCGACAAATTGGTTCAACTGTCAACTTGTCGTATGCGACAAATTGGTTCAACTGTCAATTTGTCGTATGCGACAAATTGGTTCAACGGTCAATTTGTCGTATGCGACAAATTGGTACTACTGTCAATTTGTCGTATGCGACAAATTGGTTCAACTGTCAACTTGTCGTATGCGACAAATTGGTTCAACTGTCAATTTGTCGTATGCGACAAATTGGTTCAACTGTCAATTTGTCGTATGCGACAAATTGGTTCAACGGTCAATTTGTCGTATGCGACAAATTGGTACTACTGTCAATTTGTCGTATGCGACAAATTGGTTCAACTGTCAACTTGTCGTATGCGACAAATTGGTTCAACTGTCAATTTTTCGTATGCGACAAATTGGTTCAACTGTCAATTTGTCGTATGCGACAAATTGGTTCAACTGTCAATTTGTCGTATGCGACCAATTGGTACTACTGTCAATTTGTCGTATGCGACAAATTGGTTCAACTGTCAATTTGTCGTATGCGACAAATTGGTTCAACTGTCAATTTGTCGTATGCGACAAATTGGTTCAACGGTCAATTTGTCGTATGCGACAAATTGGTACTACTGTCAATTTGTCGTATGCGACAAATTGGTACTACTGTCAATTTGTCGTATACGACAAATTGGTTCAATTGTCAATTTGTCGTATGCGACAAATTGTCAATTTGTCGTATGCGACAAATTGGGACTACTGTCAATTTGTCGTATGCGACAAATTGGTACTACCGTCAATTTGTCGTATGCGACAAATTGGTACTACTGTCAATTTGTCGTATGCGACAAATTGGTACTACTGTCAATTTGTCGTATGCGACATATTGGTTCAACTGTCAATTTGTCGTATGCGACAAATTGGTTCAACTGTCAACCTGTCGTATGCGACAAATTGGTTCAACTGTCAATTTGTCGTATGCGACAAATTGGTTCAACTGTCAATTTGTCGTATGCGACAAATTGGTTCAACTGTCAGTTTGTCGTATGCGACAAATTGGTACTACTGTCAATTTGTCGTATGCGACAAATTGATTCAACTGTCAATTTGTCGTTTGCGACAAATTGGTTCAACTGTCAATTTGTCGTATGCGACAAATTGGTTCAACTGTCAATTTGTCGTATGCGACAAATTGGTTCAACTGTCAATTTGTCGTATGCGACAAATTGGTTCAACTGTCAATTTGTCGTATGCGACAAATTGGTTCAACTGTCAATTTGTCGTATGCGACAAATTGATTCAACTGTCAATTTGTCGCATGCGACAAAATCATTCAACTGTTAATTTGTCGTATGCGACAAATTGGTACTACTGTCAACTTGTCGTATGCGACAAATTGATTCAACTGTCAATTTGTCGTATGCGACAAATTGGTTCAACTGTCAATTTGTCGTATGCGACAAATTGGTTCAACTGTCAACTTGTCGTATGCGACAAATTGGTTCAACTGTCAATTTGTCGTATGCGACAAATTGGTTCAACGATCAATTTGTCGTATGCGACAAATTGGTACTACTGTCAATTTGTCGTATGCGACAAATTGGTACTACTGTCAATTTGTCGTATGCGACAAATTGGTACTACTGTCAATTTGTCGTATGCGACAAATTGGTTCAACTGTCAATTTGTTGTATGCGACAAATTGATTCAACTGTCAATTTGTCGTATGCGACAAATTGGTTCAACTGTCAATTTGTCGTGTGCGACAAATTGGTTCAACTGTCAACTTGTCGTATGCGACAAATTGGTTCAACGGTCAATTTGTCGTATGCGACAAATTGGTACTACAGTCAATTTGTCGTATGCGACAAATTGGTACTACTGTCAATTTGTCGTATGCGACAAATTGGTACTACTGTCAATTTGTCGTATGCGACAAATTGGTTCAACTGTCAATTTGTCGTTTGCGACAAATTGGTTCAACTGTCAATTTGTCGTATGCGACAAATTGGTTCAACGGTCAATTTGTCGTATGCGACAAATTGGTACTACTGTCAATTTGTCGTATGCGACAAATTGGTACTACTGTCAATTTGTCGTATGCGACAAATTGGTTCAATTGTCAATTTGTCGTATGCGACAAATTGGTTCAACTGTCAATTTGTCGTATGCGACAAATTGGTACAACTGTCAATT
The DNA here is from genome assembly GCA_964057215.1 of Oscheius myriophilus. Lineage (NCBI taxonomy): Eukaryota > Metazoa > Nematoda > Chromadorea > Rhabditida > Rhabditidae > Oscheius > Oscheius myriophilus. The sequence goes on from OZ059906.1 coordinate 24,876,914, forward strand.
TGTCGTATGCGACAAATTGGGACTACTGTCAATTTGTCGTATGCGACAAATTGGTACTACCGTCAATTTGTCGTATGCGACAAATTGGTACTACTGTCAATTTGTCGTATGCGACAAATTGGTACTACTGTCAATTTGTCGTATGCGACAAATTGGTTCAACTGTCAATTTGTCGTATGCGACAAATTGGTTCAACTGTCAACCTGTCGTATGCGACAAATTGGTTAAACTGTCAATTTGTCGTATGCGACAAATTGGTTCAACTGTCAATTTGTCGTATGCGACAAATTGGTTCAACTGTCAGTTTGTCGTATGCGACAAATTGGTACTACTGTCAATTTGTCGTATGCGACAAATTGATTCAACTGTCAATTTGTCGTTTGCGACAAATTGGTTCAACTGTCAATTTGTCGTATGCGACAAATTGGTTCAACTGTCAATTTGTCGTATGCGACAAATTGGTTCAACTGTCAATTTGTCGTATGCGACAAATTGGTACTACTGTCAATTTGTCGTATGCGACAAATTGGTTCAACTGTCAATTTGTCGTATGCGACAAATTGGTACTACTGTCAATTTGTCGTATGCGACAAATTGGTTCAACTGTCAATTTGTCGTATGCGACAAATTGGCTCAACTGTCAATTTGTCGTATGCGACAAATTGGTTCAACTGTCAATTTGTCGTATGCGACAATTTGGTTCAACTGTCAATTTGTCGTATGCGACAAATTGATTCAACTGTCAATTTGTCGTATGCGACAAATTGATTCAACTGTCAATTTGTCGTATGCGACAAATTGATTCAACTGTCAATTTGTCGTAAGCGACAAATTGGTTCAACTGTCAAATTGTCGTATGCGACCAGTTGATTCAACTGTCAAATTGTCGTATGCGACAAAATCATTCAACTGTCAATTTGTCGTATGCGACAAATTGATTCAACTGTCAATTTGTCGCATGCGACAAAATCATTCAACTGTTAATTTGTCGTATGCGACAAATTGGTACTACTGTCAACTTGTCGTATGCGACAAATTGGTACTACTGTCAATTTGTCGTATGCGACAAATTGGTACTACTGTCAATTTGTCGTATGCGACAAATTGGTACTACTGTCAATTTGTCGTATGCGACAAATTGGTTCAACTGTCAATTTGTCAAATGCGACAAATTGATTCAACTGTCAATTTGTCGTATGCGACAAATTGGTACTACTGTCAATTTGTCGTATGCGACAAATTGGTACTACTGTCAATTTGTCGTATGCGACAAATTGGTACTACTGTCAATTTGTCGTATGCGACAAATTGGTACTACTGTCAATTTGTCGTATGCGACAAAATCATTCAACTGTCAATTTGTCGTATGCGACAAATTGGTACTACTGTTACTACTGTCAATTTGTCGTATGCGACAAATTGGTACTACTGTCAATTTATCGTATGCGACAAATTGATTCAACTGTCAATTTGTCGTATGCGACAAATTGGTTCAACTGTCAATTTGTCGTATGCGACAAATTGGTTCAACTGTCAACCTGTCGTATGCGACAAATTGGTTCAACTGTCAATTTGTCGTATGCGACAAATTGGTTCAACTGTCAATTTGTCGTATGCGACAAATTGGTTCAACTGTCAGTTTGTCGTATGCGACAAATTGGTACTACTGTCAATTTGTCGTATGCGACAAATTGATTCAACTGTCAATTTGTCGTTTGCGACAAATTGGTTCAACTGTCAATTTGTCGTATGCGACAAATTGGTTCAACTGTCAATTTGTCGTATGCGACAAATTGGTTCAACTGTCAATTTGTCGTATGCGACGAATTGGTTCAACGGTCAATTTGTCGTATGCGACAAATTGGTACTACTGTCAATTTGTCGTATGCGACAAATTGGTACTACTGTCAATTTGTCGTATGCGACAAATTGGTACTACTGTCATTTTGTCGTATGCGACAAATTGGGACTACTGTCAATTTGTCGTATGCGACAAATTGGTACTACCGTCAATTTGTCGTATGCGACAAATTGGTACTACTGTCAATTTGTCGTATGCGACAAATTGGTACTACTGTCAATTTGTCGTATGCGACATATTGGTTCAACTGTCAATTTGTCGTATGCGACAAATTGGTTCAACTGTCAACCTGTCGTATGCGACAAATTGGTTCAACTGTCAATTTGTCGTATGCGACAAATTGGTACTACTGTCAATTTGTCGTATGCGACAAATTGGTACTACTGTCAATTTGTCGTATGCGACAAATTGGTTCAACTGTCAATTTGTCGTTTGCGACAAATTGGTTCAACTGTCAATTTGTCGTATGCGACAAATTGGTTCAACGGTCAATTTGTCGTATGCGACAAATTGGTACTACTGTCAATTTGTCGTATGCGACAAATTGGTACTACTGTCAATTTGTCGTATGCGACAAATTGGTTCAATTGTCAATTTGTCGTATGCGACAAATTGGTTCAACTGTCAATTTGTCGTATGCGACAAATTGGTACAACTGTCAATTTGTCGTATGCGACAAATTGGGACTACTGTCAATTTGTCGTATGCGACAAATTGGTACTACCGTCAATTTGTCGTATGCGACAAATTGGTACTACTGTCAATTTGTCGTATGCGACAAATTGGTTCAACTGTCAATTTGTCGTTTGCGACAAATTGGTTCAACTGTCAATTTGTCGTATGCGACAAATTGGTTCAACGGTCAATTTGTCGTATGCGACAAATTGGTACTACTGTCAATTTGTCGTATGCGACAAATTGGTACTACTGTCATTTTGTCGTATGCGACAAATTGGGACTACTGTCAATTTGTCGTATGCGACAAATTGGTACTACCGTCAATTTGTCGTATGCGACAAATTGGTACTACTGTCAATTTGTCGTATGCGACAAATTGGTACTACTGTCAATTTGTCGTATGCGACATATTGGTTCAACTGTCAATTTGTCGTATGCGACAAATTGGTTCAACTGTCAACCTGTCGTATGCGACAAATTGGTTCAACTGTCAATTTGTCGTATGCGACAAATTGGTTCAACTGTCAATTTGTCGTATGCGACAAATTGGTTCAACTGTCAGTTTGTCGTATGCGACAAATTGGTACTACTGTCAATTTGTCGTATGCGACAAATTGATTCAACTGTCAATTTGTCGTTTGCGACAAATTGGTTCAACTGTCAATTTGTCGTATGCGACAAATTGGTTCAACTGTCAATTTGTCGTATGCGACAAATTGGTTCAACTGTCAATTTGTCGTATGCGACGAATTGGTTCAACGGTCAATTTGTCGTATGCGACAAATTGGTACTACTGTCAATTTGTCGTATGCGACAAATTGGTACTACTGTCAATTTGTCGTATGCGACAAATTGGTACTACTGTCATTTTGTCGTATGCGACAAATTGGGACTACTGTCAATTTGTCGTATGCGACAAATTGGTACTACCGTCAATTTGTCGTATGCGACAAATTGGTACTACTGTCAATTTGTCGTATGCGACAAATTGGTACTACTGTCAATTTGTCGTATGCGACATATTGGTTCAACTGTCAATTTGTCGTATGCGACAAATTGGTTCAACTGTCAACCTGTCGTATGCGACAAATTGGTTCAACTGTCAAATTGTCGTATGCGACAAATTGGTTCAACTGTCAATTTGTCGTATGCGACAAATTGGTTCAACTGTCAGTTTGTCGTATGCGACAAATTGGTACTACTGTCAATTTGTCGTATGCGACAAATTGATTCAACTGTCAATTTGTCGTTTGCGACAAATTGGTTCAACTGTCAATTTGTCGTATGCGACAAATTGGTTCAACTGTCAATTTGTCGTATGCGACAAATTGGTTCAACTGTCAATTTGTCGTATGCGACAAATTGGTTCAACTGTCAATTTGTCGTATGCGACAAATTGGTTCAACTGTCAATTTGTCGTATGCGACAAATTGATTCAACTGTCAATTTGTCGCATGCGACAAAATCATTCAACTGTTAATTTGTCGTATGCGACAAATTGGTACTACTGTTAACTTGTCGTATGCGACAAATTGATTCAACTGTCAATTTGTCGTATGCGACAAATTGGTTCAACTGTCAATTTGTCGTATGCGACAAATTGGTTCAACTGTCAACTTGTCGTATGCGACAAATTGGTACTACTGTCAATTTGTCGTATGCGACAAATTGGTACTACTGTCAATTTGTCGTATGCGACAAATTGGTACTACTGTCAATTTGTCGTATGCGACAAATTGGTTCAACTGTCAATTTGTCGTATGCGACAAATTGATTCAACTGTCAATTTGTCGTATGCGACAAATTGGTTCAACTGTCAATTTGTCGTGTGCGACAAATTGGTTCAACTGTCAACTTGTCGTATGCGACAAATTGGTTCAACGGTCAATTTGTCGTATGCGACAAATTGGTACTACAGTCAATTTGTCGTATGCGACAAATTGGTACTACTGTCAATTTGTCGTATGCGACAAATTGGTACTACTGTCAATTTGTCGTATGCGACAAATTGGTTCAACTGTCAATTTGTCGTTTGCGACAAATTGGTTCAACTGTCAATTTGTCGTATGCGACAAATTGGTTCAACGGTCAATTTGTCGTATGCGACAAATTGGTACTACTGTCAATTTGTCGTATGCGACAAATTGGTACTACTGTCAATTTGTCGTATGCGACAAATTGGTTCAATTGTCAATTTGTCGTATGCGACAAATTGGTTCAACTGTCAATTTGTCGTATGCGACAAATTGGTACAACTGTCAATTTGTCGTATGCGACAAATTGGGACTACTGTCAATTTGTCGTATGCGACAAATTGGTACTACCGTCAATTTGTCGTATGCGACAAATTGGTACTACTGTCAATTTGTCGTATGCGACAAATTGGTTCAACTGTCAATTTGTCGTTTGCGACAAATTGGTTCAACTGTCAATTTGTCGTATGCGACAAATTGGTTCAACGGTCAATTTGTCGTATGCGACAAATTGGTACTACTGTCAATTTGTCGTATGCGACAAATTGGTACTACTGTCATTTTGTCGTATGCGACAAATTGGGACTACTGTCAATTTGTCGTATGCGACAAATTGGTACTACCGTCAATTTGTCGTATGCGACAAATTGGTACTACTGTCAATTTGTCGTATGCGACAAATTGGTACTACTGTCAATTTGTCGTATGCGACATATTGGTTCAACTGTCAATTTGTCGTATGCGACAAATTGGTTCAACTGTCAACCTGTCGTATGCGACAAATTGGTTCAACTGTCAATTTGTCGTATGCGACAAATTGGTTCAACTGTCAATTTGTCGTATGCGACAAATTGGTTCAACTGTCAGTTTGTCGTATGCGACAAATTGGTACTACTGTCAATTTGTCGTATGCGACAAATTGATTCAACTGTCAATTTGTCGTTTGCGACAAATTGGTTCAACTGTCAATTTGTCGTATGCGACAAATTGGTTCAACTGTCAATTTGTCGTATGCGACAAATTGGTTCAACTGTCAATTTGTCGTATGCGACAAATTGGTTCAACTGTCAATTTGTCGTATGCGACAAATTGGTTCAACTGTCAATTTGTCGTATGCGACAAATTGATTCAACTGTCAATTTGTCGTATGCGACAAATTGGTTCAACTGTCAATTTGTCGTATGCGACAAATTGATTCAACTGTCAATTTGTCGCATGCGACAAAATCATTCAACTGTTAATTTGTCGTATGCGACAAATTGGTACTACTGTCAACTTGTCGTATGCGACAAATTGATTCAACTGTCAATTTGTCGTATGCGACAAATTGGTTCAACTGTCAATTTGTCGTATGCGACAAATTGGTTCAACTGTCAACTTGTCGTATGCGACAAATTGGTTCAACTGTCAATTTGTCGTATGCGACAAATTGGTTCAACGATCAATTTGTCGTATGCGACAAATTGGTACTACTGTCAATTTGTCGTATGCGACAAATTGGTACTACTGTCAATTTGTCGTATGCGACAAATTGGTACTACTGTCAATTTGTCGTATGCGACAAATTGGTTCAACTGTCAATTTGTCGTATGCGACAAATTGATTCAACTGTCAATTTGTCGTATGCGACAAATTGGTTCAACTGTCAATTTGTCGTGTGCGACAAATTGGTTCAACTGTCAACTTGTCGTATGCGACAAATTGGTTCAACGGTCAATTTGTCGTATGCGACAAATTGGTACTACAGTCAATTTGTCGTATGCGACAAATTGGTACTACTGTCAATTTGTCGTATGCGACAAATTGGTACTACTGTCAATTTGTCGTATGCGACAAATTGGTTCAACTGTCAATTTGTCGTTTGCGACAAATTGGTTCAACTGTCAATTTGTCGTATGCGACAAATTGGTTCAACGGTCAATTTGTCGTATGCGACAAATTGGTACTACTGTCAATTTGTCGTATGCGACAAATTGGTACTACTGTCAATTTGTCGTATGCGACAAATTGGTTCAATTGTCAATTTGTCGTATGCGACAAATTGGTTCAACTGTCAATTTGTCGTATGCGACAAATTGGTACAACTGTCAATTTGTCGTATGCGACAAATTGGGACTACTGTCAATTTGTCGTATGCGACAAATTGGTACTACCGTCAATTTGTCGTATGCGACAAATTGGTACTACTGTCAATTTGTCGTATGCGACAAATTGGTACTACTGTCAATTTGTCGTATGCGACAAATTGATTCAACTGTCAATTTGTCGTTTGCGACAAATTGGTTCAACTGTCAATTTGTCGTATGCGACAAATTGGTTCAACTGTCAATTTGTCGTATGCGACAAATTGGTTCAACTGTCAATTTGTCGTATGCGACAAATTGGTTCAACTGTCAATTTGTCGTATGCGACAAATTGGTTCAACTGTCAATTTGTCGTATGCGACAAATTGATTCAACTGTCAATTTGTCGCATGCGACAAAATCATTCAACTGTTAATTTGTCGTATGCGACAAATTGGTACTACTGTCAACTTGTCGTATGCGACAAATTGATTCAACTGTCAATTTGTCGTATGCGACAAATTGGTTCAACTGTCAATTTGTCGTATGCGACAAATTGGTTCAACTGTCAACTTGTCGTATGCAACAAATTGGTTCAACTGTCAATTTGTCGTATGCGACAAATTGGTTCAACGATCAATTTGTCGTATGCGACAAATTGGTACTACTGTCAATTTGTCGTATGCGACAAATTGGTACTACTGTCAATTTGTCGTATGCGACAAATTGGTACTACTGTCAATTTGTCGTATGCGACAAATTGGTACTACTGTCAATTTGTCGTATGCGACAAATTGGTTCAACTGTCAATTTGTCGTATGCGACAAATTGATTCAACTGTCAATTTGTCGTATGCGACAAATTGGTTCAACTGTCAATTTGTCGTGTGCGACAAATTGGTTCAACTGTCAACTTGTCGTATGCGACAAATTGGTTCAACGGTCAATTTGTCGTATGCGACAAATTGGTACTACAGTCAATTTGTCGTATGCGACAAATTGGTACTACTGTCAATTTGTCGTATGCGACAAATTGGTACTACTGTCAATTTGTCGTATGCGACAAATTGGTTCAACTGTCAATTTGTCGTTTGCGACAAATTGGTTCAACTGTCAATTTGTCGTATGCGACAAATTGGTTCAACGGTCAATTTGTCGTATGCGACAAATTGGTACTACTGTCAATTTGTCGTATGCGACAAATTGGTACTACTGTCAATTTGTCGTATGCGACAAATTGGTTCAATTGTCAATTTGTCGTATGCGACAAATTGGTTCAACTGTCAATTTGTCGTATGCGACAAATTGGTTCAACTGTCAATTTGTCGTATGCGACAAATTGGCTCAACTGTCAATTTGTCGTATGCGACAAATTGGTTCAACTGTCAATTTGTCGTATGCGACAATTTGGTTCAACTGTCAATTTGTCGTATGCGACAAATTGATTCAACTGTCAATTTGTCGTATGCGACAATTTGATTCAACTGTCAATTTGTCGTATGCGACAAATTGATTCAACTGTCAATTTGTCGTAAGCGACAAATTGGTTCAACTGTCAAATTGTCGTATGCGACCAGTTGATTCAACTGTCAAATTGTCGTATGCGACAAAATCATTCAACTGTCAATTTGTCGTATGCGACAAATTGATTCAACTGTCAATTTGTCGCATGCGACAAAATCATTCAACTGTTAATTTGTCGTATGCGACAAATTGGTACTACTGTCAACTTGTCGTATGCGACAAATTGGTACTACTGTCAATTTGTCGTATGCGACAAATTGGTACTACTGTCAATTTGTCGTATGCGACAAATTGGTACTACTGTCAATTTGTCGTATGCGACAAATTGGTTCAACTGTCAATTTGTCAAATGCGACAAATTGATTCAACTGTCAATTTGTCGTATGCGACAAATTGGTACTACTGTCAATTTGTCGTATGCGACAAATTGGTACTACTGTCAATTTGTCGTATGCGACAAATTGGTACTACTGTCAATTTGTCGTATGCGACAAATTGGTACTACTGTCAATTTGTCGTATGCGACAAAATCATTCAACTGTCAATTTGTCGTATGCGACAAATTGGTACTACTGTTACTACTGTCAATTTGTCGTATGCGACAAATTGGTACTACTGTCAATTTATCGTATGCGACAAATTGATTCAACTGTCAATTTGTCGTATGCGACAAATTGGTTCAACTGTCAATTTGTCGTATGCGACAAATTGGTTCAACTGTCAATTTGTCGTATGCGACAAATTGGTTCAACTGTCAATTTGTCGTATGCGACGAATTGGTTCAACGGTCAATTTGTCGTATGCGACAAATTGGTACTACTGTCAATTTGTCGTATGCGACAAATTGGTACTACTGTCAATTTGTCGTATGCGACAAATTGGTACTACTGTCATTTTGTCGTATGCGACAAATTGGTACTACTGTCAATTTGTCGTATGCGACAAATTGGTTCAACTGTCAATTTGTCGTATGCGACAAATTGGTTCAACTGTCAATTTGTCGTATGCGACGAATTGGTTCAACGGTCAATTTGTCGTATGCGACAAATTGGTACTACTGTCAATTTGTCGTATGCGACAAATTGGTACTACTGTCAATTTGTCGTATGCGACAAATTGGTACTACTGTCATTTTGTCGTATGCGACAAATTGGTACTACTGTCAATTTGTCGTATGCGACAAATTGGTACTACTGTTAATTTGTCGTATGCGACAAATTGGTACTACTGTCAATTTGTCGTATGCGACAAATTGGTACTACTGTCAATTTGTCGTATGCGACAAATTGGTACTACTGTCAATTTGTCCTATGCGACAAATTGGTTCAACTGTCAATTTGTCGTATGCGACGAATTGGTACTTCTGTCAATTTGTCGTATGCGACAAATTGGTTCAACTGTCAATTTGTCGTATGCGACAAATTGGTACTACTGTCAATTTGTCGTATGCGACAAATTGGTTCAACTGTCAATTTGTCGTATGCGACAAATTGGTACTACTGTCAATTTGTCCTATGCGACAAATTGGTTCAACTGTCAATTTGTCGTATGCGACAAATTGGTTCAACTGTCAATTTGTCGTATGCGACAAATTGTTTCAACTGTCAATTTGTCGCATGCGACAAAATCATTCAACTGTTAATTTGTCGTATGCGACAAATTGGTACTACTGTCAACTTGTCGTATGCGACAAATTGTTACTACTGTCAATTTGTCGTATGCGACAAATTGGTACTACTGTCAATTTGTCGTATGCGACAAATTGGTTCAACTGTCAATTTGTCATATGCGACAAATTGATTCAACTGTCAATTTGTCGTATGCGACAAATTGGTACTACTGTCAATTTGTCGTATGCGACAAATTGGTACTACTGTCAATTTGTCGTATGCGACAAATTGGTACTACTGTTAATTTGTCGTATGCGACAAATTGGTACTACTGTCAATTTGTCGTATGCGACAAAATCATTCAACTGTCAATTTGTCGTATGCGACAAATTGGTACTACTGTCAATTTGTCGTATGCCACAAATTGGTACTACTGTCAATTTGTCGTATGCGACAAATTGGTACTACTGTCAATTTATCGTATGCGACAAATTGGTTCAACTGTCAATTTGTCGTATGCGACAAATTGGTTCAACTGTCAATTTGTCGTATGCGACAAATTGGTTCAACTGTCAACTTGTCGTATGCGACAAATTGGTTCAACTGTCAATTTGTCGTATGCGACAAATTGGTTCAACGGTCAATTTGTCGTATGCGACAAATTGGTACTACTGTCAATTTGTCGTATGCGACAAATTGGTACTACTGTCAATTTGTCGTATGCGACAAATTGGTACTACTGTCAATTTGTCGTATGCGACAAATTGGTTCAACTGTCAATTTGTCGTTTGCGACAAATTGGTTCAACTGTCAATTTGTCGTATGCGACAAATTGGTACTACTGTCAATTTGTCGTATGCGACAAATTGGTTCAACGGTCAATTTGTCGTATGCGACAAATTGGTACTACTGTCAATTTGTCGTATGCGACAAATTGGTACTACTGTCAATTTGTCGTATGCGACAAATTGGTATTACCGTCAATTTGTTGTATGCGACAAATTGGTTCAACTGTCAATTTGTCGTTTGCGACAAATTGGTTCAACTGTCAATTTGTCGTATGCGACAAATTGGTACTACTGTCAATTTGTCCTATGCGACAAATTGGTTCAACTGTCAATTTGTCGTATGCGACAAATTGGTACTACTGTCAATTTGTCGTATGCGACAAATTGGTTCAACTGTCAATTTGTCGTATGCGACAAATTGGTACTACTGTCAATTTGTCGTATGCGACAAATTGGTTCAACTGTCAATTTGTCGTATGCGACAAATTGGTACTACTGTCAATTTGTCCTATGCGACAAATTGGTTCAACTGTCAATTTGTCGTATGCGACAAATTGGTTCAACTGTCAATTTGTCGTATGCGACAAATTGGTTCCACTGTCAATTTGTCGTATGCGACAAATTGGTTCAACTGTCAATTTGTCGTATGCGACAAATTGATTCAACTGTCAATTTGTCGTAGCCGACAAATTGATTCAACTGTCAATTTGTCGTATGCGACAAATTGGTACTACTGTCAATTTGTCCTATGCGACAAATTGGTTCAACTGTCAATTTGTCGTATGCGACAAATTGGTACTACTGTCAATTTGTCGTATGCGACAAATTGGTTCAACTGTCAATTTGTCGTATGCGACAAATTGGTACTACTGTCAATTTGTCGTATGCGACAAATTGGTTCAACTGTCAATTTGTCGTATGCGACAAATTGGTACTACTGTCAATTTGTCCTATGCGACAAATTGGTTCAACTGTCAATTTGTCGTATGCGACAAATTGGTTCAACTGTCAATTTGTCGTATGCGACAAATTGGTTCCACTGTCAATTTGTCGTATGCGACAAATTGGTTCAACTGTCAATTTGTCGTATGCGACAAATTGATTCAACTGTCAATTTGTCGTATGCGACAAATTGATTCAACTGTCAATTTGTCGTATGCGACCAGTTGATTCAACTGTCAATTTGTCGTATGCGACAAAATCATTCAACTGTCAATTTGTCGTATGCGACAAATTGATTCAACTGTCAATTTGTCGCATGCGACAAATTGGTTCAACTGTCAATTTGTCGTATGCGACAAATTGGTACTACTGTCAATTTATCGTATGCGACAAATTGGTTCAACTGTCAATTTGTCGTATGCGACAAATTGGTTCAACTGTCAATTTGTCGTATGCGACAAATTGGTTCAACTGTCAACTTGTCGTATGCGACAAATTGGTTCAACGGTCAATTTGTCGTATGCGACAAATTGGTACTACTGTCAATTTGTCGTATGCGACAAATTGGTACTACTGTCAATTTGTCGTATGCGACAAATTGGTATTACTGTCAATTTGTCGTATGCGACAAATTGGTTCAACTGTCAATTTGTCGTTTGCGACAAATTGGTTCAACTGTCAATTTGTCGTATGCGACAAATTGGTACTACTGTCAATTTGTCCTATGCGACAAATTGGTTCAACTGTCAATTTGTCGTATGCGACAAATTGGTACTACTGTCAATTTGTCGTATGCGACAAATTGGTTCAACTGTCAATTTGTCGTATGCGACAAATTGGTACTACTGTCAATTTGTCCTATGCGACAAATTGGTTCAACTGTCAATTTGTCGTATGCGACAAATTGGTACTACTGTCAATTTGTCGTATGCGACAAATTGGTTCAACTGTCAATTTGTCGTTTGCGACAAATTGGTACTACTGTCAATTTGTCGTATGCGACAAATTGGTTCAACTGTCAATTTGTCGTATGCGACAAATTGGTACTACTGTCATTTTGTCCTATGCGACAAATTGGTTCAACTGTCAGTTTGTCGTATGCGACAAATTGGTTCAACTGTCAATTTGTCGTATGCGACAAATTGGTTCCACTGTCAATTTGTCGTATGCGACAAATTGGTTCAACTGTCAATTTGTCGTATGCGACAAATTGATTCAACTGTCAATTTGTCGTATGCGACAAATTGATTCAACTGTCAATTTGTCGTATGCGACCAGTTGATTCAACTGTCAATTTGTCGTATGCGACAAAATCATTCAACTGTCAATTTGTCGTATGCGACAAATTGATTCAACTGTCAATTTGTCGCATGCGACAAATTGGTTCAACTGTCAATTTGTCGTATGCGACAAATTGGTACTACTGTCAATTTGTCGTATGCGACAAATTGGTACAACTGTCAATTTATCGTATGCGACAAATTGGTTCAACTGTCAATTTGTCGTATGCGACAAATTGGTTCAACTGTCAATTTGTCGTATGCGACAAATTGGTTCAACTGTCAACTTGTCGTATGCGACAAATTGGTTCAACGGTCAATTTGTCGTATGCGACAAATTGGTACTACTGTCAATTTGTCGTATGCGACAAATTGGTACTACTGTCAATTTGTCGTATGCGACAAATTGGTATTACTGTCAATTTGTCGTATGCGACAAATTGGTTCAACTGTCAATTTGTCGTTTGCGACAAATTGGTTCAACTGTCAATTTGTCGTATGCGACAAATTGGTACTACTGTCAATTTGTCCTATGCGACAAATTGGTTCAACTGTCAATTTGTCGTATGCGACAAATTGGTACTACTGTCAATTTGTCGTATGCGACAAATTGGTTCAACTGTCAATTTGTCGTATGCGACAAATTGGTACTACTGTCAATTTGTCGTATGCGACAAATTGGTTCAACTGTCAATTTGTCGTATGCGACAAATTGGTACTACTGTCAATTTGTCCTATGCGACAAATTGGTTCAACTGTCAATTTGTCGTATGCGACAAATTGGTTCAACTGTCAATTTGTCGTATGCGACAAATTGGTTCCACTGTCAATTTGTCGTATGCGACAAATTGGTTCAACTGTCAATTTGTCGTATGCGATAAATTGATTCAACTGTCAATTTGTCGTATGCGACAAATTGGTTCAACTGTCAATTTGTCGTATGCGACCAGTTGATTCAACTGTCAATTTGTCGTATGCGACAAAATCATTCAACTGTCAATTTGTCGTATGCGACAAATTGATTCAACTGTCAATTTGTCGCATGCGACAAATTGGTTCAACTGTCAATTTGTCGTATGCGACAAATTGGTACTACTGTCAATTTGTCGTATGCGACAAATTGGTACTACTGTCAATTTATCGTATGCGACAAATTGGTTCAACTGTCAATTTGTCGTATGCGACAAATTGGTTCAACTGTCAATTTGTCGTATGCGACAAATTGGTTCAACTGTCAACTTGTCGTATGCGACAAATTGGTTCAACTGTCAATTTGTCGTATGCGACAAATTGGTTCAACGGTCAATTTGTCCTATGCGACAAATTGGTTCAACTGTCAATTTGTCGTATGCGACAAATTGGTACTACTGTTAATTTGTCGTATGCGACAAATTGGTTCAACTGTCAATTTGTCGTATGCGACAAATTGGTTCAACTGTCAATTTGTCGTATGCGACAAATTGGTACTACTGTCAATTTGTCCTATGCGACAAATTGGTTCAACTGTCAATTTGTCGTATGCGACAAATTGGTTCAACTGTCAATTTGTCGTATGCGACAAATTGATTCAACTGTCAATTAGTCGCATGCGACAAAATCATTCAACTGTTAATTTGTCGTATGCGACAAATTGGTACTACTGTCAACTTGTCGTATGCGACAAATTGGTACTACTGTCAGTTTGTCGTATGCGACAAATTGGTACTACTGTCAATTTGTCGTATGCGACAAATTGGTACTACTGTCAATTTGTCGTATGCGACAAATTGGTTCAACTGTCAATTTGTCGTATGCGACAAATTGGTACTACTGTCAATTTGTCCTATGCGACAAATTGGTTCAACTGTCAATTTGTCGTATGCGACAAATTGGTTCAACTGTCAATTTGTCGTATGCGACAAATTGATTCAACTGTCAATTAGTCGCATGCGACAAAATCATTCAACTGTTAATTTGTCGTATGCGACAAATTGGTACTACTGTCAACTTGTCGTATGCGACAAATTGGTACTACTGTCAGTTTGTCGTATGCGACAAATTGGTACTACTGTCAATTTGTCGTATGCGACAAATTGGTACTACTGTCAATTTGTCGTATGCGACAAATTGGTTCAACTGTCAATTTGTCGTATGCGACAAAATCATTCAACTGTCAATTTGTCGTATGCGACAAATTGGTACTACTGTCAATTTGTCGTATGCGACAAATTGGTACTACTGTCAATTTGTCGTATGCGACAAATTGGTACTACTGTCAATTTATCGTATGCGACAAATTGGTTCAACTGTCAATTTGTCGCATGCGACAAATTGGTTCAACGGTCAATTTGTCGTATGCGACAAATTGGTACTACTGTCAATTTGTCGTATGCGACAAATTGGTACTACTGTCAATTTGTCGTATGCGACAAATTGGTTCAACTGTCAATTTGTCGTTTGCGACAAATTGGTTCAACTGTCAATTTGTCGTATGCGACAAATTGGTACTACTGTCAATTTGTCGTATGCGACAAATTGGTTCAACGGTCAATTTGTCGTATGCGACAAATTGGTACTACTGTCAATTTGTCGTATGCGACAAATTGATTCAACTGTCAATTTGTCGCATGCGACAAATTGGTTCAACTGTCAATTTGTCGTATGCGACAAATTGGTACTACTGTCAATTTGTCGTATGCGACAAATTGGTACTACTGTCAATTTATCGTATGCGACAAATTGGTTCAACTGTCAATTTGTCGTATGCGACAAATTGGTTCAACTGTCAATTTGTCGTATGCGACAAATTGGTTCAACTGTCAATTTGTCGTATGCGACAAATTGGTTCAACTGTCAATTTGTCGTATGCGACAAATTGGTTCCACTGTCAATTTGTCGTATGCGACAAATTGGTTCAACTGTCAATTTGTCGTATGCGACAAATTGATTCAACTGTCAATTTGTCGTATGCGACAAATTGGTTCAACTGTCAATTTGTCGTATGCGACCAGTTGATTCAACTGTCAATTTGTCGTATGCGACAAAATCATTCAACTGTCAATTTGTCGTATGCGACAAATTGATTCAACTGTCAATTTGTCGCATGCGACAAATTGGTTCAACTGTCAATTTGTCGTATGCGACAAATTGGTACTACTGTCAATTTGTCGTATGCGACAAATTGGTACTACTGTCAATTTATCGTATGCGACAAATTGGTTCAACTGTCAATTTGTCGTATGCGACAAATTGGTTCAACTGTCAATTTGTCGTATGCGACAAATTGGTACTACTGTCAATTTGTCCTATGCGACAAATTGGTTCAACTGTCAATTTGTCGTATGCGACAAATTGGTTCAACTGTCAATTTGTCGTATGCGACAAATTGGTTCCACTGTCAATTTGTCGTATGCGACAAATTGGTTCAACTGTCAATTTGTCGTATGCGACAAATTGATTCAACTGTCAATTTGTCGTAGCCGACAAATTGATTCAACTGTCAATTTGTCGTATGCGACAAATTGGTACTACTGTCAATTTGTCCTATGCGACAAATTGGTTCAACTGTCAATTTGTCGTATGCGACAAATTGGTACTACTGTCAATTTGTCGTATGCGACAAATTGGTTCAACTGTCAATTTGTCGTATGCGACAAATTGGTACTACTGTCAATTTGTCGTATGCGACAAATTGGTTCAACTGTCAATTTGTCGTATGCGACAAATTGGTACTACTGTCAATTTGTCCTATGCGACAAATTGGTTCAACTGTCAATTTGTCGTATGCGACAAATTGGTTCAACTGTCAATTTGTCGTATGCGACAAATTGGTTCCACTGTCAATTTGTCGTATGCGACAAATTGGTTCAACTGTCAATTTGTCGTATGCGACAAATTGATTCAACTGTCAATTTGTCGTATGCGACAAATTGATTCAACTGTCAATTTGTCGTATGCGACCAGTTGATTCAACTGTCAATTTGTCGTATGCGACAAAATCATTCAACTGTCAATTTGTCGTATGCGACAAATTGATTCAACTGTCAATTTGTCGCATGCGACAAATTGGTTCAACTGTCAATTTGTCGTATGCGACAAATTGGTACTACTGTCAATTTATCGTATGCGACAAATTGGTTCAACTGTCAATTTGTCGTATGCGACAAATTGGTTCAACTGTCAATTTGTCGTATGCGACAAATTGGTTCAACTGTCAACTTGTCGTATGCGACAAATTGGTTCAACGGTCAATTTGTCGTATGCGACAAATTGGTACTACTGTCAATTTGTCGTATGCGACAAATTGGTACTACTGTCAATTTGTCGTATGCGACAAATTGGTATTACTGTCAATTTGTCGTATGCGACAAATTGGTTCAACTGTCAATTTGTCGTTTGCGACAAATTGGTTCAACTGTCAATTTGTCGTATGCGACAAATTGGTACTACTGTCAATTTGTCCTATGCGACAAATTGGTTCAACTGTCAATTTGTCGTATGCGACAAATTGGTACTACTGTCAATTTGTCGTATGCGACAAATTGGTTCAACTGTCAATTTGTCGTATGCGACAAATTGGTACTACTGTCAATTTGTCCTATGCGACAAATTGGTTCAACTGTCAATTTGTCGTATGCGACAAATTGGTACTACTGTCAATTTGTCGTATGCGACAAATTGGTTCAACTGTCAATTTGTCGTTTGCGACAAATTGGTACTACTGTCAATTTGTCGTATGCGACAAATTGGTTCAACTGTCAATTTGTCGTATGCGACAAATTGGTACTACTGTCATTTTGTCCTATGCGACAAATTGGTTCAACTGTCAGTTTGTCGTATGCGACAAATTGGTTCAACTGTCAATTTGTCGTATGCGACAAATTGGCTCCACTGTCAATTTGTCGTATGCGACAAATTGGTTCAACTGTCAATTTGTCGTATGCGACAAATTGATTCAACTGTCAATTTGTCGTATGCGACAAATTGATTCAACTGTCAATTTGTCGTATGCGACCAGTTGATTCAACTGTCAATTTGTCGTATGCGACAAAATCATTCAACTGTCAATTTGTCGTATGCGACAAATTGATTCAACTGTCAATTTGTCGCATGCGACAAATTGGTTCAACTGTCAATTTGTCGTATGCGACAAATTGGTACTACTGTCAATTTGTCGTATGCGACAAATTGGTACAACTGTCAATTTATCGTATGCGACAAATTGGTTCAACTGTCAATTTGTCGTATGCGACAAATTGGTTCAACTGTCAATTTGTCGTATGCGACAAATTGGTTCAACTGTCAACTTGTCGTATGCGACAAATTGGTTCAACGGTCAATTTGTCGTATGCGACAAATTGGTACTACTGTCAATTTGTCGTATGCGACAAATTGGTACTACTGTCAATTTGTCGTATGCGACAAATTGGTATTACTGTCAATTTGTCGTATGCGACAAATTGGTTCAACTGTCAATTTGTCGTTTGCGACAAATTGGTTCAACTGTCAATTTGTCGTATGCGACAAATTGGTACTACTGTCAATTTGTCCTATGTGACAAATTGGTTCAACTGTCAATTTGTCGTATGCGACAAATTGGTACTACTGTCAATTTGTCGTATGCGACAAATTGGTTCAACTGTCAATTTGTCGTATGCGACAAATTGGTACTACTGTCAATTTGTCGTATGCGACAAATTGGTTCAACTGTCAATTTGTCGTATGCGACAAATTGGTACTACTGTCAATTTGTCCTATGCGACAAATTGGTTCAACTGTCAATTTGTCGTATGCGACAAATTGGTTCAACTGTCAATTTGTCGTATGCGACAAATTGGTTCCACTGTCAATTTGTCGTATGCGACAAATTGGTTCAACTGTCAATTTGTCGTATGCGATAAATTGATTCAACTGTCAATTTGTCGTATGCGACAAATTGGTTCAACTGTCAATTTGTCGTATGCGACCAGTTGATTCAACTGTCAATTTGTCGTATGCGACAAAATCATTCAACTGTCAATTTGTCGTATGCGACAAATTGATTCAACTGTCAATTTGTCGCATGCGACAAATTGGTTCAACTGTCAATTTGTCGTATGCGACAAATTGGTACTACTGTCAATTTGTCGTATGCGACAAATTGGTACTACTGTCAATTTATCGTATGCGACAAATTGGTTCAACTGTCAATTTGTCGTATGCGACAAATTGGTTCAACTGTCAATTTGTCGTATGCGACAAATTGGTTCAACTGTCAACTTGTCGTATGCGACAAATTGGTTCAACTGTCAATTTGTCGTATGCGACAAATTGGTTCAACGGTCAATTTGTCCTATGCGACAAATTGGTTCAACTGTCAATTTGTCGTATGCGACAAATTGGTACTACTGTTAATTTGTCGTATGCGACAAATTGGTTCAACTGTCAATTTGTCGTATGCGACAAATTGGTTCAACTGTCAATTTGTCGTATGCGACAAATTGGTACTACTGTCAATTTGTCCTATGCGACAAATTGGTTCAACTGTCAATTTGTCGTATGCGACAAATTGGTTCAACTGTCAATTTGTCGTATGCGACAAATTGATTCAACTGTCAATTAGTCGCATGCGACAAAATCATTCAACTGTTAATTTGTCGTATGCGACAAATTGGTACTACTGTCAACTTGTCGTATGCGACAAATTGGTACTACTGTCAGTTTGTCGTATGCGACAAATTGGTACTACTGTCAATTTGTCGTATGCGACAAATTGGTACTACTGTCAATTTGTCGTATGCGACAAATTGGTTCAACTGTCAATTTGTCGTATGCGACAAAATCATTCAACTGTCAATTTGTCGTATGCGACAAATTGGTACTACTGTCAATTTGTCGTATGCGACAAATTGGTACTACTGTCAATTTGTCGTATGCGACAAATTGGTACTACTGTCAATTTATCGTATGCGACAAATTGGTTCAACTGTCAATTTGTCGCATGCGACAAATTGGTTCAACGGTCAATTTGTCGTATGCGACAAATTGGTACTACTGTCAATTTGTCGTATGCGACAAATTGGTACTACTGTCAATTTGTCGTATGCGACAAATTGGTTCAACTGTCAATTTGTCGTTTGCGACAAATTGGTTCAACTGTCAATTTGTCGTATGCGACAAATTGGTACTACTGTCAATTTGTCGTATGCGACAAATTGGTTCAACGGTCAATTTGTCGTATGCGACAAATTGGTACTACTGTCAATTTGTCGTATGCGACAAATTGATTCAACTGTCAATTTGTCGCATGCGACAAATTGGTTCAACTGTCAATTTGTCGTATGCGACAAATTGGTACTACTGTCAATTTGTCGTATGCGACAAATTGGTACTACTGTCAATTTATCGTATGCGACAAATTGGTTCAACTGTCAATTTGTCGTATGCGACAAATTGGTTCAACTGTCAATTTGTCGTATGCGACAAATTGGTTCAACTGTCAATTTGTCGTATGCGACAAATTGGTTCAACTGTCAATTTGTCGTATGCGACAAATTGGTTCCACTGTCAATTTGTCGTATGCGACAAATTGGTTCAACTGTCAATTTGTCGTATGCGACAAATTGATTCAACTGTCAATTTGTCGTATGCGACAAATTGGTTCAACTGTCAATTTGTCGTATGCGACCAGTTGATTCAACTGTCAATTTGTCGTATGCGACAAAATCATTCAACTGTCAATTTGTCGTATGCGACAAATTGATTCAACTGTCAATTTGTCGCATGCGACAAATTGGTTCAACTGTCAATTTGTCGTATGCGACAAATTGGTACTACTGTCAATTTGTCGTATGCGACAAATTGGTACTACTGTCAATTTATCGTATGCGACAAATTGGTTCAACTGTCAATTTGTCGTATGCGACAAATTGGTTCAACTGTCAATTTGTCGTATGCGACAAATTGGTTCAACTGTCAACTTGTCGTATGCGACAAATTGGTTCAACTGTCAATTTGTCGTAGGCGACAAATTGGTTCAACGGTCAATTTGTCCTATGCGACAAATTGGTTCAACTGTCAACTTGTCGTATGCGACAAATTGGTTCAACTGTCAATTTGTCGTATGCGACAAATTGGTTCAACGGTCAATTTGTCCTATGCGACAAATTGGTTCAACTGTCAATTTGTCGTATGCGACAAATTGGTACTACTGTCAATTTGTCGTATGCGACAAATTGATTCAACTGTCAATTAGTCGCATGCGACAAAATCATTCAACTGTTAATTTGTCGTATGCGACAAATTGGTACTACTGTCAACTTGTCGTATGCGACAAATTGGTTCAACTGTCAATTTGTCGTATGCGACAAATTGGTTCAACTGTCAATTTGTCGTATGCGACCAGTTGATTCAACTGTCAATTTGTCGTATGCGACAAAATCATTCAACTGTCAATTTATCGTATGCGACAAATTGGTTCAACTGTCAATTTGTCGTATGCGACAAATTGGTTCAACTGTCAATTTGTCGTATGCGACAAATTGGTTCAACTGTCAACTTGTCGTATGCGACAAATTGGTTCAACTGTCAATTTGTCGTATGCGACAAATTGGTTCAACGGTCAATTTGTCCTATGCGACAAATTGGTTCAACTGTCAATTTGTCGTATGCGACAAATTGGTACTACTGTTAATTTGTCGTATGCGACAAATTGGTTCAACTGTCAATTTGTCCTATGCGACAAATTGGTTCAACTGTCAATTTGTCGTATGCGACAAATTGGTTCAACTGTCAATTTGTCGTATGCGACAAATTGGTTCAACTGTCAACTTGTCGTATGCGACAAATTGGTTCAACTGTCAATTTGTCGTATGCGACAAATTGGTTCAACGGTCAATTTGTCCTATGCGACAAATTGGTTCAACTGTCAATTTGTCGTATGCGACAAATTGGTACTACTGTTAATTTGTCGTATGCGACAAATTGGTTCAACTGTCAATTTGTCGTATGCGACAAATTGGTTCAACTGTCAATTTGTCGTATGCGACAAATTGGTACTACTGTCAATTTGTCCTATGCGACAAATTGGTTCAACTGTCAATTTGTCGTATGCGACAAATTGGTTCAACTGTCAATTTGTCGTATGCGACAAATTGATTCAACTGTCAATTAGTCGCATGCGACAAAATCATTCAACTGTTAATTTGTCGTATGCGACAAATTGGTACTACTGTCAACTTGTCGTATGCGACAAATTGGTACTACTGTCAGTTTGTCGTATGCGACAAATTGGTACTACTGTCAATTTGTCGTATGCGACAAATTGGTACTACTGTCAATTTGTCGTATGCGACAAATTGGTTCAACTGTCAATTTGTCGTATGCGACAAAATCATTCAACTGTCAATTTGTCGTATGCGACAAATTGGTACTACTGTCAATTTGTCGTATGCGACAAATTGGTACTACTGTCAATTTGTCGTATGCGACAAATTGGTTCAACGGTCAATTTGTCGTATGCGACAAATTGGTACTACTGTCAATTTGTCGTATGCGACAAATTGGTACTACTGTCAATTTGTCGTAAGCGACAAATTGGTACTACTGTCAATTTGTCGTATGCGACAAATTGGTTCAACTGTCAATTTGTCGTTTGCGACAAATTGGTTCAACTGTCAATTTGTCGTATGCGACAAATTGGTTCCACTGTCAATTTGTCGTATGCGACAAATTGGTTCAACTGTCAATTTGTCGTATGCGACAAATTGATTCAACTGTCAATTTGTCGTATGCGACAAATTGATTCAACTGTCAATTTGTCGTATGCGACCAGTTGATTCAACTGTCATTTTGTCGTATGCGACAAAATCATTCAACTGTCAATTTGTCGTATGCGACAAATTGATTCAACTGTCAATTTGTCGCATGCGACAAATTGGTTCAACTGTCAATTTGTCGTATGCGACAAATTGGTACTACTGTCAATTTGTCGTATGCGACAAATTGGTACTACTGTCAATTTATCGTATGCGACAAATTGGTTCAACTGTCAATTTGTCGTTTGCGACAAATTGGTTCAACTGTCAATTTGTCGTATGCGACAAATTGGTTCAACTGTCAACTTGTCGTATGCGACAAATTGGTTCAACTGTCAATTTGTCGTATGCGACAAATTGGTTCAACGGTCAATTTGTCGTATGCGACAAATTGGTACTACTGTCAATTTGTCGTATGCGACAAATTGGTACTACTGTCAATTTGTCGTATGCGACAAATTGGTTCAACGGTCAATTTGTCGTATGCGACAAATTGGTAGTACTGTCAATTTGTCGTATGCGACAAATTGGTACTACTGTCAATTTGTCGTATGCGACAAATTGGTTCAACTGTCAATTTGTCGTATGCGACAAATTGGTACTACTGTCAATTTGTCGTATGCGACAAATTGGTTCAACTGTCAATTTGTCGTATGCGACAAATTGGTACTACTGTCAATTTGTCCTATGCGACAAATTGGTTCAACTGTCAATTTGTCGTATGCGACAAATTGGTTCAACTGTCAATTTGTCGTATGCGACAAATTGGTTCCACTGTCAATTTGTCGTATGCGACAAATTGGTTCAACTGTCAATTTGTCGTATGCGACAAATTGATTCAATTGTCAATTTGTCGTATGCGACAAATTGATTCAACTGTCAATTTGTCGTATGCGACCAGTTGATTCAACTGTCAATTTGTCGTATGCGACAAAATCATTCAACTGTCACTTTGTCGTATGCGACAAATTGATTCAACTGTCAATTTGTCGCATGCGACAAAATCATTCAACTGTCAATTTGTCGTATGCGACAAATTGGTACTACTGTCAACTTGTCGTATGCGACAAATTGGTACTACTGTCAACTTGTCGTATGCGACAAATTGGTACTACTGTCAGTTTGTCGTATGCGACAAATTGGTTCAACTGTCAATTTGTCGTATGCGACAAATTGGTACTACTGTCAATTTGTCGTATGCGACAAATTGGTTCAACGGTCAATTTGTCGTATGCGACAAATTGGTACTACAGTCAATTTGTCGTATGCGACAAATTGGTACTACTGTCAATTTGTCGTATGCGACAAATTGGTACTACTGTCAATTTGTCGTATGCGACAAATTGGTACTACTGTCAATTTATCGTATGCGACAAATTGGTTCAACTGTCAATTTGTCGCATGCGACAAATTGGTTCAACGGTCAATTTGTCGTATGCGACAAATTGGTACTACTGTCAATTTGTCGTATGCGACAAATTGGTACTACTGTCAATTTGTCGTATGCGACAAATTGGTTCAACTGTCAATTTGTCGTTTGCGACAAATTGGTTCAACTGTCAATTTGTCGTATGCGACAAATTGGTACTACTGTCAATTTGTCGTATGCGACAAATTGGTTCAACGGTCAATTTGTCGTATGCGACAAATTGGTACTACTGTCAATTTGTCGTATGCGACAAATTGGTACTACTGTCAATTTGTCGTAAGCGACAAATTGGTACTACTGTCAATTTGTCGTATGCGACAAATTGATTCAATTGTCAATTTGTCGTATGCGACAAATTGATTCAACTGTCAATTTGTCGTATGCGACCAGTTGATTCAACTGTCAATTTGTCGTATGCGACAAAATCATTCAACTGTCACTTTGTCGTATGCGACAAATTGATTCAACTGTCAATTTGTCGCATGCGACAAAATCATTCAACTGTCAATTTGTCGTATGCGACAAATTGGTACTACTGTCAACTTGTCGTATGCGACAAATTGGTACTACTGTCAACTTGTCGTATGCGACAAATTGGTACTACTGTCAGTTTGTCGTATGCGACAAATTGGTTCAACTGTCAATTTGTCGTATGCGACAAATTGGTACTACTGTCAATTTGTCGTATGCGACAAATTGGTTCAACGGTCAATTTGTCGTATGCGACAAATTGGTACTACAGTCAATTTGTCGTATGCGACAAATTGGTACTACTGTCAATTTGTCGTATGCGACAAATTGGTACTACTGTCAATTTGTCGTATGCGACAAATTGGTACTACTGTCAATTTATCGTATGCGACAAATTGGTTCAACTGTCAATTTGTCGCATGCGACAAATTGGTTCAACGGTCAATTTGTCGTATGCGACAAATTGGTACTACTGTCAATTTGTCGTATGCGACAAATTGGTACTACTGTCAATTTGTCGTATGCGACAAATTGGTTCAACTGTCAATTTGTCGTTTGCGACAAATTGGTTCAACTGTCAATTTGTCGTATGCGACAAATTGGTACTACTGTCAATTTGTCGTATGCGACAAATTGGTTCAACGGTCAATTTGTCGTATGCGACAAATTGGTACTACTGTCAATTTGTCGTATGCGACAAATTGGTACTACTGTCAATTTGTCGTAAGCGACAAATTGGTACTACTGTCAATTTGTCGTATGCGACAAATTGGTTCAACTGTCAATTTGTCGTTTGCGACAAATTGGTTCAACTGTCAATTTGTCGTATGCGACAAATTGGTTCCACTGTCAATTTGTCGTATGCGACAAACTGGTTCAACTGTCAATTTGTCGTATGCGACAAATTGATTCAACTGTCAATTTGTCGTATGCGACAAATTGATTCAACTGTCAATTTGTCGTATGCGACCAGTTGATTCAACTGTCATTTTGTCGTATGCGACAAAATCATTCAACTGTCAATTTGTCGTATGCGACAAATTGATTCAACTGTCAATTTGTCGCATGCGACAAATTGGTTCAACTGTCAATTTGTCGTATGCGACAAATTGGTACTACTGTCAATTTGTCGTATGCGACAAATTGGTACTACTGTCAATTTATCGTATGCGACAAATTGGTTCAACTGTCAATTTGTCGTATGCGACAAATTGGTTCAACTGTCAATTTGTCGTATGCGACAAATTGGTTCAACTGTCAACTTGTCGTATGCGACAAATTGGTTCAACTGTCAATTTGTCGTATGCGACAAATTGGTTCAACGGTCAATTTGTCGTATGCGACAAATTGGTACTACTGTCAATTTGTCGTATGCGACAAATTGGTACTACTGTCAATTTGTCGTATGCGACAAATTGGTACTACTGTCAATTTGTCGTATGCGACAAATAGGTTCAACGGTCAATTTGTCGTATGCGACAAATCGGTAGTACTGTCAATTTGTCGTATGCGACAAATTGGTACTACTGTCAATTTGTCGTATGCGACAAATTGGTTCAACTGTCAATTTGTCGTATGCGACAAATTGGTACTACTGTCAATTTGTCGTATGCGACAAATTGGTTCAACTGTCAATTTGTCGTATGCGACAAATTGGTACTACTGTCAATTTGTCGTATGCGACAAATTGGTTCAACTGTCAATTTGTCGTATGCGACAAATTGGTACTACTGTCAATTTGTCCTATGCGACAAATTGGTTCAACTGTCAATTTGTCGTATGCGACAAATTGGTTCAACTGTCAATTTGTCGTATGCGACAAATTGGTTCCACTGTCAATTTGTCGTATGCGACAAATTGGTTCAACTGTCAAATTGTCGTATGCGACAAATTGATTCAATTGTCAATTTGTCGTATGCGACAAATTGATTCAACTGTCAATTTGTCGTATGCGACCAGTTGATTCAACTGTCAATTTGTCGTATGCGACAAAATCATTCAACTGTCACTTTGTCGTATGCGACAAATTGATTCAACTGTCAATTTGTCGCATGCGACAAAATCATTCAACTGTCAATTTGTCGTATGCGACAAATTGGTACTACTGTCAACTTGTCGTATGCGACAAATTGGTACTACTGTCAGTTTGTCGTATGCGACAAATTGGTTCAACTGTCAATTTGTCGTATGCGACAAATTGGTACTACTGTCAATTTGTCCTATGCGACAAATTGGTTCAACTGTCAATTTGTCGTATGCGACAAAATCATTCAACTGTTAATTTGTCGTATGCGACAAATTGGTACTACTGTCAACTTGTCGTATGCGACAAATTGGTACTACTGTCAGTTTGTCGTATGCGACAAATTGGTACTACTGTCAATTTGTCGTATGCGACAAATTGGTACTACTGTCAATTTGTCGTATGCGACAAATTGGTTCAACTGTCAATTTGTCGTATGCGACAAAATCATTTAACTGTCAATTTGTCGTATGCGACAAATTGGTACTACTGTCAATTTGTCGTATGCGACAAATTGGTACTACTGTCAATTTGTCGTATGCGACAAATTGGTACTACTGTCAATTTATCGTATGCGACAAATTGGTTCAACTGTCAATTTGTCGTATGCGACAAATTGGTTCCACTGTCAATTTGTCGTATGCGACAAATTGGTTCAACTGTCAATTTGTCGTATGCGACAAATTGATTCAACTGTCAATTTGTCGTATGCGACAAATTGATTCAACTGTCAATTTGTCGTATGCGACCAGTTGATTCAACTGTCAATTTGTCGTATGCGACAAAATCATTCAACTGTCAATTTGTCGTATGCGACAAATTGATTCAACTGTCAATTTGTCGCATGCGACAAATTGGTTCAACTGTCAATTTGTCGTATGCGACAAATTGGTACTACTGTCAATTTGTCGTATGCGACAAATTGATTCAACTGTCAATTTGTCGTATGCGACAAATTGGTACTACTGTCAATTTGTCGTATGCGACAAATTGGTACTACTGTCAATTTGTCGTATGCGACAAATTGGTACTACTGTCAATTTGTCGTATGCGACAAATTGGTTCAACTGTCAATTTGTCGTATGCGACAAATTGGTTCAACTGTCAATTTGTCGTATGCGACAAAATCATTTAACTGTCAATTTGTCGTATGCGACAAATTGGTACTACTGTCAATTTGTCGTATGCGACAAATTGGTACTACTGTCAATTTGTCGTATGCGACAAATTGGTACTACTGTCAATTTATCGTATGCGACAAATTGGTTCAACTGTCAATTTGTCGTATGCGACAAATTGGTTCCACTGTCAATTTGTCGTATGCGACAAATTGGTTCAACTGTCAATTTGTCGTATGCGACAAATTGATTCAACTGTCAATTTGTCGTATGCGACCAGTTGATTCAACTGTCAATTTGTCGTATGCGACAAAATCATTCAACTGTCAATTTGTCGTATGCGACAAATTGATTCAACTGTCAATTTGTCGCATGCGACAAATTGGTTCAACTGTCAATTTGTCGTATGCGACAAATTGGTACTACTGTCAATTTGTCGTATGCGACAAATTGATTCAACTGTCAATTTGTCGTATGCGACAAATTGGTACTACTGTCAATTTGTCGTATGCGACAAATTGGTACTACTGTCAATTTGTCGTATGCGACAAATTGGTACTACTGTCAATTTGTCGTATGCGACAAATTGGTTCAACTGTCAATTTGTCGTTTGCGACAAATTGGTTCAACTGTCAACTTGTCGTATGCGACAAATTGGTACTACTGTCAATTTGTCGTATGCGACAAATTGGTTCAACGGTCAATTTGTCGTATGCGACAAATTGGTACTACTGTCAATTTGTCGTATGCGACAAATTGATACTACTGTCAATTTGTCGTATGCGACAAATTGGTATTACTGTCAATTTGTTGTATGCGACAAATTGGTTCAACTGTCAATTTGTCGTTTGCGACAAATTGGTTCAACTGTCAATTTGTCGTATGCGACAAATTGGTACTACTGTCAATTTGTCCTATGCGACAAATTGGTTCAACTGTCAATTTGTCGTATGCGACAAATTGGTACTACTGTCAATTTGTCGTATGCGACAAATTGGTTCAACTGTCAATTTGTCGTATGCGACAAATTGGTACTACTGTCAATTTGTCGTATGCGACAAATTGGTTCAACTGTCAATTTGTCGTATGCGACAAATTGGTACTACTGTCAATTTGTCCTATGCGACAAATTGGTTCAACTGTCAATTTGTCGTATGCGACAAATTGGTTCAACTGTCAATTTGTCGTATGCGACAAATTGGTTCCACTGTCAATTTGTCGTATGCGACAAATTGGTTCAACTGTCAATTTGTCGTATGCGACAAATTGATTCAACTGTCAATTTGTCGTAGCCGACAAATTGATTCAACTGTCAATTTGTCGTATGCGACAAATTGGTACTACTGTCAATTTGTCCTATGCGACAAATTGGTTCAACTGTCAATTTGTCGTATGCGACAAATTGGTACTACTGTCAATTTGTCGTATGCGACAAATTGGTTCAACTGTCAATTTGTCGTATGCGACAAATTGGTACTACTGTCAATTTGTCGTATGCGACAAATTGGTTCAACTGTCAATTTGTCGTATGCGACAAATTGGTACTACTGTCAATTTGTCGTATGCGACAAATTGGTTCAACTGTCAATTTGTCGTATGCGACAAATTGGTACTACTGTCAATTTGTCCTATGCGACAAATTGGTTCAACTGTCAATTTGTCGTATGCGACAAATTGGTTCAACTGTCAATTTGTCGTATGCGACAAATTGGTTCCACTGTCAATTTGTCGTATGCGACAAATTGGTTCAACTGTCAATTTGTCGTATGCGACAAATTGATTCAATTGTCAATTTGTCGTATGCGACAAATTGATTCAACTGTCAATTTGTCGTATGCGACCAGTTGATTCAACTGTCAATTTGTCGTATGCGACAAAATCATTCAACTGTCACTTTGTCGTATGCGACAAATTGATTCAACTGTCAATTTGTCGCATGCGACAAAATCATTCAACTGTCAATTTGTCGTATGCGACAAATTGGTACTACTGGCAACTTGTCGTATGCGACAAATTGGTACTACTGTCAACTTGTCGTATGCGACAAATTGGTACTACTGTCAGTTTGTCGTATGCGACAAATTGGTTCAACTGTCAATTTGTCGTATGCGACAAATTGGTACTACAGTCAATTTGTCGTATGCGACAAATTGGTACTACTGTCAATTTGTCGTATGCGACAAATTGGTACTACTGTCAATTTGTCGTATGCGACAAATTGGTACTACTGTCAATTTATCGTATGCGACAAATTGGTTCAACTGTCAATTTGTCGCATGCGACAAATTGGTTCAACGGTCAATTTGTCGTATGCGACAAATTGGTACTACTGTCAATTTGTCGTATGCGACAAATTGGTACTACTGTCAATTTGTCGTATGCGACAAGTTGGTTCAACTGTCAATTTGTCGTTTGCGACAAATTGGTTCAACTGTCAATTTGTCGTATGCGACAAATTGGTACTACTGTCAATTTGTCGTATGCGACAAATTGGTTCAACGGTCAATTTGTCGTATGCGACAAATTGGTACTACTGTCAATTTGTCGTATGCGACAAATTGGTACTACTGTCAATTTGTCGTAAGCGACAAATTGGTACTACTGTCAATTTGTCGTATGCGACAAATTGGTTCAACTGTCAATTTGTCGTTTGCGACAAATTGGTTCAACTGTCAATTTGTCGTATGCGACAAATTGGTTCCACTGTCAATTTGTCGTATGCGACAAACTGGTTCAACTGTCAATTTGTCGTATGCGACAAATTGATTCAACTGTCAATTTGTCGTATGCGACAAATTGATTCAACTGTCAATTTGTCGTATGCGACCAGTTGATTCAACTGTCATTTTGTCGTATGCGACAAAATCATTCAACTGTCAATTTGTCGTATGCGACAAATTGATTCAACTGTCAATTTGTCGCATGCGACAAATTGGTTCAACTGTCAATTTGTCGTATGCGACAAATTGGTACTACTGTCAATTTGTCGTATGCGACAAATTGGTACTACTGTCAATTTATCGTATGCGACAAATTGGTTCAACTGTCAATTTGTCGTATGCGACAAATTGGTTCAACTGTCAATTTGTCGTATGCGACAAATTGGTTCAACTGTCAACTTGTCGTATGCGACAAATTGGTTCAACTGTCAATTTGTCGTATGCGACAAATTGGTTCAACGGTCAATTTGTCGTATGCGACAAATTGGTACTACTGTCAATTTGTCGTATGCGACAAATTGGTACTACTGTCAATTTGTCGTATGCGACAAATTGGTACTACTGTCAATTTGTCGTATGCGACAAATAGGTTCAACGGTCAATTTGTCGTATGCGACAAATTGGTAGTACTGTCAATTTGTCGTATGCGACAAATTGGTACTACTGTCAATTTGTCGTATGCGACAAATTGGTTCAACTGTCAATTTGTCGTATGCGACAAATTGGTACTACTGTCAATTTGTCGTATGCGACAAATTGGTTCAACTGTCAATTTGTCGTTTGCGACAAATTGGTACTACTGTCAATTTGTCGTATGCGACAAATTGGTTCAACTGTCAATTTGTCGTATGCGACAAATTGGTACTACTGTCAATTTGTCCTATGCGACAAATTGGTTCAACTGTCAATTTGTCGTATGCGACAAATTGGTTCAACTGTCAATTTGTCGTATGCGACAAATTGGTTCCACTGTCAATTTGTCGTATGCGACAAATTGGTTCAACTGTCAATTTGTCGTATGCGACAAATTGATTCAATTGTCAATTTGTCGTATGCGACAAATTGATTCAACTGTCAATTTGTCGTATGCGACCAGTTGATTCAACTGTCAATTTGTCGTATGCGACAAAATCATTCAACTGTCACTTTGTCGTATGCGACAAATTGATTCAACTGTCAATTTGTCGCATGCGACAAAATCATTCAACTGTCAATTTGTCGTATGCGACAAATTGGTACTACTGTCAACTTGTCGTATGCGACAAATTGGTACTACTGTCAACTTGTCGTATGCGACAAATTGGTACTACTGTCAGTTTGTCGTATGCGACAAATTGGTTCAACTGTCAATTTGTCGTATGCGACAAATTGGTACTACTGTCAATTTGTCCTATGCGACAAATTGGTTCAACTGTCAATTTGTCGTATGCGACAAAATCATTCAACTGTTAATTTGTCGTATGCGACAAATTGGTACTACTGTCAACTTGTCGTATGCGACAAATTGGTACTACTGTCAGTTTGTCGTATGCGACAAATTGGTACTACTGTCAATTTGTCGTATGCGACAAATTGGTACTACTGTCAATTTGTCGTATGCGACAAATTGGTTCAACTGTCAATTTGTCGTATGCGACAAAATCATTTAACTGTCAATTTGTCGTATGCGACAAATTGGTACTACTGTCAATTTGTCGTATGCGACAAATTGGTACTACTGTCAATTTGTCGTATGCGACAAATTGGTACTACTGTCAATTTATCGTATGCGACAAATTGGTTCAACTGTCAATTTGTCGTATGCGACAAATTGGTTCCACTGTCAATTTGTCGTATGCGACAAATTGATTCAACTGTCAATTTGTCGTATGCGACAAATTGATTCAACTGTCAATTTGTCGTATGCGACCAGTTGATTCAACTGTCAATTTGTCGTATGCGACAAAATCATTCAACTGTCAATTTGTCGTATGCGACAAATTGATTCAACTGTCAATTTGTCGCATGCGACAAATTGGTTCAACTGTCAATTTGTCGTATGCGACAAATTGGTTCAACTGTCAATTTGTCGTATGCGACAAATTGATTCAACTGTCAATTTGTCGTATGCGACAAATTGGTTCCACTGTCAATTTGTCGTATGCGACAAATTGATTCAACTGTCAATTTGTCGTATGCGACAAATTGATTCAACTGTCAATTTGTCGTATGCGACCAGTTGATTCAACTGTCAATTTGTCGTATGCGACAAAATCATTCAACTGTCAATTTGTCGTATGCGACCAGTTGATTCAACTGTCAATTTGTCGTATGCGACAAAATCATTCAACTGTCACTTTGTCGTATGCGACAAATTGATTCAACTGTCAATTTGTCGTATGCGACCAGTTGATTCAACTGTCAATTTGTCGTATGCGACAAAATCATTCAACTGTCACTTTGTCGTATGCGACAAATTGATTCAACTGTCAATTTGTCGCATGCGACAAAATCATTCAACTGTCAATTTGTCGTATGCGACAAATTGGTACTACTGTCAACTTGTCGTATGCGACAAATTGGTACTACTGTCAACTTGTCGTATGCGACAAATTGGTACTACTGTCAGTTTGTCGTATGCGACAAATTGGTTCAACTGTCAATTTGTCGTATGCGACAAATTGGTACTACTGTCAATTTGTCCTATGCGACAAATTGGTTCAACTGTCAATTTGTCGTATGCGACAAAATCATTCAACTGTTAATTTGTCGTATGCGACAAATTGGTACTACTGTCAACTTGTCGTATGCGACAAATTGGTACTACTGTCAGTTTGTCGTATGCGACAAATTGGTACTACTGTCAATTTGTCGTATGCGACAAATTGGTACTACTGTCAATTTGTCGTATGCGACAAATTGGTTCAACTGTCAATTTGTCGTATGCGACAAAATCATTTAACTGTCAATTTGTCGTATGCGACAAATTGGTACTACTGTCAATTTGTCGTATGCGACAAATTGGTACTACTGTCAATTTGTCGTATGCGACAAATTGGTACTACTGTCAATTTATCGTATGCGACAAATTGGTTCAACTGTCAATTTGTCGTATGCGACAAATTGGTTCCACTGTCAATTTGTCGTATGCGACAAATTGGTTCAACTGTCAATTTGTCGTATGCGACAAATTGATTCAACTGTCAATTTGTCGTATGCGACAAATTGATTCAACTGTCAATTTGTCGTATGCGACCAGTTGATTCAACTGTCAATTTGTCGTATGCGACAAAATCATTCAACTGTCAATTTGTCGTATGCGACAAATTGATTCAACTGTCAATTTGTCGCATGCGACAAATTGGTTCAACTGTCAATTTGTCGTATGCGACAAATTGGTACTACTGTCAATTTGTCGTATGCGACAAATTGATTCAACTGTCAATTTGTCGTATGCGACAAATTGGTACTACTGTCAATTTGTCGTATGCGACAAATTGGTACTACTGTCAATTTGTCGTATGCGACAAATTGGTTCAACTGTCAATTTGTCGTTTGCGACAAATTGGTTCAACTGTCAATTTGTCGTATGCGACAAATTGGTACTACTGTCAATTTGTCGTATGCGACAAATTGGTTCAACGGTCAATTTGTCGTATGCGACAAATTGGTACTACTGTCAATTTGTCGTATGCGACAAATTGGTACTACTGTCAATTTGTCGTATGCGACAAATTGGTATTACTGTCAATTTGTTGTATGCGACAAATTGGTTCAACTGTCAATTTGTCGTTTGCGACAAATTGGTTCAACTGTCAATTTGTCGTATGCGACAAATTGGTACTACTGTCAATTTGTCCTATGCGACAAATTGGTTCAACTGTCAATTTGTCGTATGCGACAAATTGGTACTACTGTCAATTTGTCGTATGCGACAAATTGGTTCAACTGTCAATTTGTCGTATGCGACAAATTGGTACTACTGTCAATTTGTCGTATGCGACAAATTGGTTCAACTGTCAATTTGTCGTATGCGACAAATTGGTACTACTGTCAATTTGTCCTATGCGACAAATTGGTTCAACTGTCAATTTGTCGTATGCGACAAATTGGTTCAACTGTCAATTTGTCGTATGCGACAAATTGGTTCCACTGTCAATTTGTCGTATGCGACAAATTGGTTCAACTGTCAATTTGTCGTATGCGACAAATTGATTCAACTGTCAATTTGTCGTAGCCGACAAATTGATTCAACTGTCAATTTGTCGTATGCGACAAATTGGTACTACTGTCAATTTGTCCTATGCGACAAATTGGTTCAACTGTCAATTTGTCGTATGCGACAAATTGGTACTACTGTCAATTTGTCGTATGCGACAAATTGGTTCAACTGTCAATTTGTCGTATGCGACAAATTGGTACTACTGTCAATTTGTCGTATGCGACAAATTGGTTCAACTGTCAATTTGTCGTATGCGACAAATTGGTACTACTGTCAATTTGTCCTATGCGACAAATTGGTTCAACTGTCAATTTGTCGTATGCGACAAATTGGTTCAACTGTCAATTTGTCGTATGCGACAAATTGGTTCCACTGTCAATTTGTCGTATGCGACAAATTGGTTCAACTGTCAATTTGTCGTATGCGACAAATTGATTCAACTGTCAATTTGTCGTATGCGACAAATTGATTCAACTGTCAATTTGTCGTATGCGACCAGTTGATTCAACTGTCAATTTGTCGTATGCGACAAAATCATTCAACTGTCAATTTGTCGTATGCGACAAATTGATTCAACTGTCAATTTGTCGCATGCGACAAATTGGTTCAACTGTCAATTTGTCGTATGCGACAAATTGGTACTACTGTCAATTTGTCGTATGCGACAAATTGGTATTACTGTCAATTTGTCGTATGCGACAAATTGGTACTACTGTCAATTTGTCGTATGCGACAAATTGGTATTACTGTCAATTTGTCGTATGCGACAAATTGGTTCAACTGTCAATTTGTCGTTTGCGACAAATTGGTTCAACTGTCAATTTGTCGTATGCGACCAGTTGATTCAACTGTCAATTTGTCGTATGCGACCAGTTGATTCAACTGTCAATTTGTCGTATGCGACAAAATCATTCAACTGTCACTTTGTCGTATGCGACAAATTGATTCAACTGTCAATTTGTCGCATGCGACAAAATCATTCAACTGTCAATTTGTCGTATGCGACAAATTGGTACTACTGTCAACTTGTCGTATGCGACAAATTGGTACTACTGTCAACTTGTCGTATGCGACAAATTGGTACTACTGTCAGTTTGTCGTATGCGACAAATTGGTTCAACTGTCAATTTGTCGTATGCGACAAATTGGTACTACAGTCAATTTGTCGTATGCGACAAATTGGTACTACTGTCAATTTGTCGTATGCGACAAATTGGTACTACTGTCAATTTGTCGTATGCGACAAATTGGTACTACTGTCAATTTATCGTATGCGACAAATTGGTTCAACTGTCAATTTGTCGCATGCGACAAATTGGTTCAACGGTCAATTTGTCGTATGCGACAAATTGGTACTACTGTCAATTTGTCGTATGCGACAAATTGGTACTACTGTCAATTTGTCGTATGCGACAAGTTGGTTCAACTGTCAATTTGTCGTTTGCGACAAATTGGTTCAACTGTCAATTTGTCGTATGCGACAAATTGGTACTACTGTCAATTTGTCGTATGCGACAAATTGGTTCAACGGTCAATTTGTCGTATGCGACAAATTGGTACTACTGTCAATTTGTCGTATGCGACAAATTGGTACTACTGTCAATTTGTCGTAAGCGACAAATTGGTACTACTGTCAATTTGTCGTATGCGACAAATTGGTTCAACTGTCAATTTGTCGCGTATGCGACAAATTGGTTCCACTGTCAATTTGTCGTATGCGACAAACTGGTTCAACTGTCAATTTGTCGTATGCGACAAATTGATTCAACTGTCAATTTGTCGTATGCGACAAATTGATTCAACTGTCAATTTGTCGTATGCGACCAGTTGATTCAACTGTCATTTTGTCGTATGCGACAAAATCATTCAACTGTCAATTTGTCGTATGCGACAAATTGATTCAACTGTCAATTTGTCGCATGCGACAAATTGGTTCAACTGTCAATTTGTCGTATGCGACAAATTGGTACTACTGTCAATTTGTCGTATGCGACAAATTGGTACTACTGTC
Source organism: Oscheius myriophilus (assembly GCA_964057215.1). Lineage (NCBI taxonomy): Eukaryota > Metazoa > Nematoda > Chromadorea > Rhabditida > Rhabditidae > Oscheius > Oscheius myriophilus. Next base: position 24,913,378 of record OZ059906.1, read on the forward strand.
AATTTATCGTATGCGACAAATTGGTTCAACTGTCAATTTGTCGTATGCGACAAATTGGTTCAACTGTCAATTTGTCGTATGCGACAAATTGGTTCAACTGTCAACTTGTCGTATGCGACAAATTGGTTCAACTGTCAATTTGTCGTATGCGACAAATTGGTTCAACGGTCAATTTGTCGTATGCGACAAATTGGTACTACTGTCAATTTGTCGTATGCGACAAATTGGTACTACTGTCAATTTGTCGTATGCGACAAATTGGTACTACTGTCAATTTGTCGTATGCGACAAATAGGTTCAACGGTCAATTTGTCGTATGCGACAAATTGGTAGTACTGTCAATTTGTCGTATGCGACAAATTGGTACTACTGTCAATTTGTCGTATGCGACAAATTGGTTCAACTGTCAATTTGTCGTATGCGACAAATTGGTACTACTGTCAATTTGTCGTATGCGACAAATTGGTTCAACTGTCAATTTGTCGTTTGCGACAAATTGGTACTACTGTCAATTTGTCGTATGCGACAAATTGGTTCAACTGTCAATTTGTCGTATGCGACAAATTGGTACTACTGTCAATTTGTCCTATGCGACAAATTGGTTCAACTGTCAATTTGTCGTATGCGACAAATTGGTTCAACTGTCAATTTGTCGTATGCGACAAATTGGTTCCACTGTCAATTTGTCGTATGCGACAAATTGGTTCAACTGTCAATTTGTCGTATGCGACAAATTGATTCAATTGTCAATTTGTCGTATGCGACAAATTGATTCAACTGTCAATTTGTCGTATGCGACCAGTTGATTCAACTGTCAATTTGTCGTATGCGACAAAATCATTCAACTGTCACTTTGTCGTATGCGACAAATTGATTCAACTGTCAATTTGTCGCATGCGACAAAATCATTCAACTGTCAATTTGTCGTATGCGACAAATTGGTACTACTGTCAACTTGTCGTATGCGACAAATTGGTACTACTGTCAACTTGTCGTATGCGACAAATTGGTACTACTGTCAGTTTGTCGTATGCGACAAATTGGTTCAACTGTCAATTTGTCGTATGCGACAAATTGGTACTACTGTCAATTTGTCCTATGCGACAAATTGGTTCAACTGTCAATTTGTCGTATGCGACAAAATCATTCAACTGTTAATTTGTCGTATGCGACAAATTGGTACTACTGTCAACTTGTCGTATGCGACAAATTGGTACTACTGTCAGTTTGTCGTATGCGACAAATTGGTACTACTGTCAATTTGTCGTATGCGACAAATTGGTACTACTGTCAATTTGTCGTATGCGACAAATTGGTTCAACTGTCAATTTGTCGTATGCGACAAAATCATTTAACTGTCAATTTGTCGTATGCGACAAATTGGTACTACTGTCAATTTGTCGTATGCGACAAATTGGTACTACTGTCAATTTGTCGTATGCGACAAATTGGTACTACTGTCAATTTATCGTATGCGACAAATTGGTTCAACTGTCAATTTGTCGTATGCGACAAATTGGTTCCACTGTCAATTTGTCGTATGCGACAAATTGATTCAACTGTCAATTTGTCGTATGCGACAAATTGATTCAACTGTCAATTTGTCGTATGCGACCAGTTGATTCAACTGTCAATTTGTCGTATGCGACAAAATCATTCAACTGTCAATTTGTCGTATGCGACAAATTGATTCAACTGTCAATTTGTCGCATGCGACAAATTGGTTCAACTGTCAATTTGTCGTATGCGACAAATTGGTTCAACTGTCAATTTGTCGTATGCGACAAATTGGTACTACTGTCAATTTGTCGTATGCGACAAATTGGTTCAACTGTCAATTTGTCGTATGCGACAAATTGGTACTACTGTCAATTTGTCCTATGCGACAAATTGGTTCAACTGTCAATTTGTCGTATGCGACAAATTGGTTCAACTGTCAATTTGTCGTATGCGACAAATTGGTTCCACTGTCAATTTGTCGTATGCGACAAATTGGTTCAACTGTCAATTTGTCGTATGCGACAAATTGATTCAATTGTCAATTTGTCGTATGCGACAAATTGATTCAACTGTCAATTTGTCGTATGCGACCAGTTGATTCAACTGTCAATTTGTCGTAGGCGACAAAATCATTCAACTGTCACTTTGTCGTATGCGACAAATTGATTCAACTGTCAATTTGTCGCATGCGACAAAATCATTCAACTGTCAATTTGTCGTATGCGACAAATTGGTACTACTGTCAACTTGTCGTATGCGACAAATTGGTACTACTGTCAACTTGTCGTATGCGACAAATTGGTACTACTGTCAGTTTGTCGTATGCGACAAATTGGTTCAACTGTCAATTTGTCGTATGCGACAAATTGGTACTACTGTCAATTTGTCGTATGCGACAAATTGGTTCAACTGTCAATTTGTCGCATGCGACAAATTGGTTCAACGGTCAATTTGTCGTATGCGACAAATTGGTACTACTGTCAATTTGTCGTATGCGACAAATTGGTACTACTGTCAATTTGTCGTATGCGACAAGTTGGTTCAACTGTCAATTTGTCGTTTGCGACAAATTGGTTCAACTGTCAATTTGTCGTATGCGACAAATTGGTACTACTGTCAATTTGTCGTATGCGACAAATTGGTTCAACGGTCAATTTGTCGTATGCGACAAATTGGTACTACTGTCAATTTGTCGTATGCGACAAATTGGTACTACTGTCAATTTGTCGTAAGCGACAAATTGGTACTACTGTCAATTTGTCGTATGCGACAAATTGGTTCAACTGTCAATTTGTCGTTTGCGACAAATTGGTTCAACTGTCAATTTGTCGTATGCGACAAATTGGTTCCACTGTCAATTTGTCGTATGCGACAAACTGGTTCAACTGTCAATTTGTCGTATGCGACAAATTGATTCAACTGTCAATTTGTCGTATGCGACAAATTGATTCAACTGTCAATTTGTCGTATGCGACCAGTTGATTCAACTGTCATTTTGTCGTATGCGACAAAATCATTCAACTGTCAATTTGTCGTATGCGACAAATTGATTCAACTGTCAATTTGTCGCATGCGACAAATTGGTTCAACTGTCAATTTGTCGTATGCGACAAATTGGTACTACTGTCAATTTGTCGTATGCGACAAATTGGTACTACTGTCAATTTATCGTATGCGACAAATTGGTTCAACTGTCAATTTGTCGTATGCGACAAATTGGTTCAACTGTCAATTTGTCGTATGCGACAAATTGGTTCAACTGTCAACTTGTCGTATGCGACAAATTGGTTCAACTGTCAATTTGTCGTATGCGACAAATTGGTTCAACGGTCAATTTGTCGTATGCGACAAATTGGTACTACTGTCAATTTGTCGTATGCGACAAATTGGTACTACTGTCAATTTGTCGTATGCGACAAATTGGTACTACTGTCAATTTGTCGTATGCGACAAATAGGTTCAACGGTCAATTTGTCGTATGCGACAAATTGGTAGTACTGTCAATTTGTCGTATGCGACAAATTGGTACTACTGTCAATTTGTCGTATGCGACAAATTGGTTCAACTGTCAATTTGTCGTATGCGACAAATTGGTACTACTGTCAATTTGTCGTATGCGACAAATTGGTTCAACTGTCAATTTGTCGTTTGCGACAAATTGGTACTACTGTCAATTTGTCGTATGCGACAAATTGGTTCAACTGTCAATTTGTCGTATGCGACAAATTGGTACTACTGTCAATTTGTCCTATGCGACAAATTGGTTCAACTGTCAATTTGTCGTATGCGACAAATTGGTTCAACTGTCAATTTGTCGTATGCGACAAATTGGTTCCACTGTCAATTTGTCGTATGCGACAAATTGGTTCAACTGTCAATTTGTCGTATGCGACAAATTGATTCAATTGTCAATTTGTCGTATGCGACAAATTGATTCAACTGTCAATTTGTCGTATGCGACCAGTTGATTCAACTGTCAATTTGTCGTATGCGACAAAATCATTCAACTGTCACTTTGTCGTATGCGACAAATTGATTCAACTGTCAATTTGTCGCATGCGACAAAATCATTCAACTGTCAATTTGTCGTATGCGACAAATTGGTACTACTGTCAACTTGTCGTATGCGACAAATTGGTACTACTGTCAACTTGTCGTATGCGACAAATTGGTACTACTGTCAGTTTGTCGTATGCGACAAATTGGTTCAACTGTCAATTTGTCGTATGCGACAAATTGGTACTACTGTCAATTTGTCCTATGCGACAAATTGGTTCAACTGTCAATTTGTCGTATGCGACAAAATCATTCAACTGTTAATTTGTCGTATGCGACAAATTGGTACTACTGTCAACTTGTCGTATGCGACAAATTGGTACTACTGTCAGTTTGTCGTATGCGACAAATTGGTACTACTGTCAATTTGTCGTATGCGACAAATTGGTACTACTGTCAATTTGTCGTATGCGACAAATTGGTTCAACTGTCAATTTGTCGTATGCGACAAAATCATTTAACTGTCAATTTGTCGTATGCGACAAATTGGTACTACTGTCAATTTGTCGTATGCGACAAATTGGTACTACTGTCAATTTGTCGTATGCGACAAATTGGTACTACTGTCAATTTATCGTATGCGACAAATTGGTTCAACTGTCAATTTGTCGTATGCGACAAATTGGTTCCACTGTCAATTTGTCGTATGCGACAAATTGATTCAACTGTCAATTTGTCGTATGCGACAAATTGATTCAACTGTCAATTTGTCGTATGCGACCAGTTGATTCAACTGTCAATTTGTCGTATGCGACAAAATCATTCAACTGTCAATTTGTCGTATGCGACAAATTGATTCAACTGTCAATTTGTCGCATGCGACAAATTGGTTCAACTGTCAATTTGTCGTATGCGACAAATTGGTTCAACTGTCAATTTGTCGTATGCGACAAATTGGTACTACTGTCAATTTGTCGTATGCGACAAATTGGTTCAACTGTCAATTTGTCGTATGCGACAAATTGGTACTACTGTCAATTTGTCCTATGCGACAAATTGGTTCAACTGTCAATTTGTCGTATGCGACAAATTGGTTCAACTGTCAATTTGTCGTATGCGACAAATTGGTTCCACTGTCAATTTGTCGTATGCGACAAATTGGTTCAACTGTCAATTTGTCGTATGCGACAAATTGATTCAATTGTCAATTTGTCGTATGCGACAAATTGATTCAACTGTCAATTTGTCGTATGCGACCAGTTGATTCAACTGTCAATTTGTCGTAGGCGACAAAATCATTCAACTGTCACTTTGTCGTATGCGACAAATTGATTCAACTGTCAATTTGTCGCATGCGACAAAATCATTCAACTGTCAATTTGTCGTATGCGACAAATTGGTACTACTGTCAACTTGTCGTATGCGACAAATTGGTACTACTGTCAACTTGTCGTATGCGACAAATTGGTACTACTGTCAGTTTGTCGTATGCGACAAATTGGTTCAACTGTCAATTTGTCGTATGCGACAAATTGGTACTACTGTCAATTTGTCCTATGCGACAAATTGGTTCAACTGTCAATTTGTCGTATGCGACAAAATCATTCAACTGTTAATTTGTCGTATGCGACAAATTGGTACTACTGTCAACTTGTCGTATGCGACAAATTGGTACTACTGTCAGTTTGTCGTATGCGACAAATTGGTACTACTGTCAATTTGTCGTATGCGACAAATTGGTACTACTGTCAATTTGTCGTATGCGACAAATTGGTTCAACTGTCAATTTGTCGTATGCGACAAAATCATTTAACTGTCAATTTGTCGTATGCGACAAATTGGTACTACTGTCAATTTGTCGTATGCGACAAATTGGTACTACTGTCAATTTGTCGTATGCGACAAATTGGTACTACTGTCAATTTATCGTATGCGACAAATTGGTTCAACTGTCAATTTGTCGTATGCGACAAATTGGTTCCACTGTCAATTTGTCGTATGCGACAAATTGGTTCAACTGTCAATTTGTCGTATGCGACAAATTGATTCAACTGTCAATTTGTCGTATGCGACAAATTGATTCAACTGTCAATTTGTCGTATGCGACCAGTTGATTCAACTGTCAATTTGTCGTATGCGACAAAATCATTCAACTGTCAATTTGTCGTATGCGACAAATTGATTCAACTGTCAATTTGTCGCATGCGACAAATTGGTTCAACTGTCAATTTGTCGTATGCGACAAATTGGTACTACTGTCAATTTGTCGTATGCGACAAATTGATTCAACTGTCAATTTGTCGTATGCGACAAATTGGTACTACTGTCAATTTGTCGTATGCGACAAATTGGTACTACTGTCAATTTGTCGTATGCGACAAATTGGTACTACTGTCAATTTGTCGTATGCGACAAATTGGTTCAACTGTCAATTTGTCGTTTGCGACAAATTGGTTCAACTGTCAATTTGTCGTATGCGACAAATTGGTACTACTGTCAATTTGTCGTATGCGACAAATTGGTTCAACGGTCAATTTGTCGTATGCGACAAATTGGTACTACTGTCAATTTGTCGTATGCGACAAATTGGTACTACTGTCAATTTGTCGTATGCGACAAATTGGTATTACTGTCAATTTGTTGTATGCGACAAATTGGTTCAACTGTCAATTTGTCGTTTGCGACAAATTGGTTCAACTGTCAATTTGTCGTATGCGACAAATTGGTACTACTGTCAATTTGTCCTATGCGACAAATTGGTTCAACTGTCAATTTGTCGTATGCGACAAATTGGTACTACTGTCAATTTGTCGTATGCGACAAATTGGTTCAACTGTCAATTTGTCGTATGCGACAAATTGGTACTACTGTCAATTTGTCGTATGCGACAAATTGGTTCAACTGTCAATTTGTCGTATGCGACAAATTGGTACTACTGTCAATTTGTCCTATGCGACAAATTGGTTCAACTGTCAATTTGTCGTATGCGACAAATTGGTTCAACTGTCAATTTGTCGTATGCGACAAATTGGTTCCACTGTCAATTTGTCGTATGCGACAAATTGGTTCAACTGTCAATTTGTCGTATGCGACAAATTGATTCAACTGTCAATTTGTCGTAGCCGACAAATTGATTCAACTGTCAATTTGTCGTATGCGACAAATTGGTACTACTGTCAATTTGTCCTATGCGACAAATTGGTTCAACTGTCAATTTGTCGTATGCGACAAATTGGTACTACTGTCAATTTGTCGTATGCGACAAATTGGTTCAACTGTCAATTTGTCGTATGCGACAAATTGGTACTACTGTCAATTTGTCGTATGCGACAAATTGGTTCAACTGTCAATTTGTCGTATGCGACAAATTGGTACTACTGTCAATTTGTCCTATGCGACAAATTGGTTCAACTGTCAATTTGTCGTATGCGACAAATTGGTTCAACTGTCAATTTGTCGTATGCGACAAATTGGTTCCACTGTCAATTTGTCGTATGCGACAAATTGGTTCAACTGTCAATTTGTCGTATGCGACAAATTGATTCAACTGTCAATTTGTCGTATGCGACAAATTGATTCAACTGTCAATTTGTCGTATGCGACCAGTTGATTCAACTGTCAATTTGTCGTATGCGACAAAATCATTCAACTGTCAATTTGTCGTATGCGACAAATTGATTCAACTGTCAATTTGTCGCATGCGACAAATTGGTTCAACTGTCAATTTGTCGTATGCGACAAATTGGTACTACTGTCAATTTATCGTATGCGACAAATTGGTTCAACTGTCAATTTGTCGTATGCGACAAATTGGTTCAACTGTCAATTTGTCGTATGCGACAAATTGGTTCAACTGTCAACTTGTCGTATGCGACAAATTGGTTCAACGGTCAATTTGTCGTATGCGACAAATTGGTACTACTGTCAATTTGTCGTATGCGACAAATTGGTACTACTGTCAATTTGTCGTATGCGACAAATTGGTATTACTGTCAATTTGTCGTATGCGACAAATTGGTTCAACTGTCAATTTGTCGTTTGCGACAAATTGGTTCAACTGTCAATTTGTCGTATGCGACAAATTGGTACTACTGTCAATTTGTCCTATGCGACAAATTGGTTCAACTGTCAATTTGTCGTATGCGACAAATTGGTACTACTGTCAATTTGTCGTATGCGACAAATTGGTTCAACTGTCAATTTGTCGTATGCGACAAATTGGTACTACTGTCAATTTGTCCTATGCGACAAATTGGTTCAACTGTCAATTTGTCGTATGCGACAAATTGGTACTACTGTCAATTTGTCGTATGCGACAAATTGGTTCAACTGTCAATTTGTCGTATGCGACAAATTGGTACTACTGTCAATTTGTCGTATGCGACAAATTGGTTCAACTGTCAATTTGTCGTATGCGACAAATTGGTACTACTGTCAATTTGTCCTATGCGACAAATTGGTTCAACTGTCAGTTTGTCGTATGCGACAAATTGGTTCAACTGTCAATTTGTCGTATGCGACAAATTGGTTCCACTGTCAATTTGTCGTATGCGACAAATTGACAGTGGAGTCAATTTGTCGTATGCAACAAATTGGTTCAACTGTCAATTTGTCGTATGCGACAAATTGATTCAACTGTCAATTTGTCGTATGCGACAAATTGATTCAACTGTCAATTTGTCGTATGCGACCAGTTGATTCAACTGTCAATTTGTCGTATGCGACAAAATCATTCAACTGTCAATTTGTCGTATGCGACAAATTGATTCAACTGTCAATTTGTCGCATGCGACAAATTGGTTCAACTGTCAATTTGTCGTATGCGACAAATTGGTACTACTGTCAATTTGTCGTATGCGACAAATTGGTACAACTGTCAATTTATCGTATGCGACAAATTGGTTCAACTGTCAATTTGTCGTATGCGACAAATTGGTTCAACTGTCAATTTGTCGTATGCGACAAATTGGTTCAACTGTCAACTTGTCGTATGCGACAAATTGGTTCAACGGTCAATTTGTCGTATGCGACAAATTGGTACTACTGTCAATTTGTCGTATGCGACAAATTGGTACTACTGTCAATTTGTCGTATGCGACAAATTGGTATTACTGTCAATTTGTCGTATGCGACAAATTGGTTCAACTGTCAATTTGTCGTATGCGACAAATTGGTACTACTGTCAATTTGTCCTATGCGACAAATTGGTTCAACTGTCAATTTGTCGTATGCGACAAATTGGTACTACTGTCAATTTGTCGTATGCGACAAATTGGTTCAACTGTCAATTTGTCGTATGCGACAAATTGATACTACTGTCAATTTGTCGTATGCGACAAATTGGTTCAACTGTCAATTTGTCGTATGCGACAAATTGGTACTACTGTCAATTTGTCCTATGCGACAAATTGGTTCAACTGTCAATTTGTCGTATGCGACAAATTGGTTCAACTGTCAATTTGTCGTATGCGACAAATTGGTTCCACTGTCAATTTGTCGTATGCGACAAATTGGTTCAACTGTCAATTTGTCGTATGCGACAAATTGATTCAACTGTCAATTTGTCGTATGCGACAAATTGGTTCAACTGTCAATTTGTCGTATGCGACCAGTTGATTCAACTGTCAATTTGTCGTATGCGACAAAATCATTCAACTGTCAATTTGTCGTATGCGACAAATTGATTCAACTGTCAATTTGTCGCATGCGACAAATTGGTTCAACTGTCAATTTGTCGTATGCGACAAATTGGTACTACTGTCAATTTGTCGTATGCGACAAATTGGTACTACTGTCAATTTATCGTATGCGACAAATTGGTTCAACTGTCAATTTGTCGTATGCGACAAATTGGTTCAACTGTCAATTTGTCGTATGCGACAAATTGGTTCAACTGTCAACTTGTCGTATGCGACAAATTGGTTCAACTGTCAATTTGTCGTATGCGACAAATTGGTTCAACGGTCAATTTGTCCTATGCGACAAATTGGTTCAACTGTCAATTTGTCGTATGCGACAAATTGGTACTACTGTTAATTTGTCGTATGCGACAAATTGGTTCAACTGTCAATTTGTCGTATGCGACAAATTGGTTCAACTGTCAATTTGTCGTATGCGACAAATTGGTACTACTGTCAATTTGTCCTATGCGACAAATTGGTTCAACTGTCAATTTGTCGTATGCGACAAATTGGTTCAACTGTCAATTTGTCGTATGCGACAAATTGATTCAACTGTCAATTAGTCGCATGCGACAAAATCATTCAACTGTTAATTTGTCGTGTGCGACAAATTGGTACTACTGTCAACTTGTCGTATGCGACAAATTGGTACTACGTTTGTCGTATGCGACAAATTGGTACTACTGTCAATTTGTCGTATGCGACAAATTGGTACTACTGTCAATTTGTCGTATGCGACAAATTGGTTCAACTGTCAATTTGTCGTATGCGACAAAATCATTCAACTGTCAATTTGTCGTATGCGACAAATTGGTACTACTGTCAATTTGTCGTATGCGACAAATTGGTACTACTGTCAATTTGTCGTATGCGACAAATTGGTACTACTGTCAATTTATCGTATGCGACAAATTGGTTCAACTGTCAATTTGTCGCATGCGACAAATTGGTTCAACGGTCAATTTGTCGTATGCGACAAATTGGTACTACTGTCAATTTGTCGTATGCGACAAATTGGTACTACTGTCAATTTGTCGTATGCGACAAATTGGTTCAACTGTCAATTTGTCGTTTGCGACAAATTGGTTCAACTGTCAATTTGTCGTATGCGACAAATTGGTACTACTGTCAATTTGTCGTATGCGACAAATTGGTTCAACGGTCAATTTGTCGTATGCGACAAATTGGTACTACTGTCAATTTGTCGTATGCGACAAATTGGTACTACTGTCAATTTGTCGTAAGCGACAAATTGGTACTACTGTCAATTTGTCGTATGCGACAAATTGGTTCAACTGTCAATTTGTCGTTTGCGACAAATTGGTTCAACTGTCAATTTGTCGTATGCGACAAATTGGTTCCACTGTCAATTTGTCGTATGCGACAAACTGGTTCAACTGTCAATTTGTCGTATGCGACAAATTGATTCAACTGTCAATTTGTCGTATGCGACAAATTGATTCAACTGTCAATTTGTCGTATGCGACCAGTTGATTCAACTGTCATTTTGTCGTATGCGACAAAATCATTCAACTGTCAATTTGTCGTATGCGACAAATTGATTCAACTGTCAATTTGTCGCATGCGACAAATTGGTTCAACTGTCAATTTGTCGTATGCGACAAATTGGTACTACTGTCAATTTGTCGTATGCGACAAATTGGTACTACTGTCAATTTATCGTATGCGACAAATTGGTTCAACTGTCAATTTGTCGTATGCGACAAATTGGTTCAACTGTCAATTTGTCGTATGCGACAAATTGGTTCAACTGTCAACTTGTCGTATGCGACAAATTGGTTCAACTGTCAATTTGTCGTATGCGACAAATTGGTTCAACGGTCAATTTGTCGTATGCGACAAATTGGTACTACTGTCAATTTGTCGTATGCGACAAATTGGTTCAACTGTCAATTTGTCGTATGCGACAAATTGGTTCCACTGTCAATTTGTCGTATGCGACAAATTGGTTCAACTGTCAATTTGTCGTATGCGACAAATTGATTCAATTGTCAATTTGTCGTATGCGACAAATTGATTCAACTGTCAATTTGTCGTATGCGACCAGTTGATTCAACTGTCAATTTGTCGTAGGCGACAAAATCATTCAACTGTCACTTTGTCGTATGCGACAAATTGATTCAACTGTCAATTTGTCGCATGCGACAAAATCATTCAACTGTCAATTTGTCGTATGCGACAAATTGGTACTACTGTCAACTTGTCGTATGCGACAAATTGGTACTACTGTCAACTTGTCGTATGCGACAAATTGGTACTACTGTCAGTTTGTCGTATGCGACAAATTGGTTCAACTGTCAATTTGTCGTATGCGACAAATTGGTACTACTGTCAATTTGTCCTATGCGACAAATTGGTTCAACTGTCAATTTGTCGTATGCGACAAAATCATTCAACTGTTAATTTGTCGTATGCGACAAATTGGTACTACTGTCAACTTGTCGTATGCGACAAATTGGTACTACTGTCAGTTTGTCGTATGCGACAAATTGGTACTACTGTCAATTTGTCGTATGCGACAAATTGGTACTACTGTCAATTTGTCGTATGCGACAAATTGGTTCAACTGTCAATTTGTCGTATGCGACAAAATCATTTAACTGTCAATTTGTCGTATGCGACAAATTGGTACTACTGTCAATTTGTCGTATGCGACAAATTGGTACTACTGTCAATTTGTCGTATGCGACAAATTGGTACTACTGTCAATTTATCGTATGCGACAAATTGGTTCAACTGTCAATTTGTCGTATGCGACAAATTGGTTCCACTGTCAATTTGTCGTATGCGACAAATTGGTTCAACTGTCAATTTGTCGTATGCGACAAATTGATTCAACTGTCAATTTGTCGTATGCGACAAATTGATTCAACTGTCAATTTGTCGTATGCGACCAGTTGATTCAACTGTCAATTTGTCGTATGCGACAAAATCATTCAACTGTCAATTTGTCGTATGCGACAAATTGATTCAACTGTCAATTTGTCGCATGCGACAAATTGGTTCAACTGTCAATTTGTCGTATGCGACAAATTGGTACTACTGTCAATTTGTCGTATGCGACAAATTGATTCAACTGTCAATTTGTCGTATGCGACAAATTGGTACTACTGTCAATTTGTCGTATGCGACAAATTGGTACTACTGTCAATTTGTCGTATGCGACAAATTGGTACTACTGTCAATTTGTCGTATGCGACAAATTGGTTCAACTGTCAATTTGTCGTTTGCGACAAATTGGTTCAACTGTCAATTTGTCGTATGCGACAAATTGGTACTACTGTCAATTTGTCGTATGCGACAAATTGGTTCAACGGTCAATTTGTCGTATGCGACAAATTGGTACTACTGTCAATTTGTCGTATGCGACAAATTGGTACTACTGTCAATTTGTCGTATGCGACAAATTGGTATTACTGTCAATTTGTTGTATGCGACAAATTGGTTCAACTGTCAATTTGTCGTTTGCGACAAATTGGTTCAACTGTCAATTTGTCGTATGCGACAAATTGGTACTACTGTCAATTTGTCCTATGCGACAAATTGGTTCAACTGTCAATTTGTCGTATGCGACAAATTGGTACTACTGTCAATTTGTCGTATGCGACAAATTGGTTCAACTGTCAATTTGTCGTATGCGACAAATTGGTACTACTGTCAATTTGTCGTATGCGACAAATTGGTTCAACTGTCAATTTGTCGTATGCGACAAATTGGTACTACTGTCAATTTGTCCTATGCGACAAATTGGTTCAACTGTCAATTTGTCGTATGCGACAAATTGGTTCAACTGTCAATTTGTCGTATGCGACAAATTGGTTCCACTGTCAATTTGTCGTATGCGACAAATTGGTTCAACTGTCAATTTGTCGTATGCGACAAATTGATTCAACTGTCAATTTGTCGTAGCCGACAAATTGATTCAACTGTCAATTTGTCGTATGCGACAAATTGGTACTACTGTCAATTTGTCCTATGCGACAAATTGGTTCAACTGTCAATTTGTCGTATGCGACAAATTGGTACTACTGTCAATTTGTCGTATGCGACAAATTGGTTCAACTGTCAATTTGTCGTATGCGACAAATTGGTACTACTGTCAATTTGTCGTATGCGACAAATTGGTTCAACTGTCAATTTGTCGTATGCGACAAATTGGTACTACTGTCAATTTGTCCTATGCGACAAATTGGTTCAACTGTCAATTTGTCGTATGCGACAAATTGGTTCAACTGTCAATTTGTCGTATGCGACAAATTGGTTCCACTGTCAATTTGTCGTATGCGACAAATTGGTTCAACTGTCAATTTGTCGTATGCGACAAATTGATTCAACTGTCAATTTGTCGTATGCGACAAATTGATTCAACTGTCAATTTGTCGTATGCGACCAGTTGATTCAACTGTCAATTTGTCGTATGCGACAAAATCATTCAACTGTCAATTTGTCGTATGCGACAAATTGATTCAACTGTCAATTTGTCGCATGCGACAAATTGGTTCAACTGTCAATTTGTCGTATGCGACAAATTGGTACTACTGTCAATTTATCGTATGCGACAAATTGGTTCAACTGTCAATTTGTCGTATGCGACAAATTGGTTCAACTGTCAATTTGTCGTATGCGACAAATTGGTTCAACTGTCAACTTGTCGTATGCGACAAATTGGTTCAACGGTCAATTTGTCGTATGCGACAAATTGGTACTACTGTCAATTTGTCGTATGCGACAAATTGGTACTACTGTCAATTTGTCGTATGCGACAAATTGGTATTACTGTCAATTTGTCGTATGCGACAAATTGGTTCAACTGTCAATTTGTCGTTTGCGACAAATTGGTTCAACTGTCAATTTGTCGTATGCGACAAATTGGTACTACTGTCAATTTGTCCTATGCGACAAATTGGTTCAACTGTCAATTTGTCGTATGCGACAAATTGGTACTACTGTCAATTTGTCGTATGCGACAAATTGGTTCAACTGTCAATTTGTCGTATGCGACAAATTGGTACTACTGTCAATTTGTCCTATGCGACAAATTGGTTCAACTGTCAATTTGTCGTATGCGACAAATTGGTACTACTGTCAATTTGTCGTATGCGACAAATTGGTTCAACTGTCAATTTGTCGTATGCGACAAATTGGTACTACTGTCAATTTGTCGTATGCGACAAATTGGTTCAACTGTCAATTTGTCGTATGCGACAAATTGGTACTACTGTCAATTTGTCCTATGCGACAAATTGGTTCAACTGTCAGTTTGTCGTATGCGACAAATTGGTTCAACTGTCAATTTGTCGTATGCGACAAATTGGTTCCACTGTCAATTTGTCGTATGCGACAAATTGACAGTGGAGTCAATTTGTCGTATGCAACAAATTGGTTCAACTGTCAATTTGTCGTATGCGACAAATTGATTCAACTGTCAATTTGTCGTATGCGACAAATTGATTCAACTGTCAATTTGTCGTATGCGACCAGTTGATTCAACGGTCAATTTGTCGTATGCGACAAAATCATTCAACTGTCAATTTGTCGTATGCGACAAATTGATTCAACTGTCAATTTGTCGCATGCGACAAATTGGTTCAACTGTCAATTTGTCGTATGCGACAAATTGGTACTACTGTCAATTTGTCGTATGCGACAAATTGGTACAACTGTCAATTTATCGTATGCGACAAATTGGTTCAACTGTCAATTTGTCGTATGCGACAAATTGGTTCAACTGTCAATTTGTCGTATGCGACAAATTGGTTCAACTGTCAACTTGTCGTATGCGACAAATTGGTTCAACGGTCAATTTGTCGTATGCGACAAATTGGTACTACTGTCAATTTGTCGTATGCGACAAATTGGTACTACTGTCAATTTGTCGTATGCGACAAATTGGTATTACTGTCAATTTGTCGTATGCGACAAATTGGTTCAACTGTCAATTTGTCGTTTGCGACAAATTGGTTCAACTGTCAATTTGTCGTATGCGACAAATTGGTACTACTGTCAATTTGTCCTATGCGACAAATTGGTTCAACTGTCAATTTGTCGTATGCGACAAATTGGTACTACTGTCAATTTGTCGTATGCGACAAATTGGTTCAACTGTCAATTTGTCGTATGCGACAAATTGATACTACTGTCAATTTGTCGTATGCGACAAATTGGTTCAACTGTCAATTTGTCGTATGCGACAAATTGGTACTACTGTCAATTTGTCCTATGCGACAAATTGGTTCAACTGTCAATTTGTCGTATGCGACAAATTGGTTCAACTGTCAATTTGTCGTATGCGACAAATTGGTTCCACTGTCAATTTGTCGTATGCGACAAATTGGTTCAACTGTCAATTTGTCGTATGCGACAAATTGATTCAACTGTCAATTTGTCGTATGCGACAAATTGGTTCAACTGTCAATTTGTCGTATGCGACCAGTTGATTCAACTGTCAATTTGTCGTATGCGACAAAATCATTCAACTGTCAATTTGTCGTATGCGACAAATTGATTCAACTGTCAATTTGTCGCATGCGACAAATTGGTTCAACTGTCAATTTGTCGTATGCGACAAATTGGTACTACTGTCAATTTGTCGTATGCGACAAATTGGTACTACTGTCAATTTATCGTATGCGACAAATTGGTTCAATTGTCAATTTGTCGTATGCGACAAATTGGTTCAACTGTCAATTTGTCGTATGCGACAAATTGGTTCAACTGTCAACTTGTCGTATGCGACAAATTGGTTCAACTGTCAATTTGTCGTATGCGACAAATTGGTTCAACGGTCAATTTGTCCTATGCGACAAATTGGTTCAACTGTCAATTTGTCGTATGCGACAAATTGGTACTACTGTTAATTTGTCGTATGCGACAAATTGGTTCAACTGTCAATTTGTCGTATGCGACAAATTGGTTCAACTGTCAATTTGTCGTATGCGACAAATTGGTACTACTGTCAATTTGTCCTATGCGACAAATTGGTTCAACTGTCAATTTGTCGTATGCGACAAATTGGTTCAACTGTCAATTTGTCGTATGCGACAAATTGATTCAACTGTCAATTAGTCGCATGCGACAAAATCATTCAACTGTTAATTTGTCGTGTGCGACAAATTGGTACTACTGTCAACTTGTCGTATGCGACAAATTGGTACTACGTTTGTCGTATGCGACAAATTGGTACTACTGTCAATTTGTCGTATGCGACAAATTGGTACTACTGTCAATTTGTCGTATGCGACAAATTGGTTCAACTGTCAATTTGTCGTATGCGACAAAATCATTCAACTGTCAATTTGTCGTATGCGACAAATTGGTACTACTGTCAATTTGTCGTATGCGACAAATTGGTACTACTGTCAATTTGTCGTATGCGACAAATTGGTACTACTGTCAATTTATCGTATGCGACAAATTGGTTCAACTGTCAATTTGTCGCATGCGACAAATTGGTTCAACGGTCAATTTGTCGTATGCGACAAATTGGTACTACTGTCAATTTGTCGTATGCGACAAATTGGTACTACTGTCAATTTGTCGTATGCGACAAATTGGTTCAACTGTCAATTTGTCGTTTGCGACAAATTGGTTCAACTGTCAATTTGTCGTATGCGACAAATTGGTACTACTGTCAATTTGTCGTATGCGACAAATTGGTTCAACGGTCAATTTGTCGTATGCGACAAATTGGTACTACTGTCAATTTGTCGTATGCGACAAATTGGTACTACTGTCAATTTGTCGTAAGCGACAAATTGGTACTACTGTCAATTTGTCGTATGCGACAAATTGGTTCAACTGTCAATTTGTCGTTTGCGACAAATTGGTTCAACTGTCAATTTGTCGTATGCGACAAATTGGTTCCACTGTCAATTTGTCGTATGCGACAAACTGGTTCAACTGTCAATTTGTCGTATGCGACAAATTGATTCAACTGTCAATTTGTCGTATGCGACAAATTGATTCAACTGTCAATTTGTCGTATGCGACCAGTTGATTCAACTGTCATTTTGTCGTATGCGACAAAATCATTCAACTGTCAATTTGTCGTATGCGACAAATTGATTCAACTGTCAATTTGTCGCATGCGACAAATTGGTTCAACTGTCAATTTGTCGTATGCGACAAATTGGTACTACTGTCAATTTGTCGTATGCGACAAATTGGTACTACTGTCAATTTATCGTATGCGACAAATTGGTTCAACTGTCAATTTGTCGTATGCGACAAATTGGTTCAACTGTCAATTTGTCGTATGCGACAAATTGGTTCAACTGTCAACTTGTCGTATGCGACAAATTGGTTCAACTGTCAATTTGTCGTATGCGACAAATTGGTTCAACGGTCAATTTGTCGTATGCGACAAATTGGTACTACTGTCAATTTGTCGTATGCGACAAATTGGTACTACTGTCAATTTGTCGTATGCGACAAATTGGTACTACTGTCAATTTGTCGTATGCGACAAATTGGTTCAACGGTCAATTTGTCGTATGCGACAAATTGGTAGTACTGTCAATTTGTCGTATGCGACAAATTGGTACTACTGTCAATTTGTCGTATGCGACAAATTGGTTCAACTGTCAATTTGTCGTATGCGACAAATTGGTACTACTGTCAATTTGTCGTATGCGACAAATTGGTTCAACTGTCAATTTGTCGTATGCGACAAATTGGTACTACTGTCAATTTGTCGTATGCGACAAATTGGTTCAACTGTCAATTTGTCGTATGCGACAAATTGGTACTACTGTCAATTTGTCCTATGCGACAAATTGGTTCAACTGTCAATTTGTCGTATGCGACAAATTGGTTCAACTGTCAATTTGTCGTATGCGACAAATTGGTTCCACTGTCAATTTGTCGTATGCGACAAATTGGTTCAACTGTCAATTTGTCGTATGCGACAAATTGATTCAATTGTCAATTTGTCGTATGCGACAAATTGATTCAACTGTCAATTTGTCGTATGCGACCAGTTGATTCAACTGTCAATTTGTCGTATGCGACAAAATCATTCAACTGTCACTTTGTCGTATGCGACAAATTGATTCAACTGTCAATTTGTCGCATGCGACAAAATCATTCAACTGTCAATTTGTCGTATGCGACAAATTGGTACTACTGTCAACTTGTCGTATGCGACAAATTGGTACTACTGTCAACTTGTCGTATGCGACAAATTGGTACTACTGTCAGTTTGTCGTATGCGACAAATTGGTTCAACTGTCAATTTGTCGTATGCGACAAATTGGTACTACTGTCAATTTGTCCTATGCGACAAATTGGTTCAACTGTCAATTTGTCGTATGCGACAAAATCATTCAACTGTTAATTTGTCGTATGCGACAAATTGGTACTACTGTCAGTTTGTCGTATGCGACAAATTGGTACTACTGTCAATTTGTCGTATGCGACAAATTGGTACTACTGTCAATTTGTCGTATGCGACAAATTGGTTCAACTGTCAATTTGTCGTATGCGACAAAATCATTCAACTGTCAATTTGTCGTATGCGACAAATTGGTACTACTGTCAATTTGTCGTATGCGACAAATTGGTACTACTGTCAATTTGTCGTATGCGACAAATTGGTACTACTGTCAATTTATCGTATGCGACAAATTGGTTCAACTGTCAATTTGTCGTATGCGACAAATTGGTTCCACTGTCAATTTGTCGTATGCGACAAATTGGTTCAACTGTCAATTTGTCGTATGCGACAAATTGATTCAACTGTCAATTTGTCGTATGCGACAAATTGATTCAACTGTCAATTTGTCGTATGCGACCAGTTGATTCAACTGTCAATTTGTCGTATGCGACAAAATCATTCAACTGTCAATTTGTCGTATGCGACAAATTGATTCAACTGTCAATTTGTCGCATGCGACAAATTGGTTCAACTGTCAATTTGTCGTATGCGACAAATTGATTCAACTGTCAATTTGTCGCATGCGACAAATTGGTTCAACTGTCAATTTGTCGCATGCGACAAATTGGTTCAACGGTCAATTTGTCGTATGCGACAAATTGGTACTACTGTCAATTTGTCGTATGCGACAAATTGGTACTACTGTCAATTTGTCGTATGCGACAAATTGGTTCAACTGTCAATTTGTCGTTTGCGACAAATTGGTTCAACTGTCAATTTGTCGTATGCGACAAATTGGTACTACTGTCAATTTGTCGTATGCGACAAATTGGTTCAACGGTCAATTTGTCGTATGCGACAAATTCTACTGTCAATTTGTCGTAAGCGACAAATTGGTACTACTGTCAATTTGTCGTATGCGACAAATTGGTTCAACTGTCAATTTGTCGTTTGCGACAAATTGGTTCAACTGTCAATTTGTCGTATGCGACAAATTGGTTCCACTGTCAATTTGTCGTATGCGACAAACTGGTTCAACTGTCAATTTGTCGTATGCGACAAATTGATTCAACTGTCAATTTGTCGTATGCGACAAATTGATTCAACTGTCAATTTGTCGTATGCGACCAGTTGATTCAACTGTCATTTTGTCGTATGCGACAAAATCATTCAACTGTCAATTTGTCGTATGCGACAAATTGATTCAACTGTCAATTTGTCGCATGCGACAAATTGGTTCAACTGTCAATTTGTCGTATGCGACAAATTGGTACTACTGTCAATTTGTCGTATGCGACAAATTGGTACTACTGTCAATTTATCGTATGCGACAAATTGGTTCAACTGTCAATTTGTCGTATGCGACAAATTGGTTCAACTGTCAATTTGTCGTATGCGACAAATTGGTTCAACTGTCAACTTGTCGTATGCGACAAATTGGTTCAACTGTCAATTTGTCGTATGCGACAAATTGGTTCAACGGTCAATTTGTCGTATGCGACAAATTGGTACTACTGTCAATTTGTCGTATGCGACAAATTGGTACTACTGTCAATTTGTCGTATGCGACAAATTGGTACTACTGTCAATTTGTCGTATGCGACAAATTGGTTCAACGGTCAATTTGTCGTATGCGACAAATTGGTAGTACTGTCAATTTGTCGTATGCGACAAATTGGTACTACTGTCAATTTGTCGTATGCGACAAATTGGTTCAACTGTCAATTTGTCGTATGCGACAAATTGGTACTACTGTCAATTTGTCGTATGCGACAAATTGGTTCAACTGTCAATTTGTCGTATGCGACAAATTGGTACTACTGTCAATTTGTCGTATGCGACAAATTGGTTCAACTGTCAATTTGTCGTATGCGACAAATTGGTACTACTGTCAATTTGTCCTATGCGACAAATTGGTTCAACTGTCAATTTGTCGTATGCGACAAATTGGTTCAACTGTCAATTTGTCGTATGCGACAAATTGGTTCCACTGTCAATTTGTCGTATGCGACAAATTGGTTCAACTGTCAATTTGTCGTATGCGACAAATTGATTCAATTGTCAATTTGTCGTATGCGACAAATTGATTCAACTGTCAATTTGTCGTATGCGACCAGTTGATTCAACTGTCAATTTGTCGTATGCGACAAAATCATTCAACTGTCACTTTGTCGTATGCGACAAATTGATTCAACTGTCAATTTGTCGCATGCGACAAAATCATTCAACTGTCAATTTGTCGTATGCGACAAATTGGTACTACTGTCAACTTGTCGTATGCGACAAATTGGTACTACTGTCAACTTGTCGTATGCGACAAATTGGTACTACTGTCAGTTTGTCGTATGCGACAAATTGGTTCAACTGTCAATTTGTCGTATGCGACAAATTGGTACTACTGTCAATTTGTCCTATGCGACAAATTGGTTCAACTGTCAATTTGTCGTATGCGACAAAATCATTCAACTGTTAATTTGTCGTATGCGACAAATTGGTACTACTGTCAGTTTGTCGTATGCGACAAATTGGTACTACTGTCAATTTGTCGTATGCGACAAATTGGTACTACTGTCAATTTGTCGTATGCGACAAATTGGTTCAACTGTCAATTTGTCGTATGCGACAAAATCATTCAACTGTCAATTTGTCGTATGCGACAAATTGGTACTACTGTCAATTTGTCGTATGCGACAAATTGGTACTACTGTCAATTTGTCGTATGCGACAAATTGGTACTACTGTCAATTTGTCGTATGCGACAAATTGGTACTACTGTCAATTTGTCGTATGCGACAAATTGGTACTACTGTCAATTTGTCGTATGCGACAAATTGGTACTACTGTCAATTTATCGTATGCGACAAATTGGTTCAACTGTCAATTTGTCGTATGCGACAAATTGGTTCCACTGTCAATTTGTCGTATGCGACAAATTGGTTCAACTGTCAATTTGTCGTATGCGACAAATTGATTCAACTGTCAATTTGTCGTATGCGACAATATGATTCAACTGTCAATTTGTCGTATGCGACCAGTTGATTCAACTGTCAATTTGTCGTATGCGACAAAATCATTCAACTGTCAATTTGTCGTATGCGACAAATTGATTCAACTGTCAATTTGTCGCATGCGACAAATTGGTTCAACTGTCAATTTGTCGTATGCGACAAATTGGTACTACTGTCAATTTGTCGTATGCGACAAATTGGTACTACTGTCAATTTATCGTATGCGACAATTTGGTTCAACTGTCAATTTGTCGTATGCGACAAATTGGTTCAACTGTCAATTTGTCGTATGCGACAAATTGGTTCAACTGTCAATTTGTCGTATGCGACAAATTGGTTCAACTGACAATTTGTCGTATGCGACAAATTGGTTCAACGGTCAATTTGTCGTATGCGACAAATTGGTACTACTGTCAATTTGTCGTATGCGACAAATTGGTACTACTGTCAATTTGTCGTATGCGACAAATTGGTACTACTGTCAATTTGTCGTTTGCGACAAATTGGTTCAACTGTCAATTTGTCGTATGCGACAAATTGGTACTACTGTCAATTTGTCCTATGCGACAAATTGGTTCAACTGTCAATTTGTCGTATGCGACAAATTGGTACTACTGTTAATTTGTCGTATGCGACAAATTGGTTCAACTGTCAATTTGTCGTATGCGACAAATTGGTACTACTGTCAATTTGTCGTATGCGACAAATTGGTTCAACTGTCAATTTGTCGTATGCGACAAATTGGTACTACTGTCAATTTGTCCTATGCGACAAATTGGTTCAACTGTCAATTTGTCGTATGCGACAAATTGGTTCAACTGTCAATTTGTCGTATGCGACAAATTGATTCAACTGTCAATTTGTCGCATGCGACAAAATCATTCAACTGTTAATTTGTCGTATGCGACAAATTGGTACTACTGTCAACTTGTCGTATGCGACAAATTGGTACTACTGTCAGTTTGTCGTATGCGACAATTTGGTACTACTGTCAATTTGTCGTATGCGACAAATTGGTACTACTGTCAATTTGTCGTATGCGACAAATTGGTTCAACTGTCAATTTGTCGTATGCGACAAATTGGTTCAACTGTCAATTTGTCGTATGCGACAAAATCATTCAACTGTCAATTTGTCGTATGCGACAAATTGGTACTACTGTCAATTTGTCGTATGCGACAAATTGGTACTACTGTCAATTTGTCGTATGCGACAAATTGGTACTACTGTCAATTTATCGTATGCGACAAATTGGTTCAACTGTCAATTTGTCGCATGCGACAAATTGGTTCAACGGTCAATTTGTCGTATGCGACAAATTGGTACTACTGTCAATTTGTCGTATGCGACAAATTGGTACTACTGTCAATTTGTCGTATGCGACAAATTGGTTCAACTGTCAATTTGTCGTTTGCGACAAATTGGTTCAACTGTCAATTTGTCGTATGCGACAAATTGGTACTACTGTCAATTTGTCGTATGCGACAAATTGGTTCAACGGTCAATTTGTCGTATGCGACAAATTGGTACTACTGTCAATTTGTCGTATGCGACAAATTGGTACTACTGTCAATTTGTCGTATGCGACAAATTGGTACTACTGTCAATTTGTCGTATGCGACAAATTGGTTCAACTGTCAATTTGTCGTATGCGACAAATTGGTTCCACTGTCAATTTGTCGTATGCGACAAACTGGTTCAACTGTCAATTTGTCGTATGCGACAAATTGATTCAACTGTCAATTTGTCGTATGCGACAAATTGATTCAACTGTCAATTTGTCGTATGCGACCAGTTGATTCAACTGTCAATTTGTCGTATGCGACAAAATCATTCAACTGTCAATTTGTCGTATGCGACAAATTGATTCAACTGTCAAATTGTCGCATGCGACAAATTGGTTCAACTGTCAATTTGTCGTATGCGACAAATTGGTACTACTGTCAATTTGTCGTATGCGACAAATTGGTACTACTGTCAATTTATCGTATGCGACAAATTGGTTCAACTGTCAATTTGTCGTATGCGACAAATTGGTTCAACTGTCAATTTGTCGTATGCGACAAATTGGTTCAACTGTCAACTTGTCGTATGCGACAAATTGGTTCAACTGTCAATTTGTCGTATGCGACAAATTGGTTCAACGGTCAATTTGTCGTATGCGACAAATTGGTACTACTGTCAATTTGTCGTATGCGACAAATTGGTACTACTGTCAATTTGTCGTATGCGACAAATTGGTACTACTGTCAATTTGTCGTATGCGACAAATTGGTTCAACGGTCAATTTGTCGTATGCGACAAATTGGTAGTACTGTCAATTTGTCGTATGCGACAAATTGGTACTACTGTCAATTTGTCGTATGCGACAAATTGGTTCAACTGTCAATTTGTCGTATGCGACAAATTGGTACTACTGTCAATTTGTCGTATGCGACAAATTGGTTCAACTGTCAATTTGTCGTATGCGACAAATTGGTACTACTGTCAATTTGTCGTATGCGACAAATTGGTTCAACTGTCAATTTGTCGTATGCGACAAATTGGTACTACTGTCAATTTGTCCTATGCGACAAATTGGTTCAACTGTCAATTAGTCGTATGCGACAAATTGGTTCAACTGTCAATTTGTCGTATGCGACAAATTGGTTCCACTGTCAATTTGTCGTATGCGACAAATTGGTTCAACTGTCAATTTGTCGTATGCGACAAATTGATTCAATTGTCAATTTGTCGTATGCGACAAATTGATTCAACTGTCAATTTGTCGTATGCGACAAATTGATTCAACTGTCAATTTGTCGTATGCGACAAAATCATTCAACTGTCAATTTGTCGTATGCGACAAATTGATTCAACTGTCAATTTGTCGCATGCGACAAAATCATTCAACTGTCAATTTGTCGTATGCGACAAATTGGTACTACTGTCAACTTGTCGTATGCGACAAATTGGTACTACTGTCAACTTGTCGTATGCGACAAACTGGTACTACTGTCAATTTGTCGTATGCGACAAATTGGTACTACAGTCAATTTGTCGTATGCGACAAATTGGTTCAACTGTCAACTTGTCGTATGCGACAAATTGGTACTACTGTCAATTTGTCGTATGCGACAAGTTGATTCAACTGTCAATTTGTCGTATGCGACAAGTTGATTCAACTGTCAAATTGTCGCATGCGACAAATTGGTTCAACTGTCAATTTGTCGTATGCGACAAATTGGTACTACTGTCAATTTGTCGTATGCGACAAATTGGTACTACTGTCAATTTATCGTATGCGACAAATTGGTTCAACTGTCAATTTGTCGTATGCGACAAATTGGTTCAACTGTCAATTTGTCGTATGCGACAAATTGGTTCAACTGTCAACTTGTCGTATGCGACAAATTGGTTCAACTGTCAATTTGTCGTATGCGACAAATTGGTTCAACGGTCAATTTGTCGTATGCGACAAATTGGTACTACTGTCAATTTGTCGTATGCGACAAATTGGTACTACTGTCAATTTGTCGTATGCGACAAATTGGTACTACTGTCAATTTGTCGTATGCGACAAATTGGTTCAACGGTCAATTTGTCGTATGCGACAAATTGGTAGTACTGTCAATTTGTCGTATGCGACAAATTGGTACTACTGTCAATTTGTCGTATGCGACAAATTGGTTCAACTGTCAATTTGTCGTATGCGACAAATTGGTACTACTGTCAATTTGTCGTATGCGACAAATTGGTTCAACTGTCAATTTGTCGTATGCGACAAATTGGTACTACTGTCAATTTGTCGTATGCGACAAATTGGTTCAACTGTCAATTTGTCGTATGCGACAAATTGGTACTACTGTCAATTTGTCCTATGCGACAAATTGGTTCAACTGTCAATTAGTCGTATGCGACAAATTGGTTCAACTGTCAATTTGTCGTATGCGACAAATTGGTTCCACTGTCAATTTGTCGTATGCGACAAATTGGTTCAACTGTCAATTTGTCGTATGCGACAAATTGATTCAATTGTCAATTTGTCGTATGCGACAAATTGATTCAACTGTCAATTTGTCGTATGCGACAAATTGATTCAACTGTCAATTTGTCGTATGCGACAAAATCATTCAACTGTCAATTTGTCGTATGCGACAAATTGATTCAACTGTCAATTTGTCGCATGCGACAAAATCATTCAACTGTCAATTTGTCGTATGCGACAAATTGGTACTACTGTCAACTTGTCGTATGCGACAAATTGGTACTACTGTCAACTTGTCGTATGCGACAAACTGGTACTACTGTCAATTTGTCGTATGCGACAAATTGGTACTACAGTCAATTTGTCGTATGCGACAAATTGGTTCAACTGTCAACTTGTCGTATGCGACAAATTGGTACTACTGTCAATTTGTCGTATGCGACAAGTTGATTCAACTGTCAATTTGTCGTATGCGACAAGTTGATTCAACTGTCAATTTGTCGTATGCGACAAATTGGTTCAACTGCCAATTTGTCGTATGCGACAAATTGGTACTACTGTCAATTTGTCGTATGCGACAAATTGGTACTACTGTCAATTTGTCGTATGCGACAAATTGGTACTACTGTCAATTTGTCGTATGCGACAAATTGGTTCAACTGTCAATTTGTCGTATGCGACAAATTGGTTCAACTGTCAATTTGTCGTATGCGACAAATTGAATCAACTGTCAATTTGTCGTATGCGACAAATTGGTTCAACTGTCAATTTGTCATATGCGACAAATTGATTCAACTGTCAATTTGTCGTATGCGACAAATTGGTACTACTGTCAATTTGTCGTATGCGACAAATTGGTACTACTGTCAATTTGTCGTATGCGACAAATTGGTACTACTGTCAATTTGTCGTATGCGACAAAATCATTCAACTGTCAATTTGTCGTATGCGACAAATTGGTACAACTGTCAATTTGTCGTATGCGACAAATTGGTTCAACTGTCAATTTGTCGTATGCGACAAATTGGTTCAACTGTCAATTTGTCGTATGCGACAAATTGGTTCAACTGTCAACTTGTCGTATGCGACAAATTGGTTCAACTGTCAATTTGTCGTATGCGACAAATTGGTTCAACTGTCAACTTGTCGTATGCGACAAATTGGTTCAACTGTCAACTTGTCGTATGCGACAAATTGGTTCAACTGTCAACTTGTCGTATGCGACAAATTGGTTCAACTGTCAATTTGTCGTATGCGACAAATTGGTTCAACTGTCAATTTGTCGTATGCGACAAATTGGTTCAACTGTCAATTTGTCGCATGCGACAAAATCATTCAACTGTCAATTTGTCGTATGCGACAAATTGGTACTACTGTCAACTTGTCGTATGCGACAAACTGGTACTACTGTCAATTTGTCGTATGCGACAAATTGGTACTACAGTCAATTTGTCGTATGCGACAAATTGGTTCAACTGTCAACTTGTCGTATGCGACAAATTGGTACTACTGTCAATTTGTCGTATGCGACAAGTTGATTCAACTGTCAATTTGTCGTATGCGACAAGTTGATTCAACTGTCAATTTGTCGTATGCGACAAATTGGTTCAACTGCCAATTTGTCGTATGCGACAAATTGGTACTACTGTCAATTTGTCGTATGCGACAAATTGGTACTACTGTCAATTTGTCGTATGCGACAAATTGGTACTACTGTCAATTTGTCGTATGCGACAAATTGGTTCAACTGTCAATTTGTCGTATGCGACAAATTGGTTCAACTGTCAATTTGTCGTATGCGACAAATTGATTCAACTGTCAATTTGTCGTATGCGACAAATTGGTTCAACTGTCAATTTGTCATATGCGACAAATTGATTCAACTGTCAATTTGTCGTATGCGACAAATTGGTACTACTGTCAATTTGTCGTATGCGACAAATTGGTACTACTGTCAATTTGTCGTATGCGACAAATTGGTACTACTGTCAATTTGTCGTATGCGACAAAATCATTCAACTGTCAATTTGTCGTATGCGACAAATTGGTACTACTGTCAATTTGTCGCATGCGACAAATTGGTACTACTGTCAATTTGTCGTATGCGACAAATTGATTCAACTGTCAATTTGTCGTATGCGACAAATTGGTTCAACTGTCAATTTGTCGTATGCGACAAATTGGTACTACTGTCAATTTGTCGTATGCGACAAATTGGTTCAACTGTCAACTTGTCGTATGCGACAAATTGGTTCAACTGTCAACTTGTCGTATGCGACAAATTGGTTCAACTGTCAATTTGTCGTATGCGACAAATTGGTTCAACTGTCAATTTGTCGTATGCGACAAATTGGTTCAACTGTCAATTTGTCGCATGCGACAAATTGGTACTACTGTCAATTTGTCGTATGCGACAAATTGATTCAACTGTCAATTTGTCGTATGCGACAAATTGGTTCAACTGTCAATTTGTCGTATGCGACAAATTGGTACTACTGTCAATTTGTCGTATGCGACAAATTGATTCAACTGTCAATTTGTCGTATGCGACAAATTGGTTCAACTGTCAATTTGTCGTATGCGACAAATTGGTTCAACTGTCAATTTGTCGTATGCGACAAATTGGTTCAACTGTCAATTTGTCGCATGCGACAAATTGGTACTACTGTCAATTTGTCGTATGCGACAAATTGATTCAACTGTCAATTTGTCGTATGCGACAAATTGGTTCAACTGTCAATTTGTCGTATGCGACAAATTGGTACTACTGTCAATTTGTCGTATGCGACAAATTGATTCAACTGTCAATTTGTCGTATGCGACAAATTGGTTCAACTGTCAATTTGTCGTATGCGACAAATTGGTACTACTGTCAACTTGTCGTATGCGACAAATTGGTACTACTGTCAACTTGTCGTATGCGACAAACTGGTACTACTGTCAATTTGTCGTATGCGACAAATTGGTACTACAGTCAATTTGTCGTATGCGACAAATTGGTTCAACTGTCAACTTGTCGTATGCGACAAATTGGTACTACTGTCAATTTGTCGTATGCGACAAGTTGATTCAACTGTCAATTTGTCGTATGCGACAAATTGGTACTACTGTCAATTTGTCGTATGCGACAAATTGGTTCAACTGCCAATTTGTCGTATGCGACAAATTGGTACTACTGTCAATTTGTCGTATGCGACAAATTGGTTCAACTGTCAATTTGTCGTATGCGACAAATTGGTTCAACTGTCAATTTGTCGTATGCGACAAATTGGTTCAACTGTCAATTTGTCGCATGCGACAAATTGGTACTACTGTCAATTTGTCGTATGCGACAAATTGATTCAACTGTCAATTTGTCGTATGCGACAAATTGGTTCAACTGTCAATTTGTCGTATGCGACAAATTGGTACTACTGTCAATTTGTCGTATGCGACAAATTGATTCAACTGTCAATTTGTCGTATGCGACAAATTGGTTCAACTGTCAATTTGTCGTATGCGACAAATTGGTACTACTGTCAACTTGTCGTATGCGACAAATTGGTACTACTGTCAACTTGTCGTATGCGACAAACTGGTACTACTGTCAATTTGTCGTATGCGACAAATTGGTACTACAGTCAATTTGTCGTATGCGACAAATTGGTTCAACTGTCAACTTGTCGTATGCGACAAATTGGTACTACTGTCAATTTGTCGTATGCGACAAGTTGATTCAACTGTCAATTTGTCGTATGCGACAAGTTGATTCAACTGTCAATTTGTCGTATGCGACAAATTGGTTCAACTGCCAATTTGTCGTATGCGACAAATTGGTACTACTGTCAATTTGTCGTATGCGACAAATTGGTACTACTGTCAATTTGTCGTATGCGACAAATTGGTACTACTGTCAATTTGTCGTATGCGACAAATTGGTTCAACTGTCAATTTGTCGTATGCGACAAATTGGTTCAACTGTCAATTTGTCGTATGCGACAAATTGATTCAACTGTCAATTTGTCGTATGCGACAAATTGGTTCAACTGTCAATTTGTCATATGCGACAAATTGATTCAACTGTCAATTTGTCGTATGCGACAAATTGGTACTACTGTCAATTTGTCGTATGCGACAAATTGGTACTACTGTCAATTTGTCGTATGCGACAAATTGGTACTACTGTCAATTTGTCGTATGCGACAAAATCATTCAACTGTCAATTTGTCGTATGCGACAAATTGGTTCAACTGTCAATTTGTCGTATGCGACAAATTGGTTCAACTGTCAATTTGTCGTATGCGACAAATTGGTTCAACTGTCAATTTGTCGTATGCGACAAATTGGTTCAACTGTCAACTTGTCGTATGCGACAAATTGGTTCAACTGTCAATTTGTCGTATGCGACAAATTGGTTCAACTGTCAACTTGTCGTATGCGACAAATTGGTTCAACTGTCAACTTGTCGTATGCGACAAATTGGTTCAACTGTCAACTTGTCGTATGCGACAAATTGGTTCAACTGTCAATTTGTCGTATGCGACAAATTGGTTCAACTGTCAATTTGTCGTATGCGACAAATTGGTTCAACTGTCAATTTGTCGCATGCGACAAATTGGTACTACTGTCAATTTGTCGTATGCGACAAATTGATTCAACTGTCAATTTGTCGTATGCGACAAATTGGTTCAACTGTCAATTTGTCGTATGCGACAAATTGGTACTACTGTCAATTTGTCGTATGCGACAAATTGATTCAACTGTCAATTTGTCGTATGCGACAAATTGGTTCAACTGTCAATTTGTCGTATGCGACAAATTGGTTCAACTGTCAACTTGTCGTATGCGACAAATTGGTTCAACTGTCAACTTGTCGTATGCGACAAATTGGTTCAACTGTCAATTTGTCGTATGCGACAAATTGGTTCAACTGTCAATTTGTCGTATGCGACAAATTGGTTCAACTGTCAATTTGTCGTATGCGACAAATTGGTACTACTGTCAATTTGTCGTATGCGACAAATTGATTCAACTGTCAATTTGTCGTATGCGACAAATTGATTCAACTGTCAATTTGTCGTATGCGACAAATTGGTTCAACTGTCAACTTGTCGTATGCGACAAATTGGTTCAATTGTCAACTTGTCGTATGCGACAAATTGGTTCAACTGTCAACTTGTCGTATGCGACAAATTGGTTCAACTGTCAATTTGTCGTATGCGACAAATTGGTTCAACTGTCAATTTGTCGTATGCGACAAATTGGTTCAACTGTCAATTTGTCGTATGCGACAAATTGGTACTACTGTCAATTTGTCGTATGCGACAAATTGATTCAACTGTCAATTTGTCGTTTGCGACAAATTGGTTCAATTGTCAATTTGTCGTATGCGACAAATTGGTTCAACTGTCAATTTGTCGTATGCGACAAATTGGTACAACTGTCAAATTGTCGTATGCGACAAATTGGTACTACTATCATTTTGTCGTATGCGACAAATTGGTTCAACTGTCAATTTGTCGTATGCGACAAATTGGTTCAACTGTCAATTTGTCGTATGCGACAAATTGGTTCAACTGTCAATTTGTCGTATGCGACAAATTGGTTCAACTGTCAACTTGTCGTATGCGACAAATTGGTTCAACTGTCAACTTGTCGTATGCGACAAATTGGTTCAACTGTCAACTTGTCGTATGCGACAAATTGGTTCAACTGTCAATTTGTCGTATGCGACAAATTGGTTCAACTGTCAATTTGTCGTATGCGACAAATTGGTTCAACTGTCAATTTGTCGCATGCGACAAATTGGTACTACTGTCAATTTGTCGTATGCGACAAATTGATTCAACTGTCAATTTGTCGTATGCGACAAATTGGTTCAACTGTCAATTTGTCGTATGCGACAAATTGGTACTACTGTCAATTTGTCGTATGCGACAAATTGATTCAACTGTCAATTTGTCGTATGCGACAAATTGGTTCAACTGTCAATTTGTCGTATGCGACAAATTGGTTCAACTGTCAACTTGTCGTATGCGACAAATTGGTTCAACTGTCAACTTGTCGTATGCGACAAATTGGTTCAACTGTCAATTTGTCGTATGCGACAAATTGGTTCAACTGTCAATTTGTCGTATGCGACAAATTGGTTCAACTGTCAATTTGTCGTATGCGACAAATTGGTACTACTGTCAATTTGTCGTATGCGACAAATTGATTCAACTGTCAATTTGTCGTATGCGACAAATTGATTCAACTGTCAATTTGTCGTATGCGACAAATTGGTTCAACTGTCAACTTGTCGTATGCGACAAATTGGTTCAATTGTCAACTTGTCGTATGCGACAAATTGGTTCAACTGTCAACTTGTCGTATGCGACAAATTGGTTCAACTGTCAATTTGTCGTATGCGACAAATTGGTTCAACTGTCAATTTGTCGTATGCGACAAATTGGTTCAACTGTCAATTTGTCGTATGCGACAAATTGGTACTACTGTCAATTTGTCGTATGCGACAAATTGATTCAACTGTCAATTTGTCGTTTGCGACAAATTGGTTCAATTGTCAATTTGTCGTATGCGACAAATTGGTTCAACTGTCAATTTGTCGTATGCGACAAATTGGTACAACTGTCAAATTGTCGTATGCGACAAATTGGTACTACTGTCATTTTGTCGTATGCGACAAATTGGTTCAACTGTCAATTTGTCGTATGCGACAAATTGGTTCAACTGTCAATTTGTCGTATGCGACAAATTGGTTCAACTGACAACTTGTCGTATGCGACAAATTGGTTCAATTGTCAATTTGTCGTATGCGACAAATTGGTTCAACTGTCAATTTGTCGTATGCGACAAATTGGTACTACTGTCAATTTGTCGTATGCGACAAATTGGGACTACTGTCAATTTGTCGTATGCGACAAATTGGTACTACTGTCAATTTGTCGTATGCGACAAATTGGTACTACTGTCAATTTGTCGTATGCGACAAATTGGTACTACTGTCAATTTTTCGTATGCGACAAATTGGTACTACTGTCAATTTGTCGTATGCGACAAATTGGTTCAACTGTCAATTTGTCGTATGCGACAAATTGGTTCAACTGTCAACCTGTCGTATGCGACAAATTGGTTCAACTGTCAATTTGTCGTATGCGACAAATTGGTTCAACTGTCAATTTGTCGTATGCGACAAATTGGTTCAACTGTCAATTTGTCGTATGCGACAAATTGGTACTACTGTCAATTTGTCGTATGCGACAAATTGGTTCAACTGTCAACTTGTCGTATGCGACAAATTGGTTCAACTGTCAATTTGTCGTATGCGACAAATTGGTTCAACTGTCAATTTGTCGTATGCGACCAATTGGTACTACTGTCGATTTGTCGTATGCGACAAATTGCTTCAACTGTCAATTTGTCGTATGCGACAAATTGGTACTACTGTCAATTTGTCGTATGCGACAAATTGCTTCAACTGTCAATTTGTCGTATGCGACAAATTGGTTCAACTGTCAATTTGTCGTATGCGACAAATTGGTTCAACTGTCAATTTGTCGTATGCGACAAATTGGTGCAACTGTCAATTTGTCGTATGCGACAAATTGGTTCAACTGTCAATTTGTCGTATGCGACAAATTGACTCTACTGTCAATTTGTCGTATGCGACAAATTGGTACTACTGTCAATTTGTCGTATGCGACAAATTGGTACTACTGTCAATTTGTCGTATGCGACAAATTGGTTCAACTGTCAATTTGTCGTATGCGACAAATTGGTTCAACTGTCAATTTGTCGTATGCGACAAATTGGTTCAACTGTCAATTTGTCGTATGCGACAAATTAGTTCAACTGTCAATTTGTCGTATGCGACAAATTGGTTCAACTGTCAATTTGTCGTATGCGACAAATTGGTGCAACTGTCAATTTGTCGTATGCGACAAATTGGTTCAACTGTCAATTTGTCGTATGCGACAAATTGGTTCAACTGTCAATTTGTCGTATGCGACAAATTGGTACTACTGTCAATTTGTCGTATGCGACAAATTGGTTCAACTGTCAATTTGTCGTATGCGACAAATTGGTACTACTGTCAATTTGTCGTATGCGACAAATTGGTTCAACTGTCAACTTGTCGTATGCGACAAATTGGTTCAACTGTCAATTTGTCGTATGCGACAAATTGGTTCAACTGTCAACTTGTCGTATGCGACAAATTGGTTCAACTGTCAACTTGTCGTATGCGACAAATTGGTTCAACTGTCAATTTGTCGTATGTGACAAATTGGTACTACTGTCAATTTGTCGTATGCGACAAATTGGTTCAACTGTCAATTTGTCGTATGTGACAAATTGGTACTACTGTCAATTTGTCGTATGCGACAAATTGATTCAACTGTCAATTTGTCGTTTGCGACAAATTGGTTCAACTGTCAATTTGTCGTATGCGACAAATTGGTTCAACTGTCAACTTGTCGTATGCGACAAATTGGTTCAATTGTCAATTTGTCGTATGCGACAAATTGGTTCAACTGTCAACTTGTCGTATGCGACAAATTGGTTCAATTGTCAATTTGTCGTGTGCGACAAATTGGTTCAACTGTCAACTTGTCGTATGCGACAAATTGGTTCAATTGTCAATTTGTCGTGTGCGACAAATTGGTTCAACTGTCAATTTGTCGTATGCGACAAATTGGTACTACTGTCAATTTGTCGTATGCGACAAATTGGTACTACTGTCAATTTGTCGTATGCGACAAATTGGTTTAACTGTCAATTTGTCGTATGCGACAAATTGGTTCAACTGTCAATTTGTCGTATGCGACAAATTGGTTCAACTGACAACTTGTCGTATGCGACAAATTGGTTCAACTGTCAATTTGTCGTATGCGACAAATTGACTCTACTGTCAATTTGTCGTATGCGACAAATTGGTACTACTGTCAATTTGTCGTATGCGACAAATTGGTTCAACTGTCAATTTGTCGTATGCGACAAATTGGTACTACTGTCAATTTGTCGTATGCGACAAATTGATTCAACTGTCAATTTGTCGTATGCGACAAATTGGTTCAACTGTCAATTTGTCGTATGCGACAAATTGGTTCAACTGTCAACTTGTCGTATGCGACAAATTGGTTCAACTGTCAACTTGTCGTATGCGACAAATTGGTTCAACTGTCAATTTGTCGTATGCGACAAATTGGTTCAACTGTCAATTTGTCGTATGCGACAAATTGGTTCAACTGTCAATTTGTCGTATGTGACAAATTGGTACTACTGTCAATTTGTCGTATGCGACAAATTGATTCAACTGTCAATTTGTCGTTTGCGACAAATTGGTTCAACTGTCAATTTGTCGTATGCGACAAATTGGTTCAACTGTCAACTTGTCGTATGCGACAAATTAATTCAATTGTCAATTTGTCGTGTGCGACAAATTGGTTCAACTGTCAATTTGTCGTATGCGACAAATTGGTTCAACTGACAACTTGTCGTATGCGACAAATTGGTTCAATTGTCAATTTGTCGTATGCGACAAATTGGTTCAACTGTCAATTTGTCGTATGCGACAAATTGGTACTACTGTCAGTTTGTCGTATGCGACAAATTGGGACTACTGTCAATTTGTCGTATGCGACAAATTGGTACTACTGTCAATTTGTCGTATGCGACAAATTGGTACTACTGTCAATTTGTCGTATGCGACAAATTGGTACTACTGTCAATTTGTCGTATGCGACAAATTGGTACTACTGTCAATTTGTCGTATGCGACAAATTGGTTCAACTGTCAATTTGTCGTATGCGACAAATTGGTTCAACTGTCAACCTGTCGTATGCGACAAATTGGTTCAACTGTCAATTTGTCGTATGCGACAAATTGGTTCAACTGTCAATTTGTCGTATGCGACAAATTGGTACTACTGTCAATTTGTCGTATGCGACAAATTGGTACTACTGTCAATTTGTCGTATGCGACAAATTGGTTCAACTGTCAATTTGTCGTATGCGACAAATTGGTTCAACTGTCAACCTGTCGTATGCGACAAATTGGTTCAACTGTCAATTTGTCGTATGCGACAAATTGGTTCAACTGTCAATTTGTCGTATGCGACAAATTGGTACTACTGTCAATTTGTCGTATGCGACAAATTGCTTCAACTGTCAATTTGTCGTATGCGACAAAGTGGTTCAACTGTCAATTTGTCGTATGCGACAAATTGGTTCAACTGTCAATTTGTCGTATGCGACAAATTGGTGCAACTGTCAATTTGTCGTATGCGACAAATTGGTTCAACTGTCAATTTGTCGTATGCGACAAATTGACTCTACTGTCAATTTGTCGTATGCGACAAATTGGTACTACTGTCAATTTGTCGTATGCGACAAATTGGTACTACTGTCAATTTGTCGTATGCGACAAATTGGTTCAACTGTCAATTTGTCGTATGCGACAAATTGGTTCAACTGTCAATTTGTCGTATGCGACAAATTGGTTCAACTGTCAATTTGTCGTATGCGACAAATTGGTTCAACTGTCAACTTGTCGTATGCGACAAATTGGTTCAACTGTCAACTTGTCGTATGCGACAAATTGGTTCAACTGTCAATTTGTCGTATGCGACAAATTGGTTCAACTGTCAATTTGTCGTATGCGACAAATTGGTACTACTGTCAATTTGTCGTATGCGACAAATTGCTTCAACTGTCAATTTGTCGTATGCGACAAATTGGTTCAACTGTCAATTTGTCGTATGCGACAAATTGGTTCAACTGTCAATTTGTCGTATGCGACAAATTGGTGCAACTGTCAATTTGTCGTATGCGACAAATTGGTTCAACTGTCAATTTGTCGTATGCGACAAATTGACTCTACTGTCAATTTGTCGTATGCGACAAATTGGTACTACTGTCAATTTGTCGTATGCGACAAATTGGTACTACTGTCAATTTGTCGTATGCGACAAATTGGTTCAACTGTCAATTTGTCGTATGCGACAAATTGGTTCAACTGTCAATTTGTCGTATGCGACAAATTGGTTCAACTGTCAATTTGTCGTATGCGACAAATTGGTTCAACTGTCAACTTGTCGTATGCGACAAATTGGTTCAACTGTCAACTTGTCGTATGCGACAAATTGGTTCAACTATCAATTTGTCGTATGCGACAAATTGGTTCAACTGTCAATTTGTCGTATGCGACAAATTGGTACTACTGTCAATTTGTCGTATGCGACAAATTAATACAACTGTCAATTTGTCGTATGCGACAAATTGGTTCAACTGTCAACCTGTCGTATGCGACAAATTGGTTCAACTGTCAATTTGTCGTATGCGACAAATTGGTTCAACTGTCAATTTGTCGTATGCGACAAATTGGTACTACTGTCAAGTTGTCGTATGCGACAAATTGGTACTACTGTCAATTTGTCGTATGCGACAAATTGGTTCAACTGTCAATTTGTCGTATGCGACAAATTGGTTCAACTGTCAACCTGTCGTATGCGACAAATTGGTTCAACTGTCAATTTGTCGTATGCGACAAATTGGTTCAACTGTCAATTTGTCGTATGCGACAAATTGGTACTACTGTCAATTTGTCGTATGCGACAAATTGCTTCAACTGTCAATTTGTCGTATGCGACAAATTGGTTCAACTGTCAATTTGTCGTATGCGACAAATTGGTTCAACTGTCAATTTGTCGTATGCGACAAATTGGTTCAACTGTCAATTTGTCGTATGCGACAAATTGGTTCAACTGTCAACTTGTCGTATGCGACAAATTGGTTCAACTGTCAACTTGTCGTATGCGACAAATTGGTTCAACTATCAATTTGTCGTATGCGACAAATTGGTTCAACTGTCAATTTGTCGTATGCGACAAATTGGTACTACTGTCAATTTGTCGTATGCGACAAATTAATACAACTGTCAATTTGTCGTATGCGACAAATTGGT
Source organism: Oscheius myriophilus (assembly GCA_964057215.1). Lineage (NCBI taxonomy): Eukaryota > Metazoa > Nematoda > Chromadorea > Rhabditida > Rhabditidae > Oscheius > Oscheius myriophilus. The sequence continues at coordinate 24,951,367 of OZ059906.1, forward strand.
TCAACTGTCAACCTGTCGTATGCGACAAATTGGTTCAACTGTCAATTTGTCGTATGCGACAAATTGGTTCAACTGTCAATTTGTCGTATGCGACAAATTGGTACTACTGTCAAGTTGTCGTATGCGACAAATTGGTACTACTGTCAATTTGTCGTATGCGACAAATTGGTTCAACTGTCAATTTGTCGTATGCGACAAATTGGTTCAACTGTCAACCTGTCGTATGCGACAAATTGGTTCAACTGTCAATTTGTCGTATGCGACAAATTGGTTCAACTGTCAATTTGTCGTATGCGACAAATTGGTACTACTGTCAATTTGTCGTATGCGACAAATTGCTTCAACTGTCAATTTGTCGTATGCGACAAATTGCTTCAACTGTCAATTTGTCGTATGCGACAAATTGGTTCAACTGTCAATTTGTCGTATGCGACAAATTGGTTCAACTGTCAATTTGTCGTATGCGACAAATTGGTGCAACTGTCAATTTGTCGTATGCGACAAATTGGTTCAACTGTCAATTTGTCGTATGCGACAAATTGGTTCAACTGTCAACTTGTCGTATGCGACAAATTGGTTCAACTGTCAACTTGTCGTATGCGACAAATTGGTTCAACTGTCAATTTGTCGTATGCGACAAATTGGTTCAATTGTCAATTTGTCGTATGCGACAAATTGGTACTACTGTCAATTTGTCGTATGCGACAAATTAATACAACTGTCAATTTGTCGTATGCGACAAATTGGTTCAACTGTCAATTTGTCGTATGCGACAAATTGGTTCAACTGTCAATTTGTCGTATGCGACAAATTGGTACTACTGTCAATTTGTCGTATGCGACAAATTGACTCTACTGTCAATTTGTCGTATGCGACAAATTGGTACTACTGTCAATTTGTCGTATGCGACAAATTGGTTCAACTGTCAATTTGTCGTATGCGACAAATTGGTTCAACTGTCAATTTGTCGTATGCGACAAATTGGTTCAACTGTCAATTTGTCGTATGCGACAAATTGGTTCAACTGTCAACTTGTCGTATGCGACAAATTGGTTCAACTGTCAACTTGTCGTATGCGACAAATTGGTTCAACTGTCAATTTGTCGTATGCGACAAATTGGTTCAATTGTCAATTTGTCGTATGCGACAAATTGGTACTACTGTCAATTTGTCGTATGCGACAAATTAATACAACTGTCAATTTGTCGTATGCGACAAATTGGTTCAACTGTCAACCTGTCGTATGCGACAAATTGGTTCAACTGTCAATTTGTCGTATGCGACAAATTGGTTCAACTGTCAATTTGTCGTATGCGACAAATTGGTACTACTGTCAATTTGTCGTATGCGACAAATTGGTACTACTGTCAATTTGTCGTATGCGACAAATTGGTTCAACTGTCAATTTGTCGTATGCGACAAATTGGTTCAACTGTCAACCTGTCGTATGCGACAAATTGGTTCAACTGTCAATTTGTCGTATGCGACAAATTGGTTCAACTGTCAATTTGTCGTATGCGACAAATTGGTACTACTGTCAATTTGTCGTATGCGACAAATTGGTACTACTGTCAATTTGTCGTATGCGACAAATTGGTTCAACTGTCAATTTGTCGTATGCGACAAATTGGTTCAACTGTCAACCTGTCGTATGCGACAAATTGGTTCAACTGTCAATTTGTCGTATGCGACAAATTGGTTCAACTGTCAATTTGTCGTATGCGACAAATTGGTACTACTGTCAATTTGTCGTATGCGACAAATTGCTTCAACTGTCAATTTGTCGTATGCGACAAATTGGTTCAACTGTCAATTTGTCGTATGCGACAAATTGGTTCAACTGTCAATTTGTCGTATGCGACAAATTGGTGCAACTGTCAATTTGTCGTATGCGACAAATTGGTTCAACTGTCAATTTGTCGTATGCGACAAATTGACTCTACTGTCAATTTGTCGTATGCGACAAATTGGTACTACTGTCAATTTGTCGTATGCGACAAATTGGTACTACTGTCAATTTGTCGTATGCGACAAATTGGTTCAACTGTCAATTTGTCGTATGCGACAAATTGGTTCAACTGTCAATTTGTCGTATGCGACAAATTGGTTCAACTGTCAATTTGTCGTATGCGACAAATTGGTTCAACTGTCAACTTGTCGTATGCGACAAATTGGTTCAACTGTCAACTTGTCGTATGCGACAAATTGGTTCAACTGTCAATTTGTCGTATGCGACAAATTGGTTCAATTGTCAATTTGTCGTATGCGACAAATTGGTACTACTGTCAATTTGTCGTATGCGACAAATTAATACAACTGTCAATTTGTCGTATGCGACAAATTGGTTCAACTGTCAACCTGTCGTATGCGACAAATTGGTTCAACTGTCAATTTGTCGTATGCGACAAATTGGTTCAACTGTCAATTTGTCGTATGCGACAAATTGGTACTACTGTCAATTTGTCGTATGCGACAAATTGGTACTACTGTCAATTTGTCGTATGCGACAAATTGGTTCAACTGTCAATTTGTCGTATGCGACAAATTGGTTCAACTGTCAACCTGTCGTATGCGACAAATTGGTTCAACTGTCAATTTGTCGTATGCGACAAATTGGTTCAACTGTCAATTTGTCGTATGCGACAAATTGGTACTACTGTCAATTTGTCGTATGCGACAAATTGCTTCAACTGTCAATTTGTCGTATGCGACAAATTGGTTCAACTGTCAATTTGTCGTATGCGACAAATTGGTTCAACTGTCAATTTGTCGTATGCGACAAATTGGTGCAACTGTCAATTTGTCGTATGCGACAAATTGGTTCAACTGTCAATTTGTCGTATGCGACAAATTGACTCTACTGTCAATTTGTCGTATGCGACAAATTGGTACTACTGTCAATTTGTCGTATGCGACAAATTGGTACAACTGTCAATTTGTCGTATGCGACAAATTGGTTCAACTGTCAATTTGTCGTATGCGACAAATTGGTTCAACTGTCAATTTGTCGTATGCGACAAATTGGTTCAACTGTCAATTTGTCGTATGCGACAAATTGGTTCAACTGTCAACTTGTCGTATGCGACAAATTGGTTCAACTGTCAACTTGTCGTATGCGACAAATTGGTTCAACTGTCAATTTGTCGTATGCGACAAATTGGTTCAACTGTCAATTTGTCGTATGCGACAAATTGGTACTACTGTCAATTTGTCGTATGCGACAAATTGCTTCAACTGTCAATTTGTCGTATGCGACAAATTGGTTCAACTGTCAATTTGTCGTATGCGACAAATTGGTTCAACTGTCAATTTGTCGTATGCGACAAATTGGTGCAACTGTCAATTTGTCGTATGCGACAAATTGGTTCAACTGTCAATTTGTCGTATGCGACAAATTGACTCTACTGTCAATTTGTCGTATGCGACAAATTGGTACTACTGTCAATTTGTCGTATGCAACAAATTGGTACTACTGTCAATTTGTCGTATGCGACAAATTGGTTCAACTGTCAATTTGTCGTATGCGACAAATTGGTTCAACTGTCAATTTGTCGTATGCGACAAATTGGTTCAACTGTCAATTTGTCGTATGCGACAAATTGGTTCAACTGTCAACTTGTCGTATGCGACAAATTGGTTCAACTGTCAACTTGTCGTATGCGACAAATTGGTTCAACTGTCAATTTGTCGTATGCGACAAATTGGTTCAACTGTCAATTTGTCGTATGCGACAAATTGGTACTACTGTCAATTTGTCGTATGCGACAAATTAATACAACTGTCAATTTGTCGTATGCGACAAATTAATACAACTGTCAATTTGTCGTATGCGACAAATTGGTTCAACTGTCAACTTGTCGTATGCGACAAATTAGTTCAACTGTCAATTTGTCGTATGCGACAAAATGGTTCAACTGTCAATTTGTCGTATGCGACAAATTGGTACTACTGTCAATTTGTCGTATGCGACAAATTGGTACTACTGTCAATTTGTCGTATGCGACAAATTGATTCAACTGTCAATTTGTCGTATGCGACAAATTGGTTCAACTGTCAATTTGTCGTATGCGACAAATTGACTCTACTGTCAATTTGTCGTATGCGACAAATTGGTACTACTGTCAATTTGTCGTATGCGACAAATTGGTACTACTGTCAATTTGTCGTATGCGACAAATTGGTTCAACTGTCAATTTGTCGTATGCGACAAATTGGTTCAACTGTCAATTTGTCGTATGCGACAAATTGGTTCAACTGTCAATTTGTCGTATGCGACAAATTGGTTCAACTGTCAACTTGTCGTATGCGACAAATTGGTTCAACTGTCAACTTGTCGTATGCGACAAATTGGTTCAACTGTCAATTTGTCGTATGCGACAAATTGGTTCAACTGTCAATTTGTCGTATGCGACAAATTGACTCTACTGTCAATTTGTCGTATGCGACAAATTGGTACTACTGTCAATTTGTCGTATGCAACAAATTGGTACTACTGTCAATTTGTCGTATGCGACAAATTGGTTCAACTGTCAATTTGTCGTATGCGACAAATTGGTTCAACTGTCAATTTGTCGTATGCGACAAATTGGTTCAACTGTCAATTTGTCGTATGCGACAAATTGGTTCAACTGTCAACTTGTCGTATGCGACAAATTGGTTCAACTGTCAACTTGTCGTATGCGACAAATTGGTTCAACTGTCAATTTGTCGTATGCGACAAATTGGTTCAACTGTCAATTTGTCGTATGCGACAAATTGGTACTACTGTCAATTTGTCGTATGCGACAAATTAATACAACTGTCAATTTGTCGTATGCGACAAATTAATACAACTGTCAATTTGTCGTATGCGACAAATTGGTTCAACTGTCAACTTGTCGTATGCGACAAATTAGTTCAACTGTCAATTTGTCGTATGCGACAAAATGGTTCAACTGTCAATTTGTCGTATGCGACAAATTGGTGCAACTGTCAATTTGTCGTATGCGACAAATTGGTTCAACTGTCAATTTGTCGTATGCGACAAATTGGTTCAACTGTCAACTTGTCGTATGCGACAAATTGGTTCAACTGTCAATTTGTCGTATGCGACAAATTGGTTCAACTGTCAATTTGTCGTATGCGACAAATTGGTACTACTGTCAATTTGTCGTATGCGACAAATTAATACAACTGTCAATTTGTCGTATGCGACAAATTAATACAACTGTCAATTTGTCGTATGCGACAAATTGGTTCAACTGTCAACTTGTCGTATGCGACAAATTAGTTCAACTGTCAATTTGTCGTATGCGACAAAATGGTTCAACTGTCAATTTGTCGTATGCGACAAATTGGTACTACTGTCAATTTGTCGTATGCGACAAATTGGTACTACTGTCAATTTGTCGTATGCGACAAATTGATTCAACTGTCAATTTGTCGTATGCGACAAATTGGTTCAACTGTCAATTTGTCGTATGCGACAAATTGACTCTACTGTCAATTTGTCGTATGCGACAAATTGGTACTACTGTCAATTTGTCGTATGCGACAAATTGGTACTACTGTCAATTTGTCGTATGCGACAAATTGGTTCAACTGTCAATTTGTCGTATGCGACAAATTGGTTCAACTGTCAATTTGTCGTATGCGACAAATTGGTTCAACTGTCAATTTGTCGTATGCGACAAATTGGTTCAACTGTCAACTTGTCGTATGCGACAAATTGGTTCAACTGTCAACTTGTCGTATGCGACAAATTGGTTCAACTGTCAATTTGTCGTATGCGACAAATTGGTTCAACTGTCAATTTGTCGTATGCGACAAATTGACTCTACTGTCAATTTGTCGTATGCGACAAATTGGTACTACTGTCAATTTGTCGTATGCAACAAATTGGTACTACTGTCAATTTGTCGTATGCGACAAATTGGTTCAACTGTCAATTTGTCGTATGCGACAAATTGGTTCAACTGTCAATTTGTCGTATGCGACAAATTGGTTCAACTGTCAATTTGTCGTATGCGACAAATTGGTTCAACTGTCAACTTGTCGTATGCGACAAATTGGTTCAACTGTCAACTTGTCGTATGCGACAAATTGGTTCAACTGTCAATTTGTCGTATGCGACAAATTGGTTCAACTGTCAATTTGTCGTATGCGACAAATTGGTACTACTGTCAATTTGTCGTATGCGACAAATTAATACAACTGTCAATTTGTCGTATGCGACAAATTAATACAACTGTCAATTTGTCGTATGCGACAAATTGGTTCAACTGTCAACTTGTCGTATGCGACAAATTAGTTCAACTGTCAATTTGTCGTATGCGACAAAATGGTTCAACTGTCAATTTGTCGTATGCGACAAATTGGTACTACTGTCAATTTGTCGTATGCGACAAATTGGTACTACTGTCAATTTGTCGTATGCGACAAATTGATTCAACTGTCAATTTGTCGTATGCGACAAATTGGTTCAACTGTCAATTTGTCGTATGCGACAAATTGACTCTACTGTCAATTTGTCGTATGCGACAAATTGGTACTACTGTCAATTTGTCGTATGCGACAAATTGGTACTACTGTCAATTTGTCGTATGCGACAAATTGGTTCAACTGTCAATTTGTCGTATGCGACAAATTGGTTCAACTGTCAATTTGTCGTATGCGACAAATTGGTTCAACTGTCAATTTGTCGTATGCGACAAATTGGTTCAACTGTCAACTTGTCGTATGCGACAAATTGGTTCAACTGTCAACTTGTCGTATGCGACAAATTGGTTCAACTGTCAATTTGTCGTATGCGACAAATTGGTTCAACTGTCAATTTGTCGTATGCGACAAATTGGTACTACTGTCAATTTGTCGTATGCGACAAATTAATACAACTGTCAATTTGTCGTATGCGACAAATTAATACAACTGTCAATTTGTCGTATGCGACAAATTGGTTCAACTGTCAACTTGTCGTATGCGACAAATTAGTTCAACTGTCAATTTGTCGTATGCGACAAATTGGTTCAACTGTCAATTTGTCGTATGCGACAAATTGGTACTACTGTCAATTTGTCGTATGCGACAAATTGGTACTACTGTCAATTTGTCGTATGCGACAAATTGATTCAACTGTCAATTTGTCGTATGCGACAAATTGGTTCAACTGTCAATTTGTCGTATGCGACAAATTGGTTCAACTGTCAACTTGTCATATGCGACAAATTGGTTCAATTGTCAATTTGTCGTATGCGACAAATTGGTTCAACTGTCAATTTGTCGTAAGCGACAAATTGGGACTACTGTCAATTTGTCGTATGCGACAAATTGGTACTACTGTCAATTTGTCGTATGCGACAAATTGGTACTACTGCCAATTTGTCGTATGCGACAAATTGGTACTACTGTCAATTTGTCGTATGCGACAAATTGGTTCAACTGTCAATTTGTCGTATGCGACAAATTGGTTCAACTGTCAACCTGTCGTATGCGACAAATTGGTTCAACTGTCAATTTGTCGTATGCGACAAATTGGTACTACTGTCAATTTGTCGTTTGCGACAAATTGGTTCAACTGTCAATTTGTCGTATGCGACAAATTGGTTCAACTGTCAACTTGTCGTATGCGACAAATTGGTTCAATTGTCAATTTGTCGTATGCGACAAATTGGTTCAACTGTCAATTTGTCGTATGCGACAAATTGGTACTACTGTCAATTTGTCGTATGCGACAAATTGGGACTACTGTCAATTTGTCGTATGCGACAAATTGGTACTACTGTCAATTTGTCGTATGCGACAAATTGGTTCAACTGTCAATTTGTCGTATGCGACAAATTGGTACTACTGTCAATTTGTCGTATGCGACAAATTGGTACTACTGTCAATTTGTCGTATGCGACAAATTAATACAACTGTCAATTTGTCGTATGCGACAAATTAATACAACTGTCAATTTGTCGTATGCGACAAATTGGTTCAACTGTCAACTTGTCGTATGCGACAAATTAGTTCAACTGTCAATTTGTCGTATGCGACAAATTGGTTCAACTGTCAATTTGTCGTATGCGACAAATTGGTACTACTGTCAATTTGTCGTATGCGACAAATTGGTACTACTGTCAATTTGTCGTATGCGACAAATTGATTCAACTGTCAATTTGTCGTATGCGACAAATTGGTTCAACTGTCAATTTGTCGTATGCGACAAATTGGTTCAACTGTCAACTTGTCGTATGCGACAAATTGGTTCAATTGTCAATTTGTCGTATGCGACAAATTGGTTCAACTGTCAATTTGTCGTAAGCGACAAATTGGGACTACTGTCAATTTGTCGTATGCGACAAATTGGTACTACTGTCAATTTGTCGTATGCGACAAATTGGTACTACTGCCAATTTGTCGTATGCGACAAATTGGTACTACTGTCAATTTGTCGTATGCGACAAATTGGTTCAACTGTCAATTTGTCGTATGCGACAAATTGGTTCAACTGTCAACCTGTCGTATGCGACAAATTGGTTCAACTGTCAATTTGTCGTATGCGACAAATTGGTACTACTGTCAATTTGTCGTTTGCGACAAATTGGTTCAACTGTCAATTTGTCGTATGCGACAAATTGGTTCAACTGTCAACTTGTCGTATGCGACAAATTGGTTCAATTGTCAATTTGTCGTATGCGACAAATTGGTTCAACTGTCAATTTGTCGTATGCGACAAATTGGTACTACTGTCAATTTGTCGTATGCGACAAATTGGGACTACTGTCAATTTGTCGTATGCGACAAATTGGTACTACTGTCAATTTGTCGTATGCGACAAATTGGTTCAACTGTCAATTTGTCGTATGCGACAAATTGGTACTACTGTCAATTTGTCCTATGCGACAAATTGGTTCAACTGTCAATTTGTCGTATGCGACAAATTGGTACTACTGTCAATTTGTCCTATGCGACAAATTGGTTCAACTGTCAATTTGTCGTATGCGACAAATTGGTACTACTGTCAATTTGTCGTATGCGACAAATTGGTTCAACTGTCAATTTGTCGTATGCGACAAATTGGTACTACTGTCAATTTGTCCTATGCGATAAATTGGTTCAACTGTCAATTTGTCGTATGAAATTGGTACTACTGTCAAATTGTCGTATGCGACAAATTGGTTCAACTGTCAATTTATCGTATGCGACAAATTGACTCTACTGTCAATTTGTCGTATGCGACAAATTGGTACTACTGTCAATTTGTCGTATGCGACAAATTGGTACTACTGTCAATTTGTCGTATGCGACAAATTGGTTCAACTGTCAATTTGTCGTATGCGACAAATTGGTTCAACTGTCAATTTGTCGTATGCGACAAATTGGTTCAACTGTCAATTTGTCGTATGCGACAAATTGGTTCAACTGTCAACTTGTCGTATGCGACAAATTGGTTCAACTGTCAACTTGTCCTATGCGACAAATTGGTTCAACTGTCAATTTGTCGTATGCGACAAATTGGTACTACTGTCAATTTGTCGTATGCGGCAAATTGGTTTAACTGTCAATTTGTCGTATGCGACAAATTGGTTCAACTGTCAATTTGTCGTATGCGACAAATTGGTTCAACTGTCAATTTGTCGTATGCGACAAATTGGTTCAACTGTCAACTTGTCGTATGCGACAAATTGGTTCAACTGTCAACTTGTCGTATGCGACAAATTGGTTCAACTGTCAATTTGTCGTATGCGACAAATTGGTTCAACTGTCAATTTGTCGTATGCGACAAATTGGTACTACTGTCAATTTGTCGTATGCGACAAATTAATACAACTGTCAATTTGTCGTATGCGACAAATTAATACAACTGTCAATTTGTCGTATGCGACAAATTGGTTCAACTGTCAACTTGTCGTATGCGACAAATTAGTTCAACTGTCAATTTGTCGTATGCGACAAATTGGTTCAACTGTCAATTTGTCGTATGCGACAAATTGGTACTACTGTCAATTTGTCGTATGCGACAAATTGGTACTACTGTCAATTTGTCGTATGCGACAAATTGATTCAACTGTCAATTTGTCGTATGCGACAAATTGGTTCAACTGTCAATTTGTCGTATGCGACAAATTGGTTCAACTGTCAACTTGTCGTATGCGACAAATTGGTTCAATTGTCAATTTGTCGTATGCGACAAATTGGTTCAACTGTCAATTTGTCGTAAGCGACAAATTGGGACTACTGTCAATTTGTCGTATGCGACAAATTGGTACTACTGTCAATTTGTCGTATGCGACAAATTGGTACTACTGCCAATTTGTCGTATGCGACAAATTGGTACTACTGTCAATTTGTCGTATGCGACAAATTGGTTCAACTGTCAATTTGTCGTATGCGACAAATTGGTTCAACTGTCAACCTGTCGTATGCGACAAATTGGTTCAACTGTCAATTTGTCGTATGCGACAAATTGGTACTACTGTCAATTTGTCGTTTGCGACAAATTGGTTCAACTGTCAATTTGTCGTATGCGACAAATTGGTTCAACTGTCAACTTGTCGTATGCGACAAATTGGTTCAATTGTCAATTTGTCGTATGCGACAAATTGGTTCAACTGTCAATTTGTCGTATGCGACAAATTGGTACTACTGTCAATTTGTCGTATGCGACAAATTGGGACTACTGTCAATTTGTCGTATGCGACAAATTGGTACTACTGTCAATTTGTCGTATGCGACAAATTGGTTCAACTGTCAATTTGTCGTATGCGACAAATTGGTACTACTGTCAATTTGTCCTATGCGAGAAATTGGTTCAACTGTCAATTTGTCGTATGCGACAAATTGGTACTACTGTCAATTTGTCCTATGCGACAAATTGGTTCAACTGTCAATTTGTCGTATGCGACAAATTGGTACTACTGTCAATTTGTCGTATGCGACAAATTGGTTCAACTGTCAATTTGTCGTATGCGACAAATTGGTACTACTGTCAATTTGTCCTATGCGATAAATTGGTTCAACTGTCAATTTGTCGTATGAAATTGGTACTACTGTCAAATTGTCGTATGCGACAAATTGGTTCAACTGTCAATTTATCGTATGCGACAAATTGACTCTACTGTCAATTTGTCGTATGCGACAAATTGGTACTACTGTCAATTTGTCGTATGCGACAAATTGGTACTACTGTCAATTTGTCGTATGCGACAAATTGGTTCAACTGTCAATTTGTCGTATGCGACAAATTGGTTCAACTGTCAATTTGTCGTATGCGACAAATTGGTTCAACTGTCAATTTGTCGTATGCGACAAATTGGTTCAACTGTCAACTTGTCGTATGCGACAAATTGGTTCAACTGTCAACTTGTCGTATGCGACAAATTGGTTCAACTGTCAATTTGTCGTATGCGACAAATTGGTTCAACTGTCAATTTGTCGTATGCGACAAATTGGTACTACTGTCAATTTGTCGTATGCGACAAATTAATACAACTGTCAATTTGTCGTATGCGACAAATTAATACAACTGTCAATTTGTCGTATGCGACAAATTGGTTCAACTGTCAACTTGTCGTATGCGACAAATTAGTTCAACTGTCAATTTGTCGTATGCGACAAATTGGTTCAACTGTCAATTTGTCGTATGCGACAAATTGGTACTACTGTCAATTTGTCGTATGCGACAAATTGGTACTACTGTCAATTTGTCGTATGCGACAAATTGATTCAACTGTCAATTTGTCGTATGCGACAAATTGGTTCAACTGTCAATTTGTCGTATGCGACAAATTGACTCTACTGTCAATTTGTCGTATGCGACAAATTGGTACTACTGTCAATTTGTCGTATGCGACAAATTGGTACAACTGTCAATTTGTCGTATGCGACAAATTGGTTCAACTGTCAATTTGTCGTATGCGACAAATTGGTTCAACTGTCAATTTGTCGTATGCGACAAATTGGTTCAACTGTCAATTTGTCGTATGCGACAAATTGGTTCAACTGTCAACTTGTCGTATGCGACAAATTGGTTCAACTGTCAACTTGTCGTATGCGACAAATTGGTTCAACTGTCAATTTGTCGTATGCGACAAATTGGTACTACTGTCAATTTGTCGTATGCGACAAATTAATACAACTGTCAATTTGTCGTATGCGACAAATTAATACAACTGTCAATTTGTCGTATGCGACAAATTAACACAACTGTCAATTTGTCGTATGCGACAAATTGGTTCAACTGTCAACTTGTCGTATGCGACAAATTAGTTCAACTGTCAATTTGTCGTATGCGACAATTTGTTTCAACTGTCAATTTGTCGCATGCGACAAAATCATTCAACTGTTAATTTGTCGTATGCGACAAATTGGTACTACTGTCAACTTGTCGTATGCGACAAATTGTTACTACTGTCAATTTGTCGTATGCGACAAATTGGTACTACTGTCAATTTGTCGTATGCGACAAATTGGTACTACTGTCAATTTGTCGTATGCGACAAATTGGTTCAACTGTCAATTTGTCGTATGCGACAAATTGGTTCAACTGTCAACTTGTCGTATGCGACAAATTGGTTCAACTGTCAACTTGTCGTATGCGACAAATTGGTTCAACTGTCAATTTGTCGTATGCGACAAATTGGTACTACTGTCAATTTGTCGTATGCGACAAATTAATACAACTGTCAATTTGTCGTATGCGACAAATTAACACAACTGTCAATTTGTCGTATGCGACAAATTGGTTCAACTGTCAATTTGTCGTATGCGACAAATTGGTTCAACTGTCAATTTGTCGTATGCGACAAATTGGTTCAACTGTCAACTTGTCGTATGCGACAAATTGGTTCAACTGTCAACTTGTCGTATGCGACAAATTGGTTCAACTGTCAATTTGTCGTATGCGACAAATTGGTTCAACTGTCAATTTGTCGTATGCGACAAATTGGTACTACTGTCAATTTGTCGTATGCGACAAATTAATACAACTGTCAATTTGTCGTATGCGACAAATTAATACAACTGTCAATTTGTCGTATGCGACAAATTGGTTCAACTGTCAACTTGTCGTATGCGACAAATTAGTTCAACTGTCAATTTGTCGTATGCGACAAATTGGTTCAACTGTCAATTTGTCGTATGCGACAAATTGGTACTACTGTCAATTTGTCGTATGCGACAAATTGGTACTACTGTCAATTTGTCGTATGCGACAAATTGATTCAACTGTCAATTTGTCGTATGCGACAAATTGGTTCAACTGTCAATTTGTCGTATGCGACAAATTGACTCTACTGTCAATTTGTCGTATGCGACAAATTGGTACTACTGTCAATTTGTCGTATGCGACAAATTGGTACAACTGTCAATTTGTCGTATGCGACAAATTGGTTCAACTGTCAATTTGTCGTATGCGACAAATTGGTTCAACTGTCAATTTGTCGTATGCGACAAATTGGTTCAACTGTCAATTTGTCGTATGCGACAAATTGGTTCAACTGTCAACTTGTCGTATGCGACAAATTGGTTCAACTGTCAACTTGTCGTATGCGACAAATTGGTTCAACTGTCAATTTGTCGTATGCGACAAATTGGTACTACTGTCAATTTGTCGTATGCGACAAATTAATACAACTGTCAATTTGTCGTATGCGACAAATTAACACAACTGTCAATTTGTCGTATGCGACAAATTGGTTCAACTGTCAACTTGTCGTATGCGACAAATTAGTTCAACTGTCAATATGTCGTATGCGACAATTTGTTTCAACTGTCAATTTGTCGCATGCGACAAAATCATTCAACTGTTAATTTGTCGTATGCGACAAATTGTTACTACTGTCAATTTGTCGTATGCGACAAATTGGTACTACTGTCAATTTGTCGTATGCGACAAATTGGTACTACTGTCAATTTGTCGTATGCGACAAATTGGTTCAACTGTCAATTTGTCATATGCGACAAATTGATTCAACTGTCAATTTGTCGTATGCGACAAATTGGTACTACTGTCAATTTGTCGTATGCGACAAATTGGTACTACTGTCAATTTGTCGTATGCGACAAATTGGTACTACTGTTAATTTGTCGTATGCGACAAATTGGTACTACTGTTAACTTGTCGTATGCGACAAATTGGTACTACTGTCAATTTGTCGTTTGCGACAAAATCATTCAACTGTCAATTTGTCGTATGCGACAAATTGGTACTACTGTCAATTTGTCGTATGCGACAAATTGGTACTACTGTCAAGTTGTCGTATGCGACAAATTGGTACTACTGTCAATTTATCGTATGCGACAAATTGGTTCAACTGTCAATTTGTCGTATGCGACAAATTGGTTCAACTGTCAATTTGTCGTATGCGACAAATTGGTTCAACTGTCAATTTGTCGTATGCGACAAATTGGTTCAACTGTCAATTTGTCGTATGCGACAAATTGGTTCAACTGTCAACTTGTCGTATGCGACAAATTGGTTCAACTGTCAACTTGTCGTATGCGACAAATTGGTTCAACTGTCAATTTCTCGTATGCGACAAATTGGTTCAACTGTCAATTTGTCGTTTGCGACAAATTGGTACTACTGTCAATTTGTCGTATGCGACAAATTAATACAACTGTCAATTTGTCGTATGCGACAAATTAATACAACTGTCAATTTGTCGTATGCGACAAATTGGTTCAACTGTCAACTTGTCGTATGCGACAAATTAGTTCAACTGTCAATTTGTCGTATGCGACAAATTGGTTCAACTGTCAATTTGTCGTATGCGACAAATTGGTACTACTGTCAATTTGTCCTATGCGACAAATTGGTTCAACTGTCAATTTGTCGTATGCGACAAATTGGTACTACTGTCAATTTGTCGTATGCGACAAATTGGTTCAACTGTCAACTTGTCGTATGCGACAAATTGGTTCAACTGTCAACTTGTCGTATGCGACAAATTGGTTCAACTGTCAATTTGTCGTATGCGACAAATTGGTACTACTGTCAATTTGTCGTATGCGACAAATTAATACAACTGTCAATTTGTCGTATGCGACAAATTAACACAACTGTCAATTTGTCGTATGCGACAAATTGGTTCAACTGTCAACTTGTCGTATGCGACAAATTAGTTCAACTGTCAATATGTCGTATGCGACAATTTGTTTCAACTGTCAATTTGTCGCATGCGACAAAATCATTCAACTGTTAATTTGTCGTATGCGACAAATTGTTACTACTGTCAATTTGTCGTATGCGACAAATTGGTACTACTGTCAATTTGTCGTATGCGACAAATTGGTACTACTGTCAATTTGTCGTATGCGACAAATTGGTTCAACTGTCAATTTGTCATATGCGACAAATTGATTCAACTGTCAATTTGTCGTATGCGACAAATTGGTACTACTGTCAATTTGTCGTATGCGACAAATTGGTACTACTGTCAATTTGTCGTATGCGACAAATTGGTACTACTGTTAATTTGTCGTATGCGACAAATTGGTACTACTGTTAATTTGTCGTATGCGACAAATTGGTACTACTGTCAATTTGTCGTTTGCGACAAAATCATTCAACTGTCAATTTGTCGTATGCGACAAATTGGTACTACTGTCAATTTGTCGTATGCGACAAATTGGTACTACTGTCAATTTGTCGTATGCGACAAATTGGTACTACTGTCAATTTATCGTATGCGACAAATTGGTTCAACTGTCAATTTGTCGTATGCGACAAATTGGTTCAACTGTCAATTTGTCGTATGCGACAAATTGGTTCAACTGTCAATTTGTCGTATGCGACAAATTGGTTCAACTGTCAATTTGTCGTATGCGACAAATTGGTTCAACTGTCAACTTGTCGTATGCGACAAATTGGTTCAACTGTCAACTTGTCGTATGCGACAAATTGGTACTACTGTCAAGTTGTCGTATGCGACAAATTGGTACTACTGTCAATTTATCGTATGCGACAAATTGGTTCAACTGTCAATTTGTCGTATGCGACAAATTGGTTCAACTGTCAATTTGTCGTATGCGACAAATTAATACAACTGTCAATTTGTCGTATGCGACAAATTAGTTCAACTGTCAATTTGTCGTATGCGACAAATTGGTTCAACTGTCAATTTGTCGTATGCGACAAATTGGTACTACTGTCAATTTGTCCTATGCGACAAATTGGTTCAACTGTCAATTTGTCGTATGCGACAAATTGGTTCAACTGTCAATTTGTCGTATGCGACAAATTGGTACTACTGTCAATTTGTCCTATGCGACAAATTGGTTCAACTGTCAATTTGTCGTATGCGACAAATTGGTACTACTGTCAATTTGTCGTATGCGACAAATTGGTTCAACTGTCAATTTGTCGTATGCGACAAATTGGTACTACTGTCAATTTGTCGTATGCGACAAATTGGTTCAACTGTCAATTTGTCGTATGCGACAAATTGGTACTACTGTCAATTTGTCCTATGCGACAAATTGGTTCAACTGTCAATTTGTCGTATGCGACAAATTGGTTCAACTGTCAATTTGTCGTATGCGACAAATTGGTTCCACTGTCAATTTGTCGTATGCGACAAATTGGTTCAACTGTCAATTTGTCGTATGCGACAAATTGGTTCAACTGTCAACTTGTCGTATGCGACAAATTGGTTCAACTGTCAACTTGTCGTATGCGACAAATTGGTTCAACTGTCAATTTGTCGTATGCGACAAATTGGTTCAACTGTCAATTTGTCGTATGCGACAAATTGGTACTACTGTCAATTTGTCGTATGCGACAAATTAATACAACTGTCAATTTGTCGTATGCGACAAATTGGTTCAACTGTCAATTTGTCGTATGCGACAAATTGGTTCAACTGTCAATTTGTCGTATGCGACAAATTGGTTCAACTGTCAACTTGTCGTATGCGACAAATTGGTTCAACTGTCAACTTGTCGTATGCACAGAGAGACAGAGAGACAGAGAGACGAGAGACACAGAGACACAGAGACACAGAGACACAGAGACACAGAGACACAGAGACACAGAGACACAGAGACACAGAGACACAGAGACACAGTGACACAGAGACACAGAGACAGAGACACGAGAGACAGAGAGACAGAGACACAGAGACATGAGAGACAGAGAGACAGAGACACAGAGAGACAGAGAGACAGATAGACAGAGAGACAGAAAGACAGAGAGACAGAGAGACAGAGACACAGAGACACAGAGACCGAGAGACAGAGACACGAGAGACACGAGAGACAGAGTCTTTCCTCTGTCTTTCTGTCTCTCTGTCTCTCTGTCTCTCTGTCTCTGTCTCTCTGTCTCTCTGTCTCTCTGTCTTTCTGTCTCTCTGTCTCTCGGTCTCTCTGTCTCTCTGTCTCTCTGTCTCTCTGTCTCTCTGTCTCTCTGTCTCTGTGCCTGTGTGTTTCTGTGTCTCTCTGTCTCTCTGTCTCTCTGTCTCTCTGTCTCTCTGTCTCTCGTGTCTCTGTGTCTCTGTCTCTCTGTCTCTCGTGTCTCTGTCTCTGTGTCTCTGTGTCTCTGTGTCTCTGTGTCTCTGTGTCTCTGTGTCTCTGTGTCTCTGTGTCTCTGTGTCTCTGTGTCTCTGTGTCTCTGTGTCTCTGTGTCTCTGTGTCTCTGTGTCTCTGTGTCTCTGTGTCTCTGTGTCTCTGTGTCTCTGTGTCTCTGTGTCTCTGTGTCTCTGTGTCTCTCGTCTCTCTGTCTCTCTGTCTCTCTGTCTGTCGTGTCTCTGTCTCTCTGTCTCTCTGTCTCTCTGTCTCTCTGTCTCTCTGTCTCTCTGTCCCTCTGTATATCTGTCTCTCTGTCTCTCTGTCTCTCTGTCCCTCTGTCCCTCTGTCTCTCTGTCTCTCTGTCTCTCTGTCTCTCTGTCTCTCTGTCTCTCTGTCTCTCTGTCTCTGTCTCTATGTCTCTCTGTTTCTCTGTCTCTCTGTCTCTCTGTCTCTCTGTCTCTCTGTCTCTCTGTCTCTCTGTCTCTCTGTCTCTCTGTCTTTCTGTCTCTCTGTCTCTCGTGTCTCTGTGTCTCTGTCTCTCTGTCTGTTGTGTATCTGTCTCTGTGTCTCTGTGTCTCTGTGTCTCTGTGTCTCTGTATCTCTGTGTCTCTGTGTCTCCGTCTCTCTGTCTTTCTGTCTCTCTGTCTCTCTGTCTCTCGTGTCTCTGTCTCTCTGTCTCTCGTGTCTCTCGTGTCTCTGTCTCTCTGTCTCTGTGTCTCTATGTCTCTGTCTCTCTGTCTCTCTGTCTTTCTGTCTCTCTGTCTCTCTTTCTCTCTGTCTCTCTGTCTCTCTGTCTCTCTGTCTCTCTGTCTCTCTGTCTCTCTGTCTCTGTGCCTGTGTGTTTCTGTGTCTCTCTGTCTCTCTGTCTCTCTGTCTCTCTGTCTCTCTGTCTCTCTGTCTCTCGTGTCTCTGTGTCTCTGTCTCTCTGTCTCTCGTGTCTCTGTCTCTGTGTCTCTGTGTCTCTGTGTCTCTGTGTCTCTGTGTCTCTGTGTCTCTGTGTCTCTGTGTCTCTGTGTCTCTGTGTCTCTGTGTCTCTGTGTCTCTGTGTCTCTGTGTCTCTGTGTCTCTGTGTCTCTGTGTCTCTGTGTCTCTGTGTCTCTGTGTCTCTGTGTCTCTGTGTCTCTCGTCTCTCTGTCTCTCTGTCTCTCTGTCTGTCGTGTCTCTGTCTCTCTGTCTCTCTGTCTCTCTGTCTCTCTGTCTCTCTGTCTCTCTGTCCCTCTGTATATCTGTCTCTCTGTCTCTCTGTCTCTCTGTCCCTCTGTCCCTCTGTCTCTCTGTCTCTCTGTCTCTCTGTCTCTCTGTCTCTCTGTCTCTCTGTCTCTCTGTCTCTGTCTCTATGTCTCTCTGTTTCTCTGTCTCTCTGTCTCTCTGTCTCTCTGTCTCTCTGTCTCTCTGTCTCTCTGTCTCTCTGTCTTTCTGTCTCTCTGTCTCTCGTGTCTCTGTGTCTCTGTCTCTCTGTCTGTTGTGTATCTGTCTCTGTGTCTCTGTGTCTCTGTGTCTCTGTGTCTCTGTATCTCTGTGTCTCTGTGTCTCCGTCTCTCTGTCTTTCTGTCTCTCTGTCTCTCTGTCTCTCGTGTCTCTGTCTCTCTGTCTCTCGTGTCTCTCGTGTCTCTGTCTCTCTGTCTCTGTGTCTCTATGTCTCTGTCTCTCTGTCTCTCTGTCTTTCTGTCTCTCTGTCTCTCTTTCTCTCTGTCTCTCTGTCTCTTTGTCTCTCTGTCTCTCTGTCTCTCTGTCTCTCTGTCTCTCTGTCTCTCGTGTCTCTGTCTCTGTGTCTCTGTGTCACTGTGTCTCTCTGTCTCTGTGTCTCTGTGTCTCTGTGTCTCTGTGTCTCTGTGTCTCTGTGTCTCTGTGTCTCTGTGTCTCTGTGTCTCTGTGTCTCTGTGTCTCTGTGTCTCTGTGTCTATGTGTCTCTGTGTCTCTGTGTCTCTGTGTTTCTGTGTCTCTGTGTCTCTGTGTCTCTCGTCTCTCTGTCTCTCTGTCTCTCTGTCTCTCTGTCTCTCTGTCTCTCTGTCTGTCGTGTCTCTGTCTCTGTGTCTCTCTGTCTCTCTGTCTCTCTGTCTCTCTGTCTTTCTGTCTCTCTGTCTCTCGTGTCTCTGTGTCTCTGTCTCTCTGTCTGTCGTGTATCTGTCTCTGTGTCTCTGTGTCTCTGTGTCTCTGTGTCTCTGTATCTCTGTGTCTCTGTGTCTCTGTCTCTCTGTCTTTCTGTCTCTCTGTCTCTCTGTCTCTCGTGTCTCTGTCTCTCTGTCTCTCGTGTCTCTCGTGTCTCTGTCTCTCTGTCTCTGTGTCTCTGTGTCTCTGTCTCTCTGTCTCTCTGTCTTTCTGTCTCTCTGTCTATCTGTCTCTCTGTCTCTCTGTGTCTCTGTCTCTCTGTCTCTCGTGTCTCTGTGTCTCTGTCTCTCTGTCTCTCGTGTCTCTGTCTCTGTGTCTCTGTGTCACTGTGTCTCTGTGTCTCTGTGTCTCTGTGTCTCTGTGTCTCTGTGTCTCTGTGTCTCTGTGTCTCTGTGTCTCTGTGTCTCTCGTCTCTCTGTCTCTCTGTCTCTCTGTCTCTCTGTCTCTCTGTCTGTCGTGTCTCTGTCTCTCTGTCTCTCTGTCTCTCTGTCTCTCTGTCCCTCTGTATATCTGTCTCTCTGTCTCTCTGTCTCTCTGTCCCTCTGTCCCTCTGTCTCTCTGTCTCTCTGTCTCTCTGTCTCTCTGTCTCTCTGTCTCTGTCTCTATGTCTCTCTGTCTCTCTGTCTCTCTGTCTCTCTGTTTCTCTGTCTCTCTGTCTCTCTGTCTCTCTGTCTCTCTGTCTTTCTGTCTCTCTGTCTCTCTGTCTCTCTGTCTCTCTGTCTCTCGTGTCTCTGTCTCTCTGTCTCTCTGTCTCTCTGTCTCTCTGTCTCTCTGTCTCTCTGTCTCTCTGTCTCTCTGTCTCTCTGTCTCTCGTGTCTCTGTCTCTCTGTCTCTCGTGTCTCTGTCTCTCTGTCTTTCTGTCTCTCTGTCTCTCTGTCTCTCTGTCTCTCTGTCTTTCTGTCTCTCTGTCTCTCGGTCTCTCTGTTTCTCTGTGTCTCTGTCTCTCTGTCTCTCTGTCTCTCTGTCTCTCTGTCTCTGTGCCTGTGTGTTTCTGTGTCTCTCTGTCTCTCTGTCTCTCTGTCTCTCTGTCTCTCTGTCTCTCTGTCTCTCTGTCTCTCTGTCTCTCTGTCTCTCTGTCTCTCGTGTCTCTGTGTCTCTGTCTCTCTGTCTCTCGTGTCTCTGTCTCTGTGTCTCTGTGTCTCTGTGTCTCTGTGTCTCTGTGTCTCTGTGTCTCTGTGTCTCTGTGTCTCTGTGTCTCTGTGTCTCTGTGTCTCTGTGTCTCTGTGTCTCTGTGTCTCTGTGTCTCTGTGTCTCTGTGTCTCTGTGTCTCTGTCTCTGTGTCTCTGTGTCTCTGTCTCTCTGTCTCTCTGTCTTTCTGTCTCTCTGTCTCTCTTTCTCTCTGTCTCTCTGTCTCTCTGTCTCTCTGTCTCTCTGTCTCTCTGTCCCTCTGTCCCTCTGTCTCTCTGTCTCTCTGTCTCTCTGTCTCTCTGTCTCTGTCTCTATGTCTCTCTGTCTCTCTGTCTCTCTGTGTCTCTGTGTCTCTGTATCTCTGTGTCTCTGTGTCTCTGTCTCTCTGTCTTTCTGTCTCTCTGTCTCTCTGTCTCTCTGTCTCTCTGTCTCTCTGTCTCTCTGTCTCTGTCTATATGTCTCTCTGTCTCTCTGTCTCTCTGTGTCTCTGTGTCTCTGTATCTCTGTGTCTCTGTGTCTCTGTCTCTCTGTCTTTCTGTCTCTCTGTCTCTCTGTCTCTCGTGTCTTTGTCTCTCTGTCTCTCGTGTCTCTCGTGTCTCTGTCTCTCTGTCTCTGTGTCTCTGTGTCTCTGTCTCTCTGTCTCTCTGTCTTTCTGTCTCTCTGTCTCTCTTTCTCTCTGTCTCTCTGTCTCTCTGTCTCTCTGTCTCTCTGTCTCTCTGTCTCTCTGTCTCTCGTGTCTCTGTGTCTCTGTCTTTCTGTCTCTCTGTCTCTCTGTCTCTCTGTCTCTCGGTCTCTCTGTCTCTCTGTCTGTCGTGTCTCTGTCTCTCTGTCTCTCTGTCTCTCTGTCTCTCTGTCTCTCTGTCCCTCTGTATATCTGTCTCTCTGTCTCTCTGTCTCTGTCTCTATGTCTCTCTGTCTCTCTGTCTCTCTGTGTCTCTGTGTCTCTGTCTCTCTGTCTCTCTGTCTCTCTGTCTCTCTGTCTCTCTGTCTGTCGTGTCTCTGTCTCTCTGTCTCTCTGTCTCTCTGTCTCTCTGTCCCTCTGTATATCTGTCTCTCTGTCTCTCTGTCTCTCTGTCCCTCTGTCCCTCTGTCTCTCTGTCTCTCTGTCTCTCTGTCTCTCTGTCTCTCTGTCTCTGTCTCTATGTCTCTCTGTCTCTCTGTCTCTCTGTCTCTCTGTTTCTCTGTCTCTCTGTCTCTCTGTCTCTCTGTCTCTCTGTCTTTCTGTCTCTCTGTCTCTCTGTCTCTCTGTCTCTCTGTCTCTCGTGTCTCTGTCTCTCTGTCTCTCTGTCTCTCTGTCTCTCTGTCTCTCTGTCTCTCTGTCTCTCTGTCTCTCTGTCTCTCTGTCTCTCGTGTCTCTGTCTCTCTGTCTCTCGTGTCTCTGTCTCTCTGTCTTTCTGTCTCTCTGTCTCTCTGTCTCTCTGTCTCTCTGTCTTTCTGTCTCTCTGTCTCTCGGTCTCTCTGTTTCTCTGTGTCTCTGTCTCTCTGTCTCTCTGTCTCTCTGTCTCTCTGTCTCTCGTGTCTCTGTGTCTCTGTCTTTCTGTCTCTCTGTCTCTCTGTCTTTCTGTCTCTCTGTCTCTCGGTCTCTCTGTTTCTCTGTGTCTCTGTCTCTCTGTCTCTCTGTCTCTCTGTCTCTCTGTCTCTGTGTCTCTGTGTCTCTGTGTCTCTGTGTCTCTGTGTCTCTGTGTCTATGTGTCTCTGTGTCTCTGTGTCTCTGTGTTTCTGTGTCTCTGTGTCTCTGTGTCTCTCGTCTCTCTGTCTCTCTGTCTCTCTGTCTCTCTGTCTCTCTGTCTCTCTGTCTGTCGTGTCTCTGTCTCTGTGTCTCTCTGTCTCTCTGTCTCTCTGTCTCTCTGTCTTTCTGTCTCTCTGTCTCTCGTGTCTCTGTGTCTCTGTCTCTCTGTCTGTCGTGTATCTGTCTCTGTGTCTCTGTGTCTCTGTGTCTCTGTGTCTCTGTATCTCTGTGTCTCTGTGTCTCTGTCTCTCTGTCTTTCTGTCTCTCTGTCTCTCTGTCTCTCGTGTCTCTGTCTCTCTGTCTCTCGTGTCTCTCGTGTCTCTGTCTCTCTGTCTCTGTGTCTCTGTGTCTCTGTCTCTCTGTCTCTCTGTCTTTCTGTCTCTCTGTCTATCTGTCTCTCTGTCTCTCTGTGTCTCTGTCTCTCTGTCTCTCGTGTCTCTGTGTCTCTGTCTCTCTGTCTCTCGTGTCTCTGTCTCTGTGTCTCTGTGTCACTGTGTCTCTGTGTCTCTGTGTCTCTGTGTCTCTGTGTCTCTGTGTCTCTGTGTCTCTGTGTCTCTGTGTCTCTGTGTCTCTCGTCTCTCTGTCTCTCTGTCTCTCTGTCTCTCTGTCTCTCTGTCTGTCGTGTCTCTGTCTCTCTGTCTCTCTGTCTCTCTGTCTCTCTGTCCCTCTGTATATCTGTCTCTCTGTCTCTCTGTCTCTCTGTCCCTCTGTCCCTCTGTCTCTCTGTCTCTCTGTCTCTCTGTCTCTCTGTCTCTCTGTCTCTGTCTCTATGTCTCTCTGTCTCTCTGTCTCTCTGTCTCTCTGTTTCTCTGTCTCTCTGTCTCTCTGTCTCTCTGTCTCTCTGTCTTTCTGTCTCTCTGTCTCTCTGTCTCTCTGTCTCTCTGTCTCTCGTGTCTCTGTCTCTCTGTCTCTCTGTCTCTCTGTCTCTCTGTCTCTCTGTCTCTCTGTCTCTCTGTCTCTCTGTCTCTCTGTCTCTCGTGTCTCTGTCTCTCTGTCTCTCGTGTCTCTGTCTCTCTGTCTTTCTGTCTCTCTGTCTCTCTGTCTCTCTGTCTCTCTGTCTTTCTGTCTCTCTGTCTCTCGGTCTCTCTGTTTCTCTGTGTCTCTGTCTCTCTGTCTCTCTGTCTCTCTGTCTCTCTGTCTCTGTGCCTGTGTGTTTCTGTGTCTCTCTGTCTCTCTGTCTCTCTGTCTCTCTGTCTCTCTGTCTCTCTGTCTCTCTGTCTCTCTGTCTCTCTGTCTCTCTGTCTCTCGTGTCTCTGTGTCTCTGTCTCTCTGTCTCTCGTGTCTCTGTCTCTGTGTCTCTGTGTCTCTGTGTCTCTGTGTCTCTGTGTCTCTGTGTCTCTGTGTCTCTGTGTCTCTGTGTCTCTGTGTCTCTGTGTCTCTGTGTCTCTGTGTCTCTGTGTCTCTGTGTCTCTGTGTCTCTGTGTCTCTGTGTCTCTGTCTCTGTGTCTCTGTGTCTCTGTCTCTCTGTCTCTCTGTCTTTCTGTCTCTCTGTCTCTCTTTCTCTCTGTCTCTCTGTCTCTCTGTCTCTCTGTCTCTCTGTCTCTCTGTCCCTCTGTCCCTCTGTCTCTCTGTCTCTCTGTCTCTCTGTCTCTCTGTCTCTGTCTCTATGTCTCTCTGTCTCTCTGTCTCTCTGTGTCTCTGTGTCTCTGTATCTCTGTGTCTCTGTGTCTCTGTCTCTCTGTCTTTCTGTCTCTCTGTCTCTCTGTCTCTCTGTCTCTCTGTCTCTCTGTCTCTCTGTCTCTGTCTATATGTCTCTCTGTCTCTCTGTCTCTCTGTGTCTCTGTGTCTCTGTATCTCTGTGTCTCTGTGTCTCTGTCTCTCTGTCTTTCTGTCTCTCTGTCTCTCTGTCTCTCGTGTCTTTGTCTCTCTGTCTCTCGTGTCTCTCGTGTCTCTGTCTCTCTGTCTCTGTGTCTCTGTGTCTCTGTCTCTCTGTCTCTCTGTCTTTCTGTCTCTCTGTCTCTCTTTCTCTCTGTCTCTCTGTCTCTCTGTCTCTCTGTCTCTCTGTCTCTCTGTCTCTCTGTCTCTCGTGTCTCTGTGTCTCTGTCTTTCTGTCTCTCTGTCTCTCTGTCTCTCTGTCTCTCGGTCTCTCTGTCTCTCTGTCTGTCGTGTCTCTGTCTCTCTGTCTCTCTGTCTCTCTGTCTCTCTGTCTCTCTGTCCCTCTGTATATCTGTCTCTCTGTCTCTCTGTCTCTGTCTCTATGTCTCTCTGTCTCTCTGTCTCTCTGTGTCTCTGTGTCTCTGTCTCTCTGTCTCTCTGTCTCTCTGTCTCTCTGTCTCTCTGTCTGTCGTGTCTCTGTCTCTCTGTCTCTCTGTCTCTCTGTCTCTCTGTCCCTCTGTATATCTGTCTGTCGTGTCTCTGTCTCTCTGTCTCTCTGTCTCTCTGTCTCTCTGTCCCTCTGTATATCTGTCTCTCTGTCTCTCTGTCTCTCTGTCCCTCTGTCCCTCTGTCTCTCTGTCTCTCTGTCTCTCTGTCTCTCTGTCTCTCTGTCTCTCTGTCTCTGTGTCTCTGTCTCTCTGTCTCTCTGTCTTTCTGTCTCTCTGTCTCTCTTTCTCTCTGTCTCTCTGTCTCTCTGTCTCTCTGTCTCTCTGTCTCTCTGTCCCTCTGTCCCTCTGTCTCTCTGTCTCTCTGTCTCTCTGTCTCTCTGTCTCTGTCTCTATGTCTCTCTGTCTCTCTGTCTCTCTGTGTCTCTGTGTCTCTGTATCTCTGTGTCTCTGTGTCTCTGTCTCTCTGTCTTTCTGTCTCTCTGTCTCTCTGTCTCTCTGTCTCTCTGTCTCTCTGTCTCTCTGTCTCTGTCTCTATGTCTCTCTGTCTCTCTGTCTCTCTGTGTCTCTGTGTCTCTGTATCTCTGTGTCTCTGTGTCTCTGTCTCTCTGTCTTTCTGTCTCTCTGTCTCTCTGTCTCTCGTGTCTTTGTCTCTCTGTCTCTCGTGTCTCTCGTGTCTCTGTCTCTGTGTCTCTGTGTCTCTGTGTCTCTGTCTCTCTGTCTCTCTGTCTTTCTGTCTCTCTGTCTCTCTTTCTCTCTGTCTCTCTGTCTCTCTGTCTCTCTGTCTCTCTGTCTCTCTGTCTCTCTGTCTCTCTGTCTCTCGTGTCTCTGTGTCTCTGTCTTTCTGTCTCTCTGTCTCTCTGTCTCTCTGTCTCTCGGTCTCTCTGTCTCTCTGTCTGTCGTGTCTCTGTCTCTCTGTCTCTCTGTCTCTCTGTCTCTCTGTCTCTCTGTCCCTCTGTATATCTGTCTCTCTGTCTCTCTGTCTCTGTCTCTATGTCTCTCTGTCTCTCTGTCTCTCTGTGTCTCTGTGTCTCTGTCTCTCTGTCTCTCTGTCTCTCTGTCTCTCTGTCTCTCTGTCTGTCGTGTCTCTGTCTCTCTGTCTCTCTGTCTCTCTGTCTCTCTGTCCCTCTGTATATCTGTCTGTCGTGTCTCTGTCTCTCTGTCTCTCTGTCTCTCTGTCTCTCTGTCCCTCTGTATATCTGTCTCTCTGTCTCTCTGTCTCTCTGTCCCTCTGTCCCTCTGTCTCTCTGTCTCTCTGTCTCTCTGTCTCTCTGTCTCTCTGTCTCTCTGTCTTTCTGTCTCTGTCTCTATGTCTCTCTGTCTCTCTGTCTCTCTGTCTCTCTGTCTCTCTGTCTCTCTGTCTCTCTGTCTCTCTGTCTCTCTGTCTCTCTGTCTCTCTGTCTCTCTGTCTCTCTGTCTCTCTGTCTCTCTGTCTCTCTGTCTCTCTGTCTCTCTGTCTCTCTGTCTCTCGTGTCTCTGTCTCTCTGTCTCTCTGTCTCTCTGTCTCTCTGTCTCTCTGTCTCTCTGTCTCTCTGTCTCTCTGTCTCTCGTGTCTCTGTCTCTCTGTCTCTCGTGTCTCTGTCTCTCTGTCTTTCTGTCTCTCTGTCTCTCTGTCTCTCTGTCTTTCTGTCTCTCGTGTCTCTGTCTCTCTGTCTCTCGTGTCTCTGTCTCTCTGTCTTTCTGTCTCTCTGTCTCTCTGTCTCTCTGTCTCTCTGTCTTTCTGTCTCTCTGTCTCTCGGTCTCTCTGTCTCTCTGTCTCTCTGTCTCTCTGTCTCTCTGTCTCTCTGTCTCTGTGCCTGTGTGTTTCTGTGTCTCTCTGTCTCTCTGTCTCTCTGTCTCTCTGTCTCTCTGTCTCTCTGTCTCTCTGTCTCTCTGTCTCTCTGTCTCTCTGTCTCTCTGTCTCTCTGTCTCTCGTGTCTCTGTGTCTCTGTCTCTCTGTCTCTCGTGTCTCTGTCTCTGTGTCTCTGTGTCTCTGTGTCTCTGTGTCTCTGTGTCTCTGTGTCTCTGTGTCTCTGTGTCTCTGTGTCTCTGTGTCTCTGTGTCTCTGTGTCTCTGTGTCTCTGTGTCTCTGTGTCTCTGTGTCTCTGTGTCTCTGTGTCTCTGTGTCTCTGTGTCTCTGTCTCTGTGTCTCTGTGTCTCTGTGTCTCTGTCTCTCTGTCTTTCTGTCTCTCTGTCTCTCTTTCTCTCTGTCTCTCTGTCTCTCTGTCTCTCTGTCTCTCTGTCTCTCTGTCCCTCTGTCCCTCTGTCTCTCTGTCTCTCTGTCTCTCTGTCTCTCTGTCTCTGTCTCTATGTCTCTCTGTCTCTCTGTCTCTCTGTGTCTCTGTGTCTCTGTATCTCTGTGTCTCTGTGTCTCTGTCTCTCTGTCTTTCTGTCTCTCTGTCTCTCTTTCTCTCTGTCTCTCTGTCTCTCTGTCTCTGTGTCTCTGTGTCTCTGTGTCTCTGTCTCTCTGTCTCTCTGTCTTTCTGTCTCTCTGTCTCTCTTTCTCTCTGTCTCTCTGTCTCTCTGTCTCTCTGTCTCTCTGTCTCTCTGTCTCTCTGTCTCTCTGTCTCTCGTGTCTCTGTGTCTCTGTCTTTCTGTCTCTCTGTCTCTCTGTCTCTCTGTCTCTCTGTCTCTCTGTCTCTCTGTCTCTCTGTCTCTCTGTCTCTCGGTCTCTCTGTCTCTCTGTCTCTCTGTCTCTCTGTCTCTCTGTCTCTCTGTCTCTGTGCCTGTGTGTTTCTGAGTCTCTCTGTCTCTCTGTCTCTCTGTCTCTCTGTCTCTCTGTCTCTCTGTCTCTCTGTCTCTCTGTCTCTCTGTCTCTCTGTCTCTCTGTCTCTCGTGTCTCTGTGTCTCTGTCTCTCTGTCTCTCGTGTCTCTGTCTCTGTGTCTCTGTGTCTCTGTGTCTCTGTGTCTCTGTGTCTCTGTGTCTCTGTGTCTCTGTGTTTCTGTGTCTCTCTGTCTCTGTGTCTCTGTGTCTCTGTGTCTCTGTGTTCCTGTGTCTCTCTGTCTCTCTGTCTCTCTGTCTCTCTGTCTCTCTGTCTCTCGTGTCTCTGTCTCTCTGTCTCTCGTGTCTCTCGTGTCTCTGTGTCTCTGTCTCTGTGTCTCTGTCTCTCTGTCTCTCTGTCTTTCTGTCTCTCTGTCTCTCGGTCTCTCTGTCTCTCTGTCTCTCTGTCTCTCTGTCTCTCTGTCTCTCTGTCTCTCTGTCTCTGTGCCTGTGTGTTTCTGTGTCTCTCTGTCTCTCTGTCTCTCTGTCTCTCTGTCTCTCTGTCTCTCTGTCTCTCTGTCTCTCTGTCTCTCTGTCTCTCTGTCTCTCTGTCTCTCTGTCTCTCTGTCTCTCGTGTCTCTGTGTCTCTGTCTCTCTGTCTCTCGTGTCTCTGTCTCTGTGTCTCTGTGTCTCTGTGTCTCTGTGTCTCTGTGTCTCTGTGTCTCTGTGTCTCTGTGTCTCTGTGTCTCTGTGTCTCTGTGTCTCTGTGTCTCTGTGTCTCTGTGTCTCTGTGTCTCTGTGTCTCTGTGTCTCTGTGTCTCTGTGTCTCTGTCTCTGTGTCTCTGTGTCTCTGTGTCTCTGTCTCTCTGTCTTTCTGTCTCTCTGTCTCTCTTTCTCTCTGTCTCTCTGTCTCTCTGTCTCTCTGTCTCTCTGTCTCTCTGTCCCTCTGTCCCTCTGTCTCTCTGTCTCTCTGTCTCTCTGTCTCTCTGTCTCTGTCTCTATGTCTCTCTGTCTCTCTGTCTCTCTGTGTCTCTGTGTCTCTGTATCTCTGTGTCTCTGTGTCTCTGTCTCTCTGTCTTTCTGTCTCTCTGTCTCTCTTTCTCTCTGTCTCTCTGTCTCTCTGTCTCTCTGTCTCTGTGTCTCTGTGTCTCTGTCTCTCTGTCTCTCTGTCTTTCTGTCTCTCTGTCTCTCTTTCTCTCTGTCTCTCTGTCTCTCTGTCTCTCTGTCTCTCTGTCTCTCTGTCTCTCTGTCTCTCTGTCTCTCGTGTCTCTGTGTCTCTGTCTTTCTGTCTCTCTGTCTCTCTGTCTCTCTGTCTCTCTGTCTCTCTGTCTCTCTGTCTCTCTGTCTCTCTGTCTCTCGGTCTCTCTGTCTCTCTGTCTCTCTGTCTCTCTGTCTCTCTGTCTCTCTGTCTCTGTGCCTGTGTGTTTCTGAGTCTCTCTGTCTCTCTGTCTCTCTGTCTCTCTGTCTCTCTGTCTCTCTGTCTCTCTGTCTCTCTGTCTCTCTGTCTCTCTGTCTCTCTGTCTCTCGTGTCTCTGTGTCTCTGTCTCTCTGTCTCTCGTGTCTCTGTCTCTGTGTCTCTGTGTCTCTGTGTCTCTGTGTCTCTGTGTCTCTGTGTCTCTGTGTTTCTGTGTCTCTCTGTCTCTGTGTCTCTGTGTCTCTGTGTCTCTGTGTTCCTGTGTCTCTCGTCTCTCTGTCTCTCTGTCTCTCTGTCTCTCTGTCTCTCTGTCTCTCTGTCTCTCTGTCTCTCTGTCTCTCTGTCTCTCTGTCTCTCTGTCTCTCGTGTCTCTGTCTCTCTGTCTCTCGTGTCTCTCGTGTCTCTGTGTCTCTGTCTCTCTGTCTCTCTGTCTCTCTGTTTCTCTGTCTCTCTGTCTCTGTGCCTGTGTGTTTCTGAGTCTCTCTGTCTCTCTGTCTCTCTGTCTCTCTGTCTCTCTGTCTCTCTGTCTCTCTGTCCCTCTGTCCCTCTGTCTCTCTGTCTCTCTGTCTCTCTGTCTCTCTGTCTCTGTCTCTATGTCTCTCTGTCTCTCTGTCTCTCTGTGTCTCTGTGTCTCTGTATCTCTGTGTCTCTGTGTCTCTGTCTCTCTGTCTTTCTGTCTCTCTGTCTCTCTGTCTCTCGTGTCTCTGTCTCTCTGTCTCTCGTGTCTCTCGTGTCTCTGTCTCTCTGTCTCTGTGTCTCTGTGTCTCTGTCTCTCTGTCTCTCTGTCTTTCTGTCTCTCTGTCTCTCTTTCTCTCTGTCTCTCTGTCTCTCTGTCTCTCTGTCTCTCTGTCTCTCTGTCTCTCTGTCTCTCTGTCTCTCGTGTCTCTGTGTCTCTGTCTTTCTGTCTCTCTGTCTCTCTGTCTCTCTGTCTCTCTGTCTCTCTGTCTCTCTGTCTCTCGGTCTCTCTGTCTCTCTGTCAGTCGTGTCTCTGTCTCTCTGTCTCTCTGTCTCTCTGTCTCTCTGTCTCTCTGTCCCTCTGTATATCTGTCTCTCTGTCTCTCTGTCTCTCTGTCCCTCTGTCCCTCTGTCTCTCTGTCTCTCTGTCTCTCTGTCTCTCTGTCTCTGTCTCTATGTCTCTCTGTCTCTCTGTCTCTCTGTCTCTCTGTCTCTCTGTCTCTCTGTCTCTCTGTCTCTCTGTCTCTCGTGTCTCTGTCTCTCTGTCTCTCGTGTCTCTCGTGTCTCTGTGTCTCTGTCTCTGTGTCTCTGTCTCTCTGTCTCTCTGTCTCTCTGTCTCTCTGTCTCTCTGTCTCTGTGCCTGTGTGTTTCTGAGTCTCTCTGTCTCTCTGTCTCTCTGTCTCTCTGTCTCTCTGTCTCTCTGTCTCTCTGTCTCTCTGTCTCTCTGTCTCTCTGTCTCTCGTGTCTCTGTGTCTCTGTCTCTCTGTCTCTCGTGTCTCTGTCTCTGTGTCTCTGTGCCTCTGTGTCTCTGTGTCTCTGTGTCTCTGTGTCTCTGTGTTTCTGTGTCTCTCTGTCTCTGTGTCTCTGTGTCTCTGTGTCTCTGTGTTCCTGTGTCTCTCGTCTCTCTGTCTCTCTGTCTCTCTGTCTCTCTGTCTCTCTGTCTCTCTGTCTCTCTGTCTCTCTGTCTCTCTGTCTCTCTGTCTCTCTGTCTCTCGTGTCTCTGTCTCTCTGTCTCTCGTGTCTCTCGTGTCTCTGTGTCTCTGTCTCTCTGTCTCTCTGTCTCTCTGTTTCTCTGTCTCTCTGTCTCTGTGCCTGTGTGTTTCTGAGTCTCTCTGTCTCTCTGTCTCTCTGTCTCTCTGTCTCTCTGTCTCTCTGTCTCTCTGTCCCTCTGTCCCTCTGTCTCTCTGTCTCTCTGTCTCTCTGTCTCTCTGTCTCTGTCTCTATGTCTCTCTGTCTCTCTGTCTCTCTGTGTCTCTGTGTCTCTGTATCTCTGTGTCTCTGTGTCTCTGTCTCTCTGTCTTTCTGTCTCTCTGTCTCTCTGTCTCTCGTGTCTCTGTCTCTCTGTCTCTCGTGTCTCTCGTGTCTCTGTCTCTCTGTCTCTGTGTCTCTGTGTCTCTGTCTCTCTGTCTCTCTGTCTTTCTGTCTCTCTGTCTCTCTTTCTCTCTGTCTCTCTGTCTCTCTGTCTCTCTGTCTCTCTGTCTCTCTGTCTCTCTGTCTCTCGTGTCTCTGTGTCTCTGTCTTTCTGTCTCTCTGTCTCTCTGTCTCTCTGTCTCTCTGTCTCTCTGTCTCTCTGTCTCTCTGTCTCTCTGTCTCTCGGTCTCTCTGTCTCTCTGTCAGTCGTGTCTCTGTCTCTCTGTCTCTCTGTCTCTCTGTCTCTCTGTCTCTCTGTCCCTCTGTATATCTGTCTCTCTGTCTCTCTGTCTCTCTGTCCCTCTGTCCCTCTGTCTCTCTGTCTCTCTGTCTCTCTGTCTCTCTGTCTCTCTGTCTCTCTGTCTCTGTCTCTATGTCTCTCTGTCTCTCTGTCTCTCTGTCTCTCTGTCTCTCTGTCTCTCTGTCTCTCTGTCTCTCTGTCTCTCGTGTCTCTGTCTCTCTGTCTCTCGTGTCTCTCGTGTCTCTGTGTCTCTGTCTCTGTGTCTCTGTCTCTCTGTCTCTCTGTCTCTCTGTCTCTCTGTCTCTCTGTTTCTCTGTCTCTCTGTCTCTCTGTCTCTCTGTCTCTCTGTCTCTCTGTCTCTCTGTCTCTCGTGTCTCTGTGTCTCTGTCTCTCTGTCTCTCGTGTCTCTGTCTCTGTGTCTCTGTGTCACTGTGTCTCTGTGTCTCTGTGTCTCTGTGTCTCTGTGTCTCTGTGTCTCTGTGTCTCTGTGTCTCTGTGTCTCTGTGTCTCTGTGTATCTGTGTCTCTCGTCTCTCTGTCTCTCTGTCTCTCTGTCTCTCTGTCTCTCTGTCTCTCTGTCTCTCTGTCTCTCTGTCTCTCTGTCTCTCGTGTCTCTGTGTCTCTGTCTCTCTGTCTCTCGTGTCTCTGTCTCTGTGTCTCTGTGTCTCTGTGTCTCTGTGTCTCTGTGTCTCTGTGTCTCTGTGTCTCTGTGTCTCTGTGTCTCTGTGTCTCTCGTCTCTCTGTCTCTCTGTCTCTCTGTCTCTCTGTCTCTCTGTCTCTCTGTCTCTCTGTCTCTCTGTCTCTCTGTCTCTCGTGTCTCTCGTGTCTCTGTGTCTCTGTCTCTGTGTCTCTGTCTCTCTGTCTCTCTGTCTCTCTGTCTCTCTGTCTCTCTGTCTCTCTGTCTCTCTGTCTCTCTGTCTCTCTGTCTCTCTGTCTCTCTGTCTCTCTGTCCCTCTGTCTCTCGTGTCTCTGTGTCTCTGTCTCTCTGTCTCTCGTGTCTCTGTCTCTGTGTCTCTGTGTCACTGTGTCTCTGTGTCTCTGTGTCTCTGTGTCTCTGTGTCTCTGTGTCTCTGTGTCTCTGTGTCTCTGTGTATCTGTGTCTCTCGTCTCTCTGTCTCTCTGTCTCTCTGTCTCTCTGTCTCTCTGTCTCTCTGTCTGTCGTGTCTCTGTCTCTCTGTCTCTCTGTCTCTCTGTCTCTCTGTCCCTCTGTCTCTCTTTCTCTCTGTCTCTCTGTCTCTCTGTCTCTCTGTCTCTCTGTCTCTCTGTCTCTCTGTCTCTCGTGTCTCTGTGTCTTTGTCTTTCTGTCTCTCTGTCTCTCTGTCTCTCGGTCTCTCTGTCTCTCTGTCTCTCTGTCTCTCTGTCTCTCTGTCTCTCTGTCTCTCTGTCTTTCTGTCTCTCTGTCTCTCGTGTCTCTGTCTCTCTGTCTCTCGTGTCTCTCGTGTCTCTGTGTCTCTGTCTCTGTGTCTCTGTCTCTCTGTCTCTCTGTCTCTCTGTCTCTCTGTCTCTCTGTCTCTCTGTCTCTCTGTCTCTCTGTCTCTCTGTCTCTCTGTCTCTCTGTCTCTCTGTCTCTCTGTCTCTCTGTCTCTCGTGTCTCTGTGTCTCTGTCTCTCTGTCTCTCGTGTCTCTGTCTCTGTGTCTCTGTGTCTCTCTGTCTCTCGTGTCTCTGTGTCTCTGTCTTTCTGTCTCTCTGTCTCTCTGTCTCTCTGTCTCTCTGTCTCTCTGTCTCTCTGTCTCTCTGTCTCTCGGTCTCTCTGTCTCTCTGTCAGTCGTGTCTCTGTCTCTCTGTCTCTCTGTCTCTCTGTCTCTCTGTCCCTCTGTATATCTGTCTCTCTGTCTCTCTGTCTCTCTGTCCCTCTGTCCCTCTGTCTCTCTGTCTCTCTGTCTCTCTGTCTCTCTGTCTCTGTCTCTATGTCTCTCTGTCTCTCTGTCTCTCTGTCTCTCTGTCTCTCTGTCTCTCTGTCTCTCTGTCTCTCTGTCTCTCGTGTCTCTGTCTCTCTGTCTCTCGTGTCTCTCGTGTCTCTGTGTCTCTGTCTCTGTGTCTCTGTCTCTCTGTCTCTCTGTCTCTCTGTCTCTCTGTCTCTCTGTCTCTCTGTCTCTCTGTTTCTCTGTCTCTCTGTCTCTCTGTCTCTCTGTCTATCTGTCTCTCTGTCTCTCTGTCTCTCGTGTCTCTGTGTCTCTGTCTCTCTGTCTCTCGTGTCTCTGTCTCTGTGTCTCTGTGTCACTGT
Organism: Oscheius myriophilus; assembly: GCA_964057215.1. Lineage (NCBI taxonomy): Eukaryota > Metazoa > Nematoda > Chromadorea > Rhabditida > Rhabditidae > Oscheius > Oscheius myriophilus. The sequence continues at coordinate 24,984,707 of OZ059906.1, forward strand.
GTCTCTGTGTCTCTGTGTCTCTGTGTCTCTGTGTCTCTGTGTCTCTGTGTCTCTGTGTCTCTGTGTCTCTGTGTCTCTGTGTATCTGTGTCTCTCGTCTCTCTGTCTCTCTGTCTCTCTGTCTCTCTGTCTCTCTGTCTCTCTGTCTGTCGTGTCTCTGTCTCTCTGTCTCTCTGTCTCTCTGTCTCTCTGTCCCTCTGTATATCTGTCTCTCTGTCTCTCTGTCTCTCTGTCCCTCTGTCCCTCTGTCTCTCTGTCTCTCTGTCTCTCTGTCTCTCTGTCTCTCTGTCTCTCTGTCTCTCTGTCCCTCTGTATATCTGTCTCTCTGTCTCTCTGTCTCTCTGTCCCTCTGTCCCTCTGTCTCTCTGTCTCTCTGTCTCTCTGTCTCTCTGTCTCTGTCTCTATGTCTCTCTGTCTCTCTGTCTCTCTGTGTCTCTGTGTCTCTGTATCTCTGTGTCTCTGTGTCTCTGTCTCTCTGTCTTTCTGTCTCTCTGTCTCTCTGTCTCTCGTGTCTCTGTCTCTCTGTCTCTCGTGTCTCTCGTGTCTCTGTCTCTCTGTCTCTGTGTCTCTGTGTCTCTGTCTCTCTGTCTCTCTGTCTTTCTGTCTCTCTGTCTCTCTTTCTCTCTGTCTCTCTGTCTCTCTGTCTCTCTGTCTCTCTGTCTCTCTGTCTCTCTGTCTCTCGTGTCTCTGTGTCTCTGTCTTTCTGTCTCTCTGTCTCTCTGTCTCTCTGTCTCTCTGTCTCTCTGTCTCTCTGTCTCTCGGTCTCTCTGTCTCTCTGTCTCTCTGTCTCTCTGTCTCTCTGTCTCTCTGTCTCTGTGCCTGTGTGTTTCTGTGTCTCTCTGTCTCTCTGTCTCTCTGTCTCTCTGTCTCTCTGTCTCTCTGTCTCTCTGTCTCTCTGTCTCTCTGTCTCTCTGTCTCTCTGTCTCTCTGTCTCTCTGTCTCTCTGTCTCTCTGTCTCTCGTGTCTCTGTCTCTCTGTCTCTCGTGTCTCTCGTGTCTCTGTCTCTCTGTCTCTGTGTCTCTGTGTCTCTGTCTCTCTGTCTCTCTGTCTTTCTGTCTCTCTGTCTCTCTTTCTCTCTGTCTCTCTGTCTCTCTGTCTCTCTGTCTCTCTGTCTCTCTGTCTCTCTGTCTCTCGTGTCTCTGTGTCTCTGTCTTTCTGTCTCTCTGTCTCTCTGTCTCTCTGTCTCTCTGTGTCTCTGTGTCTCTGTCTCTCTGTCTCTCTGTCTTTCTGTCTCTCTGTCTCTCTTTCTCTCTGTCTCTCTGTCTCTCTGTCTCTCTGTCTCTCTGTCTCTCTGTCTCTCTGTCTCTCGTGTCTCTGTGTCTCTGTCTCTCTGTCTCTCTGTCTCTCTGTCTCTCTGTCTCTCTGTCTCTCTGTCTCTCGGTCTCTCTGTCTCTCTGTCTGTCGTGTCTCTGTCTCTCTGTCTCTCTGTCTCTCTGTCTCTCTGTCTCTCTGTCCCTCTGTATATCTGTCTCTCTGTCTCTCTGTCTCTCTGTCCCTCTGTCCCTCTGTCTCTCTGTCTCTCTGTCTCCTTGTCTCTGTCTCTATGTCTCTCTGTCTCTCTGTCTCTCTGTGTCTCTGTGTCTCTGTATCTCTGTGTCTCTGTGTCTCTGTCTCTCTGTCTTTCTGTCTCTCTGTCTCTCTGTCTCTCGTGTCTCTGTCTCTCTGTCTCTCGTGTCTCTCGTGTCTCTGTCTCTCTGTCTCTGTGTCTCTGTGTCTCTGTCTCTCTGTCTCTCTGTCTTTCTGTCTCTCTGTCTCTCTTTCTCTCTGTCTCTCTGTCTCTCTGTCTCTCTGTCTCTCTGTCTCTCTGTCTCTCTGTCTCTCGTGTCTCTGTGTCTCTGTCTTTCTGTCTCTCTGTTTCTCTGTCTCTCTGTCTCTCTGTCTCTCTGTCTCTCTGTCTCTCTGTCTCTCTGTCTCTCGGTCTCTCTGTCTCTCTGTCTCTCTGTCTCTCTGTCTCTCTGTCTCTCTGTATCTGTGCCTGTGTGTTTCTGTGTCTCTCTGTCTCTCTGTCTCTCTGTCTCTCTGTCTCTCTGTCTCTCTGTCTCTCTGTCTCTCTGTCTCTCTGTCTCGTGTCTCTGTGTCTCTGTCTCTCTGTCTCTCGTGTCTCTGTCTCTGTGTCTCTGTGTCTCTGTGTCTCTGTGTCTCTGTGTCTCTGTGTCTCTGTGTTTCTGTGTCTCTGTGTCTCTGTGTCTCTGTGTCTCTGTGTCTCTGTCTCTCTGTCTCTCTGTCCCTCTGTATATCTGTCTCTCTGTCTCTCTGTCTCTCTGTCCCTCTGTCCCTCTGTCTCTCTGTCTCTCTGTCTCTCTGTCTCTGTCTCTATGTCTCTCTGTCTCTCTGTCTCTCTGTGTCTCTGTGTCTCTGTATCTCTGTGTCTCTGTCTCTCTGTCTTTCTGTCTCTCTGTCTCTCTGTCTCTCGTGTCTCTGTCTCTCTGTCTCTCGTGTCTCTCGTGTCTCTGTCTCTCTGTCTCTGTGTCTCTGTGTCTCTGTGTCTCTGTCTCTCTGTCTTTCTGTCTCTCTGTCTCTCTTTCTCTCTTTCTCTCTGTCTCTCTGTCTCTCTGTCTCTCTGTCTCTCTGTCCCTCTGTATATCTGTCTCTCTGTCTCTCTGTCTCTCTGTCCCTCTGTCCCTCTGTCTCTCTGTCTCTCTGTCTCCTTGTCTCTGTCTCTATGTCTCTCTGTCTCTCTGTCTCTCTGTGTCTCTGTGTCTCTGTATCTCTGTGTCTCTGTGTCTCTGTCTCTCTGTCTTTCTGTCTCTCTGTCTCTCTGTCTCTCGTGTCTCTGTCTCTCTGTCTCTCGTGTCTCTCGTGTCTCTGTCTCTCTGTCTCTGTGTCTCTGTGTCTCTGTCTCTCTGTCTCTCTGTCTTTCTGTCTCTCTGTCTCTCTTTCTCTCTGTCTCTCTGTCTCTCTGTCTCTCTGTCTCTCTGTCTCTCTGTCTCTCTGTCTCTCGTGTCTCTGTGTCTCTGTCTTTCTGTCTCTCTGTTTCTCTGTCTCTCTGTCTCTCTGTCTCTCTGTCTCTCTGTCTCTCTGTCTCTCTGTCTCTCGGTCTCTCTGTCTCTCTGTCTCTCTGTCTCTCTGTCTCTCTGTCTCTCTGTCTCTGTGCCTGTGTGTTTCTGTGTCTCTCTGTCTCTCTGTCTCTCTGTCTCTCTGTCTCTCTGTCTCTCTGTCTCTCTGTCTCTCTGTCTCGTGTCTCTGTGTCTCTGTCTCTCTGTCTCTCGTGTCTCTGTCTCTGTGTCTCTGTGTCTCTGTGTCTCTGTGTCTCTGTGTCTCTGTGTTTCTGTGTCTCTGTGTCTCTGTGTCTCTGTGTCTCTGTGTCTCTGTGTCTCTGTCTCTCTGTCTCTCTGTCCCTCTGTATATCTGTCTCTCTGTCTCTCTGTCTCTCTGTCCCTCTGTCCCTCTGTCTCTCTGTCTCTCTGTCTCTCTGTCTCTGTCTCTATGTCTCTCTGTCTCTCTGTCTCTCTGTGTCTCTGTGTCTCTGTATCTCTGTGTCTCTGTCTCTCTGTCTTTCTGTCTCTCTGTCTCTCTGTCTCTCGTGTCTCTGTCTCTCTGTCTCTCGTGTCTCTCGTGTCTCTCGTGTCTCTGTCTCTCTGTCTCTGTGTCTCTGTGTCTCTGTCTCTCTGTCTCTCTGTCTTTCTGTCTCTCTGTCTCTCTTTCTCTCTGTCTCTCTGTCTCTCTGTCTCTCTGTCTCTCTGTCTCTCTGTCTCTCTGTCTCTCGTGTCTCTGTGTCTCTGTCTTTCTGTCTCTCTGTTTCTCTGTCTCTCTGTCTCTCTGTCTCTCTGTCTCTCTGTCTCTCTGTCTCTCTGTCTCTCGGTCTCTCTGTCTCTCTGTCTCTCTGTCTCTCTGTCTCTCTGTCTCTCTGTCTCTGTGCCTGTGTGTTTCTGTGTCTCTCTGTCTCTCTGTCTCTCTGTCTCTCTGTCTCTCTGTCTCTCTGTCTCTCTGTCTCTCTGTCTCTCTGTCTCTCTGTCTCGTGTCTCTGTGTCTCTGTCTCTCTGTCTCTCGTGTCTCTGTCTCTGTGTCTCTGTGTCTCTGTGTCTCTGTGTCTCTGTGTCTCTGTGTCTCTGTGTTTCTGTGTCTCTGTGTCTCTGTGTCTCTGTGTCTCTGTGTCTCTGTGTCTCTGTCTCTCTGTCTCTCTGTCCCTCTGTATATCTGTCTCTCTGTCTCTCTGTCTCTCTGTCCCTCTGTCCCTCTGTCTCTCTGTCTCTCTGTCTCTCTGTCTCTGTCTCTATGTCTCTCTGTCTCTCTGTCTCTCTGTGTCTCTGTGTCTCTGTATCTCTGTGTCTCTGTCTCTCTGTCTTTCTGTCTCTCTGTCTCTCTGTCTCTCGTGTCTCTGTCTCTCTGTCTCTCGTGTCTCTCGTGTCTCTGTCTCTCTGTCTCTGTGTCTCTGTGTCTCTGTGTCTCTGTCTCTCTGTCTTTCTGTCTCTCTGTCTCTCTTTCTCTCTGTCTCTCTGTCTCTCTGTCTCTCTGTCTCTCTGTCTCTCTGTCTCTCTGTCTCTCTGTCTCTCTGTCTCTCTGTCTCTCGTGTCTCTGTGTCTCTGTCTTTCTGTCTCTCTGTCTCTCTGTCTCTCTGTCTCTCTGTCTCTCTGTCTCTCTGTCTCTCTGTCTCTCTGTCTCTCGGTCTCTCTGTCTCTCTGTCTCTCTGTCTCTCTGTCTCTCTGTCTCTCTGTCTCTGTGCCTGTGTGTTTCTGTGTCTCTCTGTCTCTCTGTCTCTCTGTCTCTCTGTCTCTCTGTCTCTCTGTCTCTCTGTCTCTCTGTCTCTCGTGTCTCTGTGTCTCTGTCTCTCTGTCTCTCGTGTCTCTGTCTCTGTGTCTCTGTGTCTCTGTGTCTCTGTCTCTCTGTCTCTGTGTCTCTGTGTCTCTGTCTCTCTGTCTCTCTGTCTTTCTGTCTCTCTGTCTCTCTTTCTCTCTGTCTCTCTGTCTCTCTGTCTCTCTGTATCTCTGTCTCTCTGTCTCTCTGTCTCTCTGTCTCTCGTGTCTCTGTGTCTCTGTCTTTCTGTCTCTCTGTCTCTCTGTCTCTCTGTCTCTCTGTCTCTCTGTCTCTCTGTCTCTCTGTCTCTCTGTCTCTCGGTCTCTCTGTCTCTCTGTCTCTCTGTCTCTCTGTCTCTCTGTCTCTCTGTCTCTGTGCCTGTGTGTTTCTGTGTCTCTCTGTCTCTCTGTCTCTCTGTCTCTCTGTCTCTCTGTCTCTCTGTCTCTCTGTCTCTCGTGTCTCTGTGTCTCTGTCTCTCTGTCTCTCGTGTCTCTGTCTCTGTGTCTCTGTGTCTCTGTGTCTCTGTGTCTCTGTGTCTCTGTGTCTCTGTGTCTCTGTGTCTCTGTGTCTCTGTGTCTCTCGTCTCTCTGTCTCTCTGTCTCTCTGTCTCTCTGTCTCTCTGTCTCTCTGTCTCTCTGTCTCTCTGTCTCTCGTGTCTCTGTCTCTCTGTCTCTCGTGTCTCTCGTGTCTCTGTGTCTCTGTCTCTGTGTCTCTGTCTCTCTGTCTCTCTGTCTCTCTGTCTCTCTGTCTCTCTGTCTCTCTGTCTCTCTGTCTCTCTGTCTCTCTGTCTCTCTGTCTCTCTGTCTCTCTGTCTCTCTGTCTCTCGTGTCTCTGTGTCTCTGTCTCTCTGTCTCTCGTGTCTCTGTCTCTGTGTCTCTCTGTCACTGTGTCTCTGTGTCTCTGTGTCTCTGTGTCTCTGTGTCTCTGTGTCTCTGTGTCTCTGTGTCTCTGTGTATCTGTGTCTCTCGTCTCTCTGTCTCTCTGTCTCTCTGTCTCTCTGTCTCTCTGTCTCTCTGTCTGTCGTGTCTCTGTCTCTCTGTCTCTCTGTCTCTCTGTCTCTCTGTCCCTCTGTCTCTCTTTCTCTCTGTCTCTCTGTCTCTCTGTCTCTCTGTCTCTCTGTCTCTCTGTCTCTCTGTCTCTCGTGTCTCTGTGTCTTTGTCTTTCTGTCTCTCTGTCTCTCTGTCTCTCTGTCTCTCTGTCTCTCTGTCTCTCTGTCTCTCTGTCTCTCTGTCTCTCGGTCTCTCTGTCTCTCTGTCTCTCTGTCTCTCTGTCTCTCTGTCTCTCTGTCTCTCTGTCTTTCTGTCTCTCTGTCTCTCGTGTCTCTGTCTCTCTGTCTCTCGTGTCTCTCGTGTCTCTGTGTCTCTGTCTCTGTGTCTCTGTCTCTCTGTCTCTCTGTCTCTCTGTCTCTCTGTCTCTCTGTCTCTCTGTCTCTCTGTCTCTCTGTCTCTCTGTCTCTCTGTCTCTCTGTCTCTCTGTCTCTCTGTCTCTCTGTCTCTCGTGTCTCTGTGTCTCTGTCTCTCTGTCTCTCGTGTCTCTGTCTCTGTGTCTCTGTGTCACTGTGTCTCTGTGTCTCTGTGTCTCTGTGTCTCTGTGTCTCTGTGTCTCTGTGTCTCTGTGTCTCTGTGTATCTGTGTCTCTCGTCTCTCTGTCTCTCTGTCTCTCTGTCTCTCTGTCTCTCTGTCTCTCTGTCTGTTGTGTCTCTGTCTCTCTGTCTCTCTGTCTCTCTGTCTCTCTGTCCCTCTGTATATCTGTCTCTCTGTCTCTCTGTCTCTCTGTCCCTCTGTCCCTCTGTCTCTCTGTCTCTCTGTCTCTCTGTCTCTCTGTCTCTCTGTCTCTCTGTCTCTCTGTCTCTCTGTCTCTCTGTCTCTCTGTCTCTCTGTCTCTCTGTCTCTCGTTTCTCTGTCTCTCTGTCTCTCTGTCTCTCTGTCTCTCTGTCTCTCTGTCTCTCTGTCTCTCTGTCTCTCTGTCTCTCTGTCTCTCGTGTCTCTGTCTCTCTGTCTCTCGTGTCTCTGTCTCTCTGTCTCTCTGTCTCTCTGTCTCTCTGTCTCTCTGTCTCTCGTTTCTCTGTCTCTCTGTCTCTCTGTCTCTCTGTCTCTCTGTCTCTCTGTCTCTCTGTCTCTCTGTCTCTCTGTCTCTCTGTCTCTCTGTCTCTCTGTCTCTCTGTCTCTCTGTCTCTCTGTCTCTCGTTTCTCTGTCTCTCTGTCTCTCTGTCTCTCTGTCTCTCTGTCTCTCTGTCTCTCTGTCTCTCTGTCTCTCTGTCTCTCTGTCTCTCGTGTCTCTGTCTCTCTGTCTCTCGTGTCTCTGTCTCTCTGTCTTTCTGTCTCTCTGTCTCTCTGTCTCTCTGTCTTTCTGTCTCTCGTGTCTCTGTGTCTCTGTCTCTCTGTCTCTCGTGTCTCTGTCTCTGTGTCTCTGTGTCTCTGTGTCTCTGTGTCTCTGTGTCTCTGTGTCTCTGTGTCTCTGTGTTTCTGTGTCTCTGTGTCTCTGTGTCTCTGTGTCTCTGTGTCTCTGTGTCTCTGTGTCTCTCGTCTCTCTGTCTCTCTGTCTCTCTGTCTCTCTGTCTCTCTGTCTCTCTGTCTCTCTGTCTCTCTGTCTCTCTGTCTCTCTGTCTCTCTGTCTCTCTGTCTCTCTGTCTCTCTGTCTCTCGTGTCTCTGTGTCTCTGTCTCTCTGTCTCTCGTGTCTCTGTCTCTGTGTCTCTGTGTCTCTGTGTCTCTGTGTCTCTGTGTCTCTGTGTCTCTGTGTCTCTGTGTCTCTGTGTCTCTGTGTCTCTGTGTCTCTGTGTCTCTGTGTCTCTGTGTCTCTGTGTCTCTGTGTCTCTGTCTCTGTGTCTCTGTGTCTCTGTCTCTCTGTCTCTCTGTCTTTCTGTCTCTCTGTCTCTCTTTCTCTCTGTCTCTCTGTCTCTCTGTCTCTCTGTCTCTCTGTCTCTCTGTCTCTCTGTCCCTCTGTCCCTCTGTCTCTCTGTCTCTCTGTCTCTCTGTCTCTCTGTCTCTGTCTCTATGTCTCTCTGTCTCTCTGTCTCTCTGTGTCTCTGTGTCTCTGTATCTCTGTGTCTCTGTGTCTCTGTCTCTCTGTCTTTCTGTCTCTCTGTCTCTCTGTCTCTCGTGTCTCTGTCTCTCTGTCTCTCGTGTCTCTCGTGTCTCTGTCTCTCTGTCTCTGTGTCTCTGTGTCTCTGTCTCTCTGTCTCTCTGTCTTTCTGTCTCTCTGTCTCTCTTTCTCTCTGTCTCTCTGTCTCTCTGTCTCTCTGTCTCTCTGTCTCTCTGTCCCTCTGTCCCTCTGTCTCTCTGTCTCTCTGTCTCTCTGTCTCTGTCTCTATGTCTCTCTGTCTCTCTGTCTCTCTGTGTCTCTGTGTCTCTGTATCTCTGTGTCTCTGTGTCTCTGTCTCTCTGTCTTTCTGTCTCTCTGTCTCTCTGTCTCTCGTGTCTCTGTCTCTCTGTCTCTCGTGTCTCTCGTGTCTCTGTCTCTCTGTCTCTGTGTCTCTGTGTCTCTGTCTCTCTGTCTCTCTGTCTTTCTGTCTCTCTGTCTCTCTTACTCTCTGTCTCTCTGTCTCTCTGTCTCTCTGTCTCTCTGTCTCTCTGTTTCTCTGTCTCTCTGTCTCTCGTGTCACTGTGTCTCTGTCTTTCTGTCTCTCTGTCTCTCTGTCTCTCTGTCTCTCTGTCTCTCTGTCTCTCTGTCTCTCGGTCTCTCTGTCTCTCTGTCTGTCGTGTCTCTGTCTCTCTGTCTCTCTGTCTCTCTGTCTCTCTGTCTCTCTGTCCCTCTGTATATCTGTCTCTCTGTCTCTCTGTCTCTCTGTCCCTCTGTCCCTCTGTCTCTCTGTCTCTCTGTCTCTCTGTCTCTCTGTCTCTGTCTCTGTGTCTCTCTGTCTCTCTGTCTCTCTGTGTCTCTGTGTCTCTGTATCTCTGTGTCTCTGTGTCTCTGTGTCTCTGTCTCTCTGTCTTTCTGTCTCTCTGTCTCTCTGTCTCTCGTGTCTCTGTCTCTCTGTCTCTCGTGTCTCTCGTGTCTCTGTCTCTCTGTCTCTGTGTCTCTGTGTCTCTGTCTCTCTGTCTCTCTGTCTTTCTGTCTCTCTGTCTCTCTTTCTCTCTGTCTCTCTGTCTCTCTGTCTCTCTGTCTCTCTGTCTCTCTGTCTCTCTGTCTCTCGTGTCTCTGTGTCTCTGTCTCTCTGTCTCTCGTGTCTCTGTCTCTGTGTCTCTGTGTCTCTGTGTCTCTGTGTCTCTGTGTCTCTGTGTCTCTGTGTCTCTGTGTCTCTGTGTCTCTGTGTCTCTGTGTCTCTGTGTCTCTGTGTCTCTGTGTCTCTGTGTCTCTGTGTCTCTGTGTCTCTGTGTCTCTGTCTCTGTGTCTCTGTGTCTCTGTCTCTCTGTCTCTCTGTCTTTCTGTCTCTCTGTCTCTCTTTCTCTCTGTCTCTCTGTCTCTCTGTCTCTCTGTCTCTCTGTCTCTCTGTCTCTCTGTCCCTCTGTCCCTCTGTCTCTCTGTCTCTCTGTCTCTCTGTCTCTCTGTCTCTGTCTCTATGTCTCTCTGTCTCTCTGTCTCTCTGTGTCTCTGTGTCTCTGTATCTCTGTGTCTCTGTGTCTCTGTCTCTCTGTCTTTCTGTCTCTCTGTCTCTCTGTCTCTCGTGTCTCTGTCTCTCTGTCTCTCGTGTCTCTCGTGTCTCTGTCTCTCTGTCTCTGTGTCTCTGTGTCTCTGTCTCTCTGTCTCTCTGTCTTTCTGTCTCTCTGTCTCTCTTTCTCTCTGTCTCTCTGTCTCTCTGTCTCTCTGTCTCTCTGTCTCTCTGTCCCTCTGTCCCTCTGTCTCTCTGTCTCTCTGTCTCTCTGTCTCTCTGTCTCTGTCTCTATGTCTCTCTGTCTCTCTGTCTCTCTGTGTCTCTGTGTCTCTGTATCTCTGTCTCTCTGTCTCTCTGTCTCTCTGTCTCTCTGTCTCTCTGTCTCTCTGTCCCTCTGTCCCTCTGTCTCTCTGTCTCTCTGTCTCTCTGTCTCTCTGTCTCTCTGTCTCTGTCTCTATGTCTCTCTGTCTCTCTGTCTCTCTGTGTCTCTGTGTCTCTGTATCTCTGTGTCTCTGTGTCTCTGTCTCTCTGTCTTTCTGTCTCTCTGTCTCTCTGTCTCTCGTGTCTCTGTCTCTCTGTCTCTCGTGTCTCTCGTGTCTCTGTCTCTCTGTCTCTGTGTCTCTGTGTCTCTGTCTCTCTGTCTCTCTGTCTTTCTGTCTCTCTGTCTCTCTTTCTCTCTGTCTCTCTGTCTCTCTGTCTCTCTGTCTCTCTGTCTCTCTGTCTCTCTGTCTCTCTGTCTCTCTGTCTCTCTGTCCCTCTGTCCCTCTGTCTCTCTGTCTCTCTGTCTCTCTGTCTCTCTGTCTCTGTCTCTATGTCTCTCTGTCTCTCTGTCTCTCTGTGTCTCTGTGTCTCTGTATCTCTGTGTCTCTGTGTCTCTGTCTCTCTGTCTTTCTGTCTCTCTGTCTCTCTGTCTCTCTGTCTCTCTGTCTCTCTGTCTCTCGTGTCTCTGTGTCTCTGTCTCTCTGTCTCTCGTGTCTCTGTCTCTGTGTCTCTGTGTCTCTGTGTCTCTGTGTCTCTGTGTCTCTGTGTCTCTGTGTCTCTGTGTCTCTGTGTCTCTGTGTCTCTGTGTCTCTGTGTCTCTGTGTCTCTGTGTCTCTGTCTCTGTGTCTCTGTGTCTCTGTCTCTCTGTCTCTCTGTCTTTCTGTCTCTCTGTCTCTCTTTCTCTCTGTCTCTCTGTCTCTCTGTCTCTCTGTCTCTCTGTCTCTCTGTCTCTCTGTCCCTCTGTCCCTCTGTCTCTCTGTCTCTCTGTCTCTCTGTCTCTCTGTCTCTCTGTCTCTGTCTCTATGTCTCTCTGTCTCTCTGTCTCTCTGTGTCTCTGTGTCTCTGTATCTCTGTGTCTCTGTGTCTCTGTCTCTCTGTCTTTCTGTCTCTCTGTCTCTCTGTCTCTCGTGTCTCTGTCTCTCGTGTCTCTGTCTCTCTGTCTCTGTGTCTCTGTGTCTCTGTCTCTCTGTCTCTCTGTCTTTCTGTCTCTCTGTCTCTCTTTCTCTCTGTCTCTCTGTCTCTCTGTCTCTCTGTCTCTCTGTCTCTCTGTCCCTCTGTCCCTCTGTCTCTCTGTCTCTCTGTCTCTCTGTCTCTCTGTCTCTGTCTCTATGTCTCTCTGTCTCTCTGTCTCTCTGTGTCTCTGTGTCTCTGTATCTCTGTGTCTCTGTGTCTCTGTCTCTCTGTCTTTCTGTCTCTCTGTCTCTCTGTCTCTCGTGTCTCTGTCTCTCTGTCTCTCGTGTCTCTCGTGTCTCTGTCTCTCTGTCTCTGTGTCTCCGTGTCTCTGTCTCTCTGTCTCTCTGTCTTTCTGTCTCTCTGTCTCTCTTACTCTCTGTCTCTCTGTCTCTCTGTCTCTCTGTCTCTCTGTCTCTCTGTCTCTCTGTCTCTCTGTCTCTCGTGTCACTGTGTCTCTGTCTTTCTGTCTCTCTGTCTCTCTGTCTCTCTGTCTCTCTGTCTCTCTGTCTCTCTGTCTCTCGGTCTCTCTGTCTCTCTGTCTGTCGTGTCTCTGTCTCTCTGTCTCTCTGTCTCTCTGTCTCTCTGTCTCTCTGTCCCTCTGTATATCTGTCTCTCTGTCTCTCTGTCTCTCTGTCCCTCTGTCCCTCTGTCTCTCTGTCTCTCTGTCTCTCTGTCTCTCTGTCTCTGTCTCTGTGTCTCTCTGTCTCTCTGTCTCTCTGTGTCTCTGTGTCTCTGTATCTCTGTGTCTCTGTGTCTCTGTGTCTCTGTCTCTCTGTCTTTCTGTCTCTCTGTCTCTCTGTCTCTCGTGTCTCTGTCTCTCTGTCTCTCGTGTCTCTCGTGTCTCTGTCTCTCTGTCTCTGTGTCTCTGTGTCTCTGTCTCTCTGTCTCTCTGTCTTTCTGTCTCTCTGTCTCTCTTTCTCTCTGTCTCTCTGTCTCTCTGTCTCTCTGTCTCTCTGTCTCTCTGTCTCTCTGTCTCTCGTGTCTCTGTGTCTCTGTCTCTCTGTCTCTCGTGTCTCTGTCTCTGTGTCTCTGTGTCTCTGTGTCTCTGTGTCTCTGTGTCTCTGTGTCTCTGTGTCTCTGTGTCTCTGTGTCTCTGTGTCTCTGTGTCTCTGTGTCTCTGTGTCTCTGTGTCTCTGTGTCTCTGTGTCTCTGTCTCTGTGTCTCTGTGTCTCTGTCTCTCTGTCTCTCTGTCTTTCTGTCTCTCTGTCTCTCTTACTCTCTGTCTCTCTGTCTCTCTGTCTCTCTGTCTCTCTGTCTCTCTGTCTCTCTGTCTCTCTGTCTCTCGTGTCACTGTGTCTCTGTCTTTCTGTCTCTCTGTCTCTCTGTCTCTCTGTCTCTCTGTCTCTCTGTCTCTCTGTCTCTCGGTCTCTCTGTCTCTCTGTCTGTCGTGTCTCTGTCTCTCTGTCTCTCTGTCTCTCTGTCTCTCTGTCTCTCTGTCCCTCTGTATATCTGTCTCTCTGTCTCTCTGTCTCTCTGTCCCTCTGTCCCTCTGTCTCTCTGTCTCTCTGTCTCTCTGTCTCTCTGTCTCTGTCTCTGTGTCTCTCTGTCTCTCTGTCTCTCTGTGTCTCTGTGTCTCTGTATCTCTGTGTCTCTGTGTCTCTGTGTCTCTGTCTCTCTGTCTTTCTGTCTCTCTGTCTCTCTGTCTCTCGTGTCTCTGTCTCTCTGTCTCTCGTGTCTCTCGTGTCTCTGTCTCTCTGTCTCTGTGTCTCTGTGTCTCTGTCTCTCTGTCTCTCTGTCTTTCTGTCTCTCTGTCTCTCTTTCTCTCTGTCTCTCTGTCTCTCTGTCTCTCTGTCTCTCTGTCTCTCTGTCTCTCTGTCTCTCGTGTCTCTGTGTCTCTGTCTCTCTGTCTCTCGTGTCTCTGTCTCTGTGTCTCTGTGTCTCTGTGTCTCTGTGTCTCTGTGTCTCTGTGTCTCTGTGTCTCTGTGTCTCTGTGTCTCTGTGTCTCTGTGTCTCTGTGTCTCTGTGTCTCTGTGTCTCTGTGTCTCTGTGTCTCTGTGTCTCTGTCTCTGTGTCTCTGTGTCTCTGTCTCTCTGTCTCTCTGTCTTTCTGTCTCTCTGTCTCTCTTTCTCTCTGTCTCTCTGTCTCTCTGTCTCTCTGTCTCTCTGTCTCTCTGTCTCTCTGTCCCTCTGTCCCTCTGTCTCTCTGTCTCTCTGTCTCTCTGTCTCTGTCTCTATGTCTCTCTGTCTCTCTGTCTCTCTGTGTCTCTGTGTCTCTGTATCTCTGTGTCTCTGTGTCTCTGTCTCTCTGTCTTTCTGTCTCTCTGTCTCTCTGTCTCTCGTGTCTCTGTCTCTCTGTCTCTCGTGTCTCTCGTGTCTCTGTCTCTCTGTCTCTGTGTCTCTGTGTCTCTGTCTCTCTGTCTCTCTGTCTTTCTGTCTCTCTGTCTCTCTTTCTCTCTGTCTCTCTGTCTCTCTGTCTCTCTGTCTCTCTGTCTCTCTGTCCCTATGTCCCTCTGTCTCTCTGTCTCTCTGTCTCTCTGTCTCTCTGTCTCTGTCTCTATGTCTCTCTGTCTCTCTGTCTCTCTGTCTCTCTGTGTCTCTGTGTCTCTGTATCTCTGTGTCTCTGTGTCTCTGTCTCTCTGTCTTTCTGTCTCTCTGTCTCTCTGTCTCTCGTGTCTCTGTCTCTCTGTCTCTCGTGTCTCTCGTGTCTCTGTCTCTCTGTCTCTGTGTCTCTGTGTCTCTGTCTCTCTGTCTCTCTGTCTTTCTGTCTCTCTGTCTCTCTTACTCTCTGTCTCTCTGTCTCTCTGTCTCTCTGTCTCTCTGTCTCTCTGTCTCTCTGTCTCTCTGTCTCTCGTGTCACTGTGTCTCTGTCTTTCTGTCTCTCTGTCTCTCTGTCTCTCTGTCTCTCTGTCTCTCTGTCTCTCTGTCTCTCGGTCTCTCTGTCTCTCTGTCTGTCGTGTCTCTGTCTCTCTGTCTCTCTGTCTCTCTGTCTCTCTGTCTCTCTGTCCCTCTGTATATCTGTCTCTCTGTCTCTCTGTCTCTCTGTCCCTCTGTCCCTCTGTCTCTCTGTCTCTCTGTCTCTCTGTCTCTCTGTCTCTGTCTCTGTGTCTCTCTGTCTCTCTGTCTCTCTGTGTCTCTGTGTCTCTGTATCTCTGTGTCTCTGTGTCTCTGTGTCTCTGTCTCTCTGTCTTTCTGTCTCTCTGTCTCTCTGTCTCTCGTGTCTCTGTCTCTCTGTCTCTCGTGTCTCTCGTGTCTCTGTCTCTCTGTCTCTGTGTCTCTGTGTCTCTGTCTCTCTGTCTCTCTGTCTTTCTGTCTCTCTGTCTCTCTTTCTCTCTGTCTCTCTGTCTCTCTGTCTCTCTGTCTCTCTGTCTCTCTGTCTCTCTGTCTCTCGTGTCTCTGTGTCTCTGTCTTTCTGTCTCTCTGTCTCTCTGTCTCTCTGTCTCTCTGTCTCTCTGTCTCTCTGTCTCTCGGTCTCTCTGTCTCTCTGTCTCTCTGTCTCTCTGTCTCTCTGTCTCTCTGTCTCTGTGCCTGTGTGTTTCTGTGTCTCTCTGTCTCTCTGTCTCTCTGTTTCTCTGTTTCTCTGTCTCTCTGTCTCTCTGTCTCTCTGTCTCTCTGTCTCTCTGTCTCTCGTGTCTCTGTGTCTCTGTCTCTCTGTCTCTCGTGTCTCTGTCTCTGTGTCTCTGTGTCTCTGTGTCTCTGTGTCTCTGTGTCTCTGTGTCTCTGTGTCTCTGTGTCTCTGTGTCTCTGTGTCTCTGTGTCTCTGTGTCTCTGTGTCTCTGTGTCTCTGTGTCTCTGTGTCTCTGTGTCTCTCGTCTCTCTGTCTCTCTGTCTCTCTGTCTCTCTGTCTCTCTGTCTCTCTGTCTCTCTGTCTCTCGTGTCTCTGTCTCTGTGTCTCTGTGTCTCTGTGTCTCTGTGTCTCTGTGTCTCTGTGTCTCTGTGTCTCTGTGTCTCTGTGTCTCTGTGTCTCTGTGTCTCTGTGTCTCTGTGTCTCTGTGTCTCTGTGTCTCTGTGTCTCTGTGTCTCTGTCTCTGTGTCTCTGTGTCTCTGTCTCTCTGTCTCTCTGTCTTTCTGTCTCTCTGTCTCTCTTTCTCTCTGTCTCTCTGTCTCTCTGTCTCTCTGTCTCTCTGTCTCTCTGTCCCTCTGTCCCTCTGTCTCTCTGTCTCTCTGTCTCTCTGTCTCTCTGTCTCTGTCTCTATGTCTCTCTGTCTCTCTGTCTCTCTGTGTCTCTGTGTCTCTGTGTCTCTGTCTCTCTGTCTCTCTGTCTTTCTGTCTCTCTGTCTCTCTTACTCTCTGTCTCTCTGTCTCTCTGTCTCTCTGTCTCTCTGTCTCTCTGTCTCTCTGTCTCTCTGTCTCTCGTGTCTCTGTGTCTCTGTCTTTCTGTCTCTCTGTCTCTCTGTCTCTCTGTCTCTCTGTCTCTCTGTCTCTCTGTCTCTCTGTCTCTCGGTCTCTCTGTCTCTCTGTCTGTCGTGTCTCTCTCTCTCTGTCTCTCTGTCTCTCTGTCTCTCTGTCTCTCTGTCCATCTGTATATCTGTCTCTCTGTCTCTCTGTCTCTCTGTCCCTCTGTCCCTCTGTCTCTCTGTCTCTCTGTCTCTCTGTCTCTCTGTCTCTGTCTCTGTGTCTCTCTGTCTCTCTGTCTCTCTGTGTCTCTGTGTCTCTGTATCTCTGTGTCTCTGTGTCTCTGTCTCTCTGTCTTTCTGTCTCTCTGCCTCTCTGTCTCTCTGTCTCTCTGTCTCTCTGTCTCTCTGTCCCTCTGTCCCTCTGTCTCTCTGTCTCTCTGTCTCTCTGTCTCTCTGTCTCTGTCTCTATGTCTCTCTGTCTCTCTGTCTCTCTGTGTCTCTGTGTCTCTGTGTCTCTGTCTCTCTGTCTCTCTGTCTTTCTGTCTCTCTGTCTCTCTTACTCTCTGTCTCTCTGTCTCTCTGTCTCTCTGTCTCTCTGTCTCTCTGTCTCTCGTGTCTCTGTGTCTCTGTCTTTCTGTCTCTCTGTCTCTCTGTCTCTCTGTCTCTCTGTCTCTCTGTCTCTCTGTCTCTCTGTCTCTCGGTCTCTCTGTCTCTCTGTCTGTCGTGTCTCTGTCTCTCTGTCTCTCTGTCTCTCTGTCTCTCTGTCTCTCTGTCCCTCTGTATATCTGTCTCTCTGTCTCTCTGTCTCTCTGTCCCTCTGTCCCTCTGTCTCTCTGTCTCTCTGTCTCTCTGTCTCTCTGTCTCTGTCTCTGTGTCTCTCTGTCTCTCTGTCTCTCTGTGTCTCTGTGTCTCTGTATCTCTGTGTCTCTGTGTCTCTGTCTCTCTGTCTCTCTGTCTCTCTTTCTCTCTGTCTCTCTGTCTCTCTGTCTCTCTGTCTCTCTGTCTCTCTGTCCCTCTGTCCCTCTGTCTCTCTGTCTCTCTGTCTCTCTGTCTCTCTGTCTCTGTCTCTATGTCTCTCTGTCTCTCTGTCTCTCTGTGTCTCTGTGTCTCTGTATCTCTGTGTCTCTGTGTCTCTGTCTCTCTGTCTTTCTGTCTCTCTGTCTCTCTGTCTCTCGTGTCTCTGTCTCTCTGTCTCTCGTGTCTCTCGTGTCTCTGTCTCTCTGTCTCTGTGTCTCTGTGTCTCTGTCTCTCTGTCTCTCTGTCTTTCTGTCTCTCTGTCTCTCTTACTCTCTGTCTCTCTGTCTCTCTGTCTCTCTGTCTCTCTGTCTCTCTGTCTCTCTGTCTCTCTGTCTCTCGTGTCTCTGTGTCTCTGTCTTTCTGTCTCTCTGTCTCTCTGTCTCTCTGTCTCTCTGTCTCTCTGTCTCTCTGTCTCTCGGTCTCTCTGTCTCTCTGTCTGTCGTGTCTCTGTCTCTCTGTCTCTCTGTCTCTCTGTCTCTCTGTCTCTCTGTCCCTCTGTATATCTGTCTCTCTGTCTCTCTGTCTCTCTGTCCCTCTGTCCCTCTGTCTCTCTGTCTCTCTGTCTCTCTGTCTCTCTGTCTCTGTCTCTGTGTCTCTCTGTCTCTCTGTCTCTCTGTGTCTCTGTGTCTCTGTATCTCTGTGTCTCTGTGTCTCTGTCTCTCTGTCTTTCTGTCTCTCTGTCTCTCTGTCTCTCGTGTCTCTGTCTCTCTGTCTCTCGTGTCTCTCGTGTCTCTGTCTCTCTGTCTCTGTGTCTCTGTGTCTCTGTCTCTCTGTCTCTCTGTCTTTCTGTCTCTCTGTCTCTCTTTCTCTCTGTCTCTCTGTCTCTCTGTCTCTCTGTCTCTCTGTCTCTCTGTCTCTCT
This sequence comes from Oscheius myriophilus, assembly GCA_964057215.1. NCBI lineage: Eukaryota > Metazoa > Nematoda > Chromadorea > Rhabditida > Rhabditidae > Oscheius > Oscheius myriophilus. Next base: position 25,001,556 of record OZ059906.1, read on the forward strand.
GTCTCTCGTGTCTCTGTGTCTCTGTCTTTCTGTCTCTCTGTCTCTCTGTCTCTCTGTCTCTCTGTTTCTCTGTCTCTCTGTCTCTCTGTCTCTCGGTCTCTCTGTCTCTCTGTCTCTCTGTCTCTCTGTCTCTCTGTCTCTCTGTCTCTCTGTCTCTGTGCCTGTGTGTTTCTGTGTCTCTCTGTCTCTCTGTCTCTCTGTTTCTCTGTCTCTCTGTCTCTCTGTCTCTCTGTCTCTCTGTCTCTCTGTCTCTCTGTCTCTCGTGTCTCTGTGTCTCTGTGTCTCTGTCTCTCTGTCTCTCGTGTCTCTGTCTCTGTGTCTCTGTGTCTCTGTGTCTCTGTGTCTCTGTGTCTCTGTGTCTCTGTGTCTCTGTGTCTCTGTGTCTCTGTGTCTCTGTGTCTCTGTGTCTCTGTGTCTCTGTGTCTCTGTGTCTCTGTGTCTCTGTGTCTCTGTGTCTCTGTGTCTCTCGTCTCTCTGTCTCTCTGTCTCTCTGTCTCTCTGTCTCTCTGTCTCTCTGTCTCTCTGTCTCTCGTGTCTGTGTCTCTGTGTCTCTGTGTCTCTGTGTCTCTGTGTCTCTGTGTCTCTGTGTCTCTGTGTCTCTGTGTCTCTGTGTCTCTGTGTCTCTGTGTCTCTGTGTCTCTGTGTCTCTGTCTCTGTGTCTCTGTGTCTCTGTCTCTCTGTCTCTCTGTCTTTCTGTCTCTCTGTCTCTCTTTCTCTCTGTCTCTCTGTCTCTCTGTCTCTCTGTCTCTCTGTCTCTCTGTCCCTCTGTCCCTCTGTCTCTCTGTCTCTCTGTCTCTCTGTCTCTCTGTCTCTCTGTCTCTGTCTCTATGTCTCTCTGTCTCTCTGTCTCTCTGTGTCTCTGTGTCTCTGTGTCTCTGTCTCTCTGTCTCTCTGTCTTTCTGTCTCTCTGTCTCTCTTACTCTCTGTCTCTCTGTCTCTCTGTCTCTCTGTCTCTCTGTCTCTCTGTCTCTCGTGTCTCTGTGTCTCTGTCTTTCTGTCTCTCTGTCTCTCTGTCTCTCTGTCTCTCTGTCTCTCTGTCTCTCTGTCTCTCTGTCTCTGTGTCTCTGTCTCTCTGTCTCTCTGTCTTTCTGTCTCTCTGTCTCTCTTACTCTCTGTCTCTCTGTCTCTCTGTCTCTCTGTCTCTCTGTCTCTCTGTCTCTCTGTCTCTCTGTCTCTCGTGTCTCTGTGTCTCTGTCTTTCTGTCTCTCTGTCTCTCTGTCTCTCTGTCTCTCTGTCTCTCTGTCTCTCTGTCTCTCGGTCTCTCTGTCTCTCTGTCTGTCGTGTCTCTGTCTCTCTGTCTCTCTGTCTCTCTGTCTCTCTGTCTCTCTGTCCCTCTGTATATCTGTCTCTCTGTCTCTCTGTCTCTCTGTCCCTCTGTCCCTCTGTCTCTCTGTCTCTCTGTCTCTCTGTCTCTCTGTCTCTGTCTCTGTGTCTCTCTGTCTCTCTGTCTCTCTGTGTCTCTGTGTCTCTGTATCTCTGTGTCTCTGTGTCTCTGTCTCTCTGTCTTTCTGTCTCTCTGTCTCTCTGTCTCTCGTGTCTCTGTCTCTCTGTCTCTCGTGTCTCTCGTGTCTCTGTCTCTCTGTCTCTGTGTCTCTGTGTCTCTGTCTCTCTGTCTCTCTGTCTTTCTGTCTCTCTGTCTCTCTTTCTCTCTGTCTCTCTGTCTCTCTGTCTCTCTGTCTCTCTGTCTCTCTGTCTCTCTGTCTCTCGTGTCTCTGTGTCTCTGTCTTTCTGTCTCTCTGTCTCTCTGTCTCTCTGTCTCTCTGTCTCTCTGTCTCTCTGTCTCTCTGTCTCTCGGTCTCTCTGTCTCTCTGTCTCTCTGTCTCTCTGTCTCTCTGTCTCTCTGTCTCTCTGTCTCTGTGCCTGTGTGTTTCTGTGTCTCTCTGTCTCTCTGTCTCTCTGTTTCTCTGTCTCTCTGTCTCTCTGTCTCTCTGTCTCTCTGTCTCTCTGTCTCTCTGTCTCTCGTGTCTCTGTGTCTCTGTGTCTCTGTCTCTCTGTCTCTCGTGTCTCTGTCTCTGTGTCTCTGTGTCTCTGTGTCTCTGTGTCTCTGTGTCTCTGTGTCTCTGTGTCTCTGTGTCTCTGTGTCTCTGTGTCTCTGTGTCTCTGTGTCTCTGTGTCTCTGTGTCTCTGTGTCTCTGTGTCTCTGTGTCTCTGTGTCTCTGTGTCTCTCGTCTCTCTGTCTCTCTGTCTCTCTGTCTCTCTGTCTCTCTGTCTCTCTGTCTCTCTGTCTCTCGTGTCTGTGTCTCTGTGTCTCTGTGTCTCTGTGTCTCTGTGTCTCTGTGTCTCTGTGTCTCTGTGTCTCTGTGTCTCTGTGTCTCTGTGTCTCTGTGTCTCTGTGTCTCTGTGTCTCTGTGTCTCTGTCTCTGTGTCTCTGTGTCTCTGTCTCTCTGTCTCTCTGTCTTTCTGTCTCTCTGTCTCTCTTTCTCTCTGTCTCTCTGTCTCTCTGTCTCTCTGTCTCTCTGTCTCTCTGTCCCTCTGTCCCTCTGTCTCTCTGTCTCTCTGTCTCTCTGTCTCTCTGTCTCTCTGTCTCTGTCTCTATGTCTCTCTGTCTCTCTGTCTCTCTGTGTCTCTGTGTCTCTGTGTCTCTGTCTCTCTGTCTCTCTGTCTTTCTGTCTCTCTGTCTCTCTTACTCTCTGTCTCTCTGTCTCTCTGTCTCTCTGTCTCTCTGTCTCTCTGTCTCTCGTGTCTCTGTGTCTCTGTCTTTCTGTCTCTCTGTCTCTCTGTCTCTCTGTCTCTCTGTCTCTCTGTCTCTCTGTCTCTCTGTCTCTCGGTCTCTCTGTCTCTCTGTCTGTCGTGTCTCTGTCTCTCTGTCTCTCTGTCTCTCTGTCTCTCTGTCTCTCTGTCCCTCTGTATATCTGTCTCTCTGTCTCTCTGTCTCTCTGTCCCTCTGTCCCTCTGTCTCTCTGTCTCTCTGTCTCTCTGTCTCTCTGTCTCTGTCTCTGTGTCTCTCTGTCTCTCTGTCTCTCTGTGTCTCTGTGTCTCTGTATCTCTGTGTCTCTGTGTCTCTGTCTCTCTGTCTTTCTGTCTCTCTGTCTCTCTGTCTCTCGTGTCTCTGTCTCTCTGTCTCTCGTGTCTCTCGTGTCTCTGTCTCTCTGTCTCTGTGTCTCTGTGTCTCTGTGTCTCTGTCTCTCTGTCTCTCTGTCTTTCTGTCTCTCTGTCTCTCTTTCTCTCTGTCTCTCTGTCTCTCTGTCTCTCTGTCTCTCTGTCTCTCTGTCTCTCTGTCTCTCGTGTCTCTGTGTCTCTGTCTTTCTGTCTCTCTGTCTCTCTGTCTCTCTGTCTCTCTGTCTCTCTGTCTCTCTGTCTCTCGGTCTCTCTGTCTCTCTGTCTCTCTGTCTCTCTGTCTCTCTGTCTCTCTGTCTCTGTGCCTGTGTGTTTCTGTGTCTCTCTGTCTCTCTGTCTCTCTGTTTCTCTGTCTCTCTGTCTCTCTGTCTCTCTGTCTCTCTGTCTCTCGTGTCTCTGTGTCTCTGTCTCTCTGTCTCTCGTGTCTCTGTCTCTGTGTCTCTGTGTCTCTGTGTCTCTGTGTCTCTGTGTCTCTGTGTCTCTGTGTCTCTGTGTCTCTGTGTCTCTGTGTCTCTGTGTCTCTGTGTCTCTGTGTCTCTGTGTCTCTGTGTCTCTGTGTCTCTGTGTCTCTGTGTCTCTCGTCTCTCTGTCTCTCTGTCTCTCTGTCTCTCTGTCTCTCTGTCTCTCTGTCTCTCTGTCTCTCGTGTCTCTGTCTCTCTGTCTCTCGTGTCTCTCGTGTCTCTGTGTCTCTGTCTCTGTGTCTCTGTCTCTCTGTTTCTCTGTCTCTCTGTCTCTCTGTCTCTCTGTCTCTCTGTCTCTCTGTCTCTCTGTCTCTCTGTCTCTCTGTCTCTCTGTCTCTCTGTCTCTCTGTCTCTCGTGTCTCTGTGTCTCTGTCTCTCTGTCTGTCATGTCTCTGTCTCTGTCTCTCTGTCTGTCGTGTCTCTGTCTCTGTGTCTCTGTGTCACTGTGTCTCTGTGTCTCTGTGTCTTTGTGTCTCTGTGTCTCTGTGTCTCTGTGTCTCTGTGTCTCTGTGTCTCTGTGTATCTGTGTCTCTCGTCTCTCTGTCTCTCTGTCTCTCTGTCTCTCTGTCTCTCTGTCTCTCTGTCTCTCTGTCTCTCTGTCTGTCGTGTCTCTGTCTCTCTGTCTCTCTGTCTCTCTGTCTCTCTGTCCCTCTGTATATCTGTCTCTCTGTCTCTCTGTCTCTCTGTCCCTCTGTCCCTCTGTCTCTCTGTCTCTCTGTCTCTCTGTCTCTCTGTCTCTCTGTCTCTCTGTCTCTCTGTCTCTGTCTCTATGTCTCTCTGTCTCTCTGTCTCTCTGTCTCTCTGTCTCTCTGTCTCTCTGTCTCTCTGTCTCTCTGTCTCTCTGTTTCTCTGTCTCTCTGTCTCTCTGTCTCTCTGTCTCTCTGTCTCTCTGTCTCTCTGTCTCTCTGTCTCTCGTGTCTCTGTCTCTCTGTCTCTCTGTCTCTCTGTCTCTCTGTCTCTCTGTCTCTCTGTCTCTCTGTCTCTCTGTCTCTCTGTCTCTCGTGTCTCTGTCTCTCTGTCTCTCGTGTCTCTGTCTCTCTGTCTTTCTGTCTCTCTGTTTCTCTGTCTCTCTGTCTCTCTGTCTCTCTGTCTCTCTGTCTCTCGTGTCTCTGTCTCTGTGTCTCTGTGTCTCTGTGTCTCTGTGTCTCTGTGTCTCTGTGTCTCTGTGTCTCTGTGTCTCTGTGTCTCTGTGTCTCTGTGTCTCTGTGTCTCTGTGTCTCTGTGTCTCTGTGTCTCTGTGTCTCTGTGTCTCTCGTCTCTCTGTCTCTCTGTCTCTCTGTCTCTCTGTCTCTCTGTCTCTCTGTCTCTCTGTCTCTCTGTCTCTCTGTCTCTCGTGTCTCTGTCTCTCTGTCTCTCGTGTCTCTCGTGTCTCTGTGTCTCTGTCTCTCTGTCTCTGTCTCTCTGTCTCTCTGTCTCTCTGTCTCTCTGTCTCTCTGTCTCTCTGTCTCTCTGTCTCTCTGTCTCTCTGTCTCTCGTGTCTCTGTCTCTCTGTCTCTCGTGTCTCTCGTGTCTCTGTGTCTCTGTCTCTCTGTCTCTGTCTCTCTGTCTCTCTGTCTCTCTGTCTCTCTGTCTCTCTGTCTCTCTGTCTCTCTGTCTCTCTGTCTCTCTGTCTCTCTGTCTCTCTGTCTCTCTGTCTCTCTGTCTCTCTGTCTCTCGTGTCTCTGTGTCTCTGTCTCTCTGTCTGTCGTGTCTCTGTCTCTGTGTCACTGTGTCTCTGTGTCTCTGTGTCTTTGTGTCTCTGTGTCTCTGTGTCTCTGTGTCTCTGTGTCTCTGTGTCTCTGTGTCTCTGTGTCTCTGTGTCTCTGTGTCTCTGTGTCTCTGTGTCTCTGTGTCTCTGTGTCTCTGTGTCTCTGTGTCTCTGTGTCTCTGTGTCTCTGTGTCTCTCGTCTCTCTGTCTCTCTGTCTCTCTGTCTCTCTGTCTCTCTGTCTCTCTGTCTCTCTGTCTCTCTGTCTCTCTGTCTCTCGTGTCTCTGTCTCTCTGTCTCTCGTGTCTCTCGTGTCTCTGTGTCTCTGTCTCTCTGTCTCTGTCTCTCTGTCTCTCTGTCTCTCTGTCTCTCTGTCTCTCTGTCTCTCTGTCTCTCTGTCTCTCTGTCTCTCTGTCTCTCGTGTCTCTGTCTCTCTGTCTCTCGTGTCTCTCGTGTCTCTGTGTCTCTGTCTCTCTGTCTCTGTCTCTCTGTCTCTCTGTCTCTCTGTCTCTCTGTCTCTCTGTCTCTCTGTCTCTCTGTCTCTCTGTCTCTCTGTCTCTCTGTCTCTCTGTCTCTCTGTCTCTCGTGTCTCTGTGTCTCTGTCTCTCTGTCTGTCGTGTCTCTGTCTCTGTGTCACTGTGTCTCTGTGTCTCTGTGTCTTTGTGTCTCTGTGTCTCTGTGTCTCTGTGTCTCTGTGTCTCTGTGTCTCTGTGTATCTGTGTCTCTCGTCTCTCTGTCTCTCTGTCTCTCTGTCTCTCTGTCTCTCTGTCTCTCTGTCTGTCGTGTCTCTGTCTCTCTGTCTCTCTGTCTCTCTGTCTCTCTGTCCCTCTGTATATCTGTCTCTCTGTCTCTCTGTCTCTCTGTCCCTCTGTCCCTCTGTCTCTCTGTCTCTCTGTCTCTCTGTCTCTCTGTCTCTCTGTCTCTCTGTCTCTCTGTCTCTGTCTCTATGTCTCTCTGTCTCTCTGTCTCTCTGTCTCTCTGTCTCTCTGTCTCTCTGTCTCTCTGTCTCTCTGTCTCTCTGTCTCTCTGTCTCTCTGTCTCTCTGTCTCTCTGTCTCTCTGTCTCTCTGTCTCTCTGTCTCTCTGTCTCTCTGTCTCTCGTGTCTCTGTCTCTCTGTCTCTCTGTCTCTCTGTCTCTCTGTCTCTCTGTCTCTCTGTCTCTCTGTCTCTCTGTCTCTCTGTCTCTCGTGTCTCTGTCTCTCTGTCTCTCGTGTCTCTGTCTCTCTGTCTTTCTGTCTCTCTGTCTCTCTGTCTCTCTGTCTCTCTGTCTCTCTGTCCCTCTGTATATCTGTCTCTCTGTCTCTCTGTCTCTCTGTCCCTCTGTCCCTCTGTCTCTCTGTCTCTCTGTCTCTCTGTCTCTCTGTCTCTCTGTCTCTCTGTCTCTGTCTCTATGTCTCTCTGTCTCTCTGTCTCTCTGTCTCTCTGTCTCTCTGTCTCTCTGTCTCTCTGTCTCTCTGTCTCTCTGTCTCTCTGTCTCTCTGTCTCTCTGTCTCTCTGTCTCTCTGTCTCTCTGTCTCTCTGTCTCTCTGTCTCTCTGTCTCTCTGTCTCTCTGTCTCTCGTGTCTCTGTCTCTCTGTCTCTCTGTCTCTCTGTCTCTCTGTCTCTCTGTCTCTCTGTCTCTCTGTCTCTCTGTCTCTCGTGTCTCTGTCTCTCTGTCTCTCGTGTCTCTGTCTCTCTGTCTTTCTGTCTCTCTGTCTCTCTGTCTCTCTGTCTCTCTGTCTCTCTGTCTCTCTGTCTCTCTGTCTCTCTGTCTCTCTGTCTCTCTGTCTCTCTGTCTCTCTGTCTCTCGTGTCTCTGTGTCTCTGTCTCTCTGTCTCTCGTGTCTCTGTCTCTGTGTCTCTGTGTCACTGTGTCTCTCTGTCTCTCTGTCTCTCTGTCTCTCTGTCTCTGTCTCTATGTCTCTCTGTCTCTCTGTCTCTCTGTCCCTCTGTCCCTCTGTCTCTCTGTCTCTCTGTCTCTCTGTCTCTCTGTCTCTCTGTCTCTCTGTCTCTGTCTCTATGTCTCTCTGTCTCTCTGTCTCTCTGTTTCTCTGTCTCTCTGTCCCTCTGTCTCTCTGTCCCTCTGTCTCTCTGTCTCTCTGTCTCTCTGTCTCTCTGTCTCTCTGTCTCTCTGTCTCTGTCTCTATGTCTCTCTGTCTCTCTGTCTCTCTGTCTCTCTGTCTCTCTGTCTCTCTGTCTCTCTGTCTCTCTGTCTCTCTGTCTCTCTGTCTCTCTGTCTCTCTGTCTCTCTGTCTCTCTGTATCTCTGTCTCTCTGTCTCTCTGTCTCTCTGTCTCTCTGTCTCTCTGTCTCTCTGTCTCTCTGTCTCTCTGTCTCTCTGTCTCTCTGTCTCTCTGTCTCTCTGTCTCTCTGTCTCTCTGTCTCTCGTGTCTCTGTCTCTCTGTCTCTCGTGTCTCTGTCTCTCTGTCTTTCTGTCTCTCTGTCTCTCTGTTTCTCTGTCTCTCTGTCTCTCTGTCTCTCGGTCTCTCTGTCTCTCTGTCTCTCTGTCTCTCTGTCTCTCTGTCTCTCTGTCTCTGTGCCTGTGTGTTTCTGTGTCTCTCTGTCTCTCTGTCTCTCTGTCTCTCTGTCTCTCTGTCTCTCTGTCTCTCTGTCTCTCTGTCTCTCTGTCTCTCTGTCTCTCTGTCTCTCGTGTCTCTGTGTCTCTGTCTCTCTGTCTCTCGTGTCTCTGTCTCTGTGTCTCTGTGTCTCTGTCTCTCTGTCCCTCTGTATATCTGTCTCTCTGTCTCTCTGTCCCTCTGTCCCTCTGTCTCTCTGTCTCTCTGTCTCTCTGTCTCTCTGTCTCTCTGTCTCTCTGTCTCTCTGTCTCTCTGTCTCTGTCTCTCTGTCTCTCTGTCTCTCTGTCTCTCTGTCTCTCTGTCTCTCTGTCTCTCTGTCTCTCTGTCTCTCTGTCTCTCTGTCTCTCTGTCTCTCTGTCTCTCGTGTCTCTGTCTCTCTGTCTCTCGTGTCTCTGTCTCTCTGTCTTTCTGTCTCTCTGTCTCTCTGTCTCTCTGTCTCTCTGTCTCTCTGTCTCTCTGTCTCTCGGTCTCTCTGTCTCTCTGTCTCTCTGTCTCTCTGTCTCTCTGTCTCTCTGTCTCTGTGCCTGTGTGTTTCTGTGTCTCTCTGTCTCTCTGTCTCTCTGTCTCTCTGTCTCTCTGTCTCTCTGTCTCTCTGTCTCTCTGTCTCTCTGTCTCTCGTGTCTCTGTGTCTCTGTCTCTCTGTCTCTCGTGTCTCTGTCTCTGTGTCTCTGTGTCTCTGTGTCTCTGTGTCTCTGTGTCTCTGTGTCTCTGTGTCTCTCGTCTCTCTGTCTCTCTGTCTCTCTGTCTGTCGTGTCTCTGTGTCTCTGTGTCTCTCGTCTCTCTGTCTCTCTGTCTCTCTGTCCCTCTGTCTCTCTGTCTCTCTGTCTCTCTGTCTCTCTGTCTCTCTGTCTCTCTGTCTCTGTCTTTATGTCTCTCTGTCTCTCTGTCTCTCTGTCTCTCTGTCTCTCTGTCTCTCTGTCTCTCTGTCTCTCTGTCTCTCTGTCTCTCTGTCTCTCTGTCCCTCTGTCTCTCTGTCTCTCTGTCTCTCTGTCTCTCTGTCTCTCTGTCTCTCTGTATCTCTGTCTCTCTGTCTCTCTGTCTCTGTCTCTATGTCTCTCTGTCTCTCTGTCTCTCTGTCTCTCTGTCTCTCTGTCTCTCTGTCTCTCTGTCTCTCTGTCTCTCTGTCTCTCTGTCTCTGTGTCTCTGTGTCTCTGTGTCTCTGTGTCTCTGTGTCTCTGTGTCTCTCGTCTCTCTGTCTCTCTGTCTCTCTGTCTCTCTGTCTCTCTGTCTCTCTGTCTGTCGTGTCTCTGTCTCTCTGTCTCTCTGTCTCTCTGTCTCTCTGTCTCTCTGTCCCTCTGTATATCTGTCTCTCTGTCTCTCTGTCTCTCTGTCCCTCTGTCCCTCTGTCTCTCTGTCTCTCTGTCTCTCTGTCTCTCTGTCTCTCTGTCTCTCTGTCTCTCTGTCTATGTCTCTATGTCTCTCTGTCTCTCTGTCTCTCTGTCTCTCTGTCTCTCTGTCTCTCTGTCTCTCTGTCTCTCTGTCTCTCTGTCTCTCTGTCTCTCTGTCTCTCGTGTCTCTGTCTCTCTGTCTCTCGTGTCTCTGTCTCTCTGTCTTTCTGTCTCTCTGTCTCTCTGTTTCTCTGTCTCTCTGTCTCTCTGTCTCTCGGTCTCTCTGTCTCTCTGTCTCTCTGTCTCTCTGTCTCTCTGTCTCTCTGTCTCTGTGCCTGTGTGTTTCTGTGTCTCTCTGTCTCTCTGTCTCTCTGTCTCTCTGTCTCTCTGTCTCTCTGTCTCTCTGTCTCTCTGTCTCTCTGTCTCTCTGTCTCTCTGTCTCTCTGTCTCTCGTGTCTCTGTGTCTCTGTCTCTCTGTCTCTCGTGTCTCTGTCTCTGTGTCTCTGTGTCTCTGTCTCTCTGTCCCTCTGTATATCTGCCTCTCTGTCTCTCTGTCCCTCTGTCCCTCTGTCTCTCTGTCTCTCTGTCTCTCTGTCTCTCTGTCTCTCTGTCTCTCTGTCTCTCTGTCTCTCTGTCTCTGTCTCTATGTCTCTCTGTCTCTCTGTCTCTCTGTCTCTCTGTCTCTCTGTCTCTCTGTCTCTCTGTCTCTCTGTCTCTCTGTCTCTCTGTCTCTCGTGTCTCTGTCTCTCTGTCTCTCGTGTCTCTGTCTCTCTGTCTTTCTGTCTCTCTGTCTCTCTGTCTCTCTGTCTCTCTGTCTCTCTGTCTCTCTGTCTCTCGGTCTCTCTGTCTCTCTGTCTCTCTGTCTCTCTGTCTCTCTGTCTCTCTGTCTCTGTGCCTGTGTGTTTCTGTGTCTCTCTGTCTCTCTGTCTCTCTGTCTCTCTGTCTCTCTGTCTCTCTGTCTCTCTGTCTCTCTGTCTCTCTGTCTCTCGTGTCTCTGTGTCTCTGTCTCTCTGTCTCTCGTGTCTCTGTCTCTGTGTCTCTGTGTCTCTGTGTCTCTGTGTCTCTGTGTCTCTGTGTCTCTGTGTCTCTCGTCTCTCTGTCTCTCTGTCTCTCTGTCTGTCGTGTCTCTGTGTCTCTGTGTCTCTCGTCTCTCTGTCTCTCTGTCTCTCTGTCCCTCTGTCTCTCTGTCTCTCTGTCTCTCTGTCTCTCTGTCTCTCTGTCTCTCTGTCTCTGTCTTTATGTCTCTCTGTCTCTCTGTCTCTCTGTCTCTCTGTCTCTCTGTCTCTCTGTCTCTCTGTCTCTCTGTCTCTCTGTCTCTCTGTCTCTCGTGTCTCTGTGTCTCTGTCTCTCTGTCTCTCGTGTCTCTGTCTCTGTGTCTCTGTGTCTCTGTGTCTCTGTGTCTCTGTGTCTCTGTGTCTCTGTGTCTCTCGTCTCTCTGTCTCTCTGTCTCTCTGTCTGTCGTGTCTCTGTGTCTCTGTGTCTCTCGTCTCTCTGTCTCTCTGTCTCTCTGTCCCTCTGTCTCTCTGTCTCTCTGTCTCTCTGTCTCTCTGTCTCTCTGTCTCTCTGTCTCTGTCTTTATGTCTCTCTGTCTCTCTGTCTCTCTGTCTCTCTGTCTCTCTGTCTCTCTGTCTCTCTGTCTCTCTGTCTCTCTGTCTCTCTGTCTCTCTGTCTCTCGTGTCTCTGTCTCTCTGTCTCTCTGTCTCTCTGTCTCTCTGTCTCTCTGTCTCTCTGTCTCTCTGTCTCTCTGTCTCTCTGTCTCTCTGTCTCTCTGTCTCTCTGTCTCTCTGTCTCTCTGTCTCTCTGTCTCTCTGTCCCTCTGTATATCTGCCTCTCTGTCTCTCTGTCCCTCTGTCCCTCTGTCTCTCTGTCTCTCTGTCTCTCTGTCTCTCTGTCTCTCTGTCTCTCTGTCTCTCTGTCTCTCTGTCTCTGTCTCTATGTCTCTCTGTCTCTCTGTCTCTCTGTCTCTCTGTCTCTCTGTCTCTCTGTCTCTCTGTCTCTCTGTCTCTCTGTCTCTCTGTCTCTCGTGTCTCTGTCTCTCTGTCTCTCGTGTCTCTGTCTCTCTGTCTTTCTGTCTCTCTGTCTCTCTGTCTCTCTGTCTCTCTGTCTCTCTGTCTCTCTGTCTCTCGGTCTCTCTGTCTCTCTGTCTCTCTGTCTCTCTGTCTCTCTGTCTCTCTGTCTCTGTGCCTGTGTGTTTCTGTGTCTCTCTGTCTCTCTGTCTCTCTGTCTCTCTGTCTCTCTGTCTCTCTGTCTCTCTGTCTCTCTGTCTCTCTGTCTCTCGTGTCTCTGTGTCTCTGTCTCTCTGTCTCTCGTGTCTCTGTCTCTGTGTCTCTGTGTCTCTGTGTCTCTGTGTCTCTGTGTCTCTGTGTCTCTGTGTCTCTCGTCTCTCTGTCTCTCTGTCTCTCTGTCTGTCGTGTCTCTGTGTCTCTGTGTCTCTCGTCTCTCTGTCTCTCTGTCTCTCTGTCCCTCTGTCTCTCTGTCTCTCTGTCTCTCTGTCTCTCTGTCTCTCTGTCTCTCTGTCTCTGTCTTTATGTCTCTCTGTCTCTCTGTCTCTCTGTCTCTCTGTCTCTCTGTCTCTCTGTCTCTCTGTCTCTCTGTCTCTCTGTCTCTCTGTCTCTCTGTCTCTCGTGTCTCTGTCTCTCTGTCTCTCTGTCTCTCTGTCTCTCTGTCTCTCTGTCTCTCTGTCTCTCTGTCTTTCTGTCTCTCTGTCTCTCGTGTCTCTGTGTCTCTGTCTCTCTGTCTGTCGTGTATCTGTCTCTGTGTTTCTGTGTCTCTCTGTCTCTCTGTCTCTCTGTCTCTCTGTCTCTCTGTCTCTGTCTCTATGTCTCTCTGTCTCTCTGTCTCTCTGTCTCTCTGTCTCTCTGTCTCTCTGTCTCTCTGTCTCTCTGTCTCTGTGTCTCTGTGTCTCTGTGTCTCTGTGTCTCTGTGTCTCTGTGTCTCTGTGTCTCTCGTCTCTCTGTCTCTCTGTCTCTCTGTCTCTCTGTCTCTCTGTCTCTCTGTCTGTCGTGTCTCTGTCTCTCTGTCTCTCTGTCTCTCTGTCTCTCTGTCTCTCTGTCCCTCTGTATATCTGTCTCTCTGTCTCTCTGTCTCTCTGTCCCTCTGTCCCTCTGTCTCTCTGTCTCTCTGTCTCTCTGTCTCTCTGTCTCTCTGTCTCTCTGTCTCTCTGTCTCTGTCTCTATGTCTCTCTGTCTCTCTGTCTCTCTGTCTCTCTGTCTCTCTGTCTCTCTGTCTCTCTGTCTCTCTGTCTCTCTGTCTCTCTGTCTCTCGTGTCTCTGTCTCTCTGTCTCTCGTGTCTCTGTCTCTCTGTCTTTCTGTCTCTCTGTCTCTCTGTTTCTCTGTCTCTCTGTCTCTCTGTCTCTCGGTCTCTCTGTCTCTCTGTCTCTCTGTCTCTCTGTCTCTCTGTCTCTCTGTCTCTGTGCCTGTGTGTTTCTGTGTCTCTCTGTCTCTCTGTCTCTCTGTCTCTCTGTCTCTCTGTCTCTCTGTCTCTCTGTCTCTCTGTCTCTCTGTCTCTCTGTCTCTCTGTCTCTCGTGTCTCTGTGTCTCTGTCTCTCTGTCTCTCGTGTCTCTGTCTCTGTGTCTCTGTGTCTCTGTCTCTCTGTCCCTCTGTATATCTGTCTCTCTGTCTCTCTGTCCCTCTGTCCCTCTGTCTCTCTGTCTCTCTGTCTCTCTGTCTCTCTGTCTCTCTGTCTCTCTGTCTCTCTGTCTCTCTGTCTCTGTCTCTATGTCTCTCTGTCTCTCTGTCTCTCTGTCTCTCTGTCTCTCTGTCTCTCTGTCTCTCTGTCTCTCTGTCTCTCTGTCTCTCTGTCTCTCTGTCTCTCTGTCTCTCGTGTCTCTGTCTCTCTGTCTCTCGTGTCTCTGTCTCTCTGTCTTTCTGTCTCTCTGTCTCTCTGTCTCTCTGTCTCTCTGTCTCTCTGTCTCTCTGTCTCTCGGTCTCTCTGTCTCTCTGTCTCTCTGTCTCTCTGTCTCTCTGTCTCTCTGTCTCTGTGCCTGTGTGTTTCTGTGTCTCTCTGTCTCTCTGTCTCTCTGTCTCTCTGTCTCTCTGTCTCTCTGTCTCTCTGTCTCTCTGTCTCTCTGTCTCTCGTGTCTCTGTGTCTCTGTCTCTCTGTCTCTCGTGTCTCTGTCTCTGTGTCTCTGTGTCTCTGTGTCTCTGTGTCTCTGTGTCTCTGTGTCTCTGTGTCTCTGTGTCTCTCGTCTCTCTGTCTCTCTGTCTCTCTGTCTGTCGTGTCTCTGTGTCTCTGTGTCTCTCGTCTCTCTGTCTCTCTGTCTCTCTGTCCCTCTGTCTCTCTGTCTCTCTGTCTCTCTGTCTCTCTGTCTCTCTGTCTCTCTGTCTCTGTCTTTATGTCTCTCTGTCTCTCTGTCTCTCTGTCTCTCTGTCTCTCTGTCTCTCTGTCTCTCTGTCTCTCTGTCTCTCTGTCTCTCTGTCTCTCTGTCTCTCTGTCTTTCTGTCTCTCTGTCTCTCGTGTCTCTCTGTCTCTGTCTCTCTGTCTGTCGTGTATCTGTCTCTGTGTCTCTGTGTCTCTGTGTCTCTGTGTCTCTGTGTCTCTGTGTCTCTGTGTCTCTGTGTCTCTCGTCTCTCTGTCTCTCTGTCTCTCTGTCTGTCGTGTCTCTGTGTCTCTGTGTCTCTCGTCTCTCTGTCTCTCTGTCTCTCTGTCCCTCTGTCTCTCTGTCTCTCTGTCTCTCTGTCTCTCGTGTCTCTCGTGTCTCTGTCTCTCTGTCTCTGTGTCTCTGTGTCTCTGTCTCTCTGTCTCTCTGTCTTTCTGTCTCTCTGTCTCTCTTTCTCTCTGTCTCTCTGTCTCTCTGTCTCTCTGTCTCTCTGTCTCTCTGTCTCTCTGTCTCTCTGTCTCTCGTGTCTCTGTGTCTCTGTCTTTCTGTCTCTCTGTCTCTCTGTCTCTCTGTCTCTCTGTCTCTCTGTCTCTCTGTCTCTCGGTCTCTCTGTCTCTCTGTCTCTCTGTCTCTCTGTCTCTCTGTCTCTGTGTCTCTGTGCCTGTGTGTTTCTGTGTCTCTCTGTCTCTCTGTCTCTCTGTCTCTCTGTCTCTCTGTCTCTCTGTCTCTCTGTCTCTCGTGTCTCTGTGTCTCTGTCTCTCTGTCTCTCGTGTCTGTGTCTCTGTGTCTCTGTGTCTCTGTGTCTCTGTGTCTCTGTGTCTCTGTGTCTCTGTGTCTCTGTGTCTCTGTGTCTCTGTGTCTCTGTGTCTCTGTGTCTCTGTGTCTCTGTGTCTCTGTGTCTCTGTGTCTCTCGTCTCTCTGTCTCTCTGTCTCTCTGTCTGTCGTGTCTCTGTCTCTCTGTCTCTCTGTCTCTCTGTCTCTCTGTCTCTCTGTCCCTCTGTATATCTGTCTCTCTGTCTCTCTGTCTCTCTGTCCCTCTGTCCCTCTGTCTCTCTGTCTCTCTGTCTCTCTGTCTCTCGTGTCTCTCGTGTCTCTGTGTCTCTGTCTCTGTGTCTCTGTCTCTCTGTCTCTCTGTCTCTCTGTCTCTCTGTCTCTCTGTCTCTCTGTCTTTCTGTCTCTCTGTCTCTCTGTCTCTCTGTCTCTCGTGTCTCTGTGTCTCTGTCTCTCTGTCTCTCTGTCTCTCTGTCTCTCTGTCTCTCTGTCTCTGTCTCTATGTCTCTCTGTCTCTCTGTCTCTCTGTCTCTCTGTCTCTCTGTCTCTCTGTCTCTCTGTCTCTCTGTCTCTCTGTCTTTCTGTCTCTCTGTCTCTCGTGTCTCTGTGTCTCTGTCTCTCGTGTCTCTGTGTCTCTGTCTCTCTGTCTCTCTGTCTCTCGTGTCTCTGTGTCTCTGTCTTTCTGTCTCTCTGTCTCTCTGTCTCTCTGTCTCTCTGTCTCTCTGTCTCTCTGTCTCTCTGTCTCTCGGTCTCTCTGTCTCTCTGTCTCTCTGTCTCTCTGTCTCTCTGTCTCTGTGTCTCTGTGCCTGTGTGTTTCTGTGTCTCTCTGTCTCTCTGTCTCTCTGTCTCTCTGTCTCTCTGTCTCTCTGTCTCTCTGTCTCTCTGTCTCTCTGTCTCTCTGTCTCTCTGTCTTTCTGTCTCTCTGTCTCTCTGTCTCTCTGTCTCTCGTGTCTCTGTGTCTCTGTCTCTCTGTCTCTCTGTCTCTCTGTCTCTCTGTCTCTCTGTCTCTGTCTCTATGTCTCTCTGTCTCTCTGTCTCTCTGTCTCTCTGTCTCTCTGTCTCTCTGTCTCTCTGTCTCTCTGTCTCTCTGTCTTTCTGTCTCTCTGTCTCTCGTGTCTCTGTGTCTCTGTCTCTCGTGTCTCTGTGTCTCTGTCTCTCTGTCTCTCTGTCTCTCGTGTCTCTGTGTCTCTGTCTTTCTGTCTCTCTGTCTCTCTGTCTCTCTGTCTCTCTGTCTCTCTGTCTCTCTGTCTCTCTGTCTCTCGGTCTCTCTGTCTCTCTGTCTCTCTGTCTCTCTGTCTCTCTGTCTCTGTGTCTCTGTGCCTGTGTGTTTCTGTGTCTCTCTGTCTCTCTGTCTCTCTGTCTCTCTGTCTCTCTGTCTCTCTGTCTCTCTGTCTCTCTGTCTCTCTGTCTCTCGTGTCTCTGTGTCTCTGTCTCTCTGTCTCTCGTGTCTGTGTCTCTGTGTCTCTGTGTCTCTGTGTCTCTGTGTCTCTGTGTCTCTGTGTCTCTGTGTCTCTGTATCTCTGTGTCTTTGTGTCTCTGTCTCTCTGTCTTTCTGTCTCTCTGTCTCTCTGTCTCTCGTGTCTCTGTCTCTCTGTCTCTCGTGTCTCTCGTGTCTCTGTCTCTGTGTCTCTGTGTCTCTGTGTCTCTGTCTCTCTGTCTCTCTGTCTTTCTGTCTCTCTGTCTCTCTTTCTCTCTGTCTCTCTGTCTCTCTGTCTCTCTGTCTCTCTGTCTCTCTGTCTCTCTGTCTCTCTGTCTCTCGTGTCTCTGTGTCTCTGTCTTTCTGTCTCTCTGTCTCTCTGTCTCTCTGTCTCTCTGTCTCTCTGTCTCTCTGTCTCTCTGTCTCTCGGTCTCTCTGTCTCTCTGTCTCTCTGTCTCTCTGTCTCTCTGTCTCTGTGTCTCTGTGCCTGTGTGTTTCTGTGTCTCTCTGTCTCTCTGTCTCTCTGTCTCTCTGTCTCTCTGTCTCTCTGTCTCTCTGTCTCTCTGTCTCTCTGTCTCTCTGTCTCTCTGTCTTTCTGTCTCTCTGTCTCTCTGTCTCTCTGTCTCTCGTGTCTCTGTGTCTCTGTCTCTCTGTCTCTCTGTCTCTCTGTCTCTCTGTCTCTCTGTCTCTGTCTCTATGTCTCTCTGTCTCTCTGTCTCTCTGTCTCTCTGTCTCTCTGTCTCTCTGTCTCTCTGTCTCTCTGTCTCTCTGTCTCTCTGTCTTTCTGTCTCTCTGTCTCTCGTGTCTCTGTGTCTCTGTCTCTCGTGTCTCTGTGTCTCTGTCTCTCTGTCTCTCTGTCTCTCGTGTCTCTGTGTCTCTGTCTTTCTGTCTCTCTGTCTCTCTGTCTCTCTGTCTCTCTGTCTCTCTGTCTCTCTGTCTCTCTGTCTCTCGGTCTCTCTGTCTCTCTGTCTCTCTGTCTCTCTGTCTCTCTGTCTCTGTGTCTCTGTGCCTGTGTGTTTCTGTGTCTCTCTGTCTCTCTGTCTCTCTGTCTCTCTGTCTCTCTGTCTCTCTGTCTCTCTGTCTCTCTGTCTCTCTGTCTCTCGTGTCTCTGTGTCTCTGTCTCTCTGTCTCTCGTGTCTGTGTCTCTGTGTCTCTGTGTCTCTGTGTCTCTGTGTCTCTGTGTCTCTGTGTCTCTGTGTCTCTGTATCTCTGTGTCTTTGTGTCTCTGTCTCTCTGTCTTTCTGTCTCTCTGTCTCTCTGTCTCTCGTGTCTCTGTCTCTCTGTCTCTCGTGTCTCTCGTGTCTCTGTCTCTGTGTCTCTGTGTCTCTGTGTCTCTGTCTCTCTGTCTCTCTGTCTTTCTGTCTCTCTGTCTCTCTTTCTCTCTGTCTCTCTGTCTCTCTGTCTCTCTGTCTCTCTGTCTCTCTGTCTCTCTGTCTCTCTGTCTCTCGTGTCTCTGTGTCTCTGTCTTTCTGTCTCTCTGTCTCTCTGTCTCTCTGTCTCTCTGTCTCTCTGTCTCTCTGTCTCTCTGTCTCTCTGTCTCTCTGTCTCTCTGTCTCTCTGTCTCTCGTGTCTCTGTCTCTCTGTCTCTCGTGTCTCTGTCTCTCTGTCTTTCTGTCTCTCTGTCTCTCTGTCTCTCTGTCTCTCTGTCTCTCTGTCTCTCTGTCTCTCGGTCTCTCTGTCTCTCTGTCTCTCTGTCTCTCTGTCTCTCTGTCTCTCTGTCTCTGTGCCTGTGTGTTTCTGTGTCTCTCTGTCTCTCTGTCTCTCTGTCTCTCTGTCTCTCTGTCTCTCTGTCTCTCTGTCTCTCTGTCTCTCTGTCTCTCGTGTCTCTGTGTCTCTGTCTCTCTGTCTCTCGTGTCTCTGTCTCTGTGTCTCTGTGTCTCTGTGTCTCTGTGTCTCTGTGTCTCTGTGTCTCTGTGTCTCTCGTCTCTCTGTCTCTCTGTCTCTCTGTCTGTCGTGTCTCTGTGTCTCTGTGTCTCTCGTCTCTCTGTCTCTCTGTCTCTCTGTCCCTCTGTCTCTCTGTCTCTCTGTCTCTCTGTCTCTCTGTCTCTCTGTCTCTCTGTCTCTGTCTTTATGTCTCTCTGTCTCTCTGTCTCTCTGTCTCTCTGTCTCTCTGTCTCTCTGTCTCTCTGTCTCTCTGTCTCTCTGTCTCTCTGTCTCTCTGTCTCTCTGTCTTTCTGTCTCTCTGTCTCTCGTGTCTCTCTGTCTCTGTCTCTCTGTCTGTCGTGTATCTGTCTCTGTGTCTCTGTGTCTCTGTGTCTCTGTGTCTCTGTGTCTCTGTGTCTCTGTGTCTCTGTGTCTCTCGTCTCTCTGTCTCTCTGTCTCTCTGTCTGTCGTGTCTCTGTGTCTCTGTGTCTCTCGTCTCTCTGTCTCTCTGTCTCTCTGTCCCTCTGTCTCTCTGTCTCTCTGTCTCTCTGTCTCTCGTGTCTCTCGTGTCTCTGTCTCTCTGTCTCTGTGTCTCTGTGTCTCTGTCTCTCTGTCTCTCTGTCTCTCTGTCTCTCTGTCTCTCTGTCTCTCTGTCTCTCGTGTCTCTGTGTCTCTGTCTTTCTGTCTCTCTGTCTCTCTGTCTCTCTGTCTCTCTGTCTCTCTGTCTCTCTGTCTCTCGGTCTCTCTGTCTCTCTGTCTCTCTGTCTCTCTGTCTCTCTGTCTCTGTGTCTCTGTGCCTGTGTGTTTCTGTGTCTCTCTGTCTCTCTGTCTCTCTGTCTCTCTGTCTCTCTGTCTCTCTGTCTCTCTGTCTCTCGTGTCTCTGTGTCTCTGTCTCTCTGTCTCTCGTGTCTGTGTCTCTGTGTCTCTGTGTCTCTGTGTCTCTGTGTCTCTGTGTCTCTGTGTCTCTGTGTCTCTGTGTCTCTGTGTCTCTGTGTCTCTGTGTCTCTGTGTCTCTGTGTCTCTGTGTCTCTGTGTCTCTGTGTCTCTCGTCTCTCTGTCTCTCTGTCTCTCTGTCTGTCGTGTCTCTGTCTCTCTGTCTCTCTGTCTCTCTGTCTCTCTGTCTCTCTGTCCCTCTGTATATCTGTCTCTCTGTCTCTCTGTCTCTCTGTCCCTCTGTCCCTCTGTCTCTCTGTCTCTCTGTCTCTCTGTCTCTCGTGTCTCTCGTGTCTCTGTGTCTCTGTCTCTGTGTCTCTGTCTCTCTGTCTCTCTGTCTCTCTGTCTCTCTGTCTCTCTGTCTCTCTGTCTTTCTGTCTCTCTGTCTCTCTGTCTCTCTGTCTCTCGTGTCTCTGTGTCTCTGTCTCTCTGTCTCTCTGTCTCTCTGTCTCTCTGTCTCTCTGTCTCTGTCTCTATGTCTCTCTGTCTCTCTGTCTCTCTGTCTCTCTGTCTCTCTGTCTCTCTGTCTCTCTGTCTCTCTGTCTCTCTGTCTTTCTGTCTCTCTGTCTCTCGTGTCTCTGTGTCTCTGTCTCTCGTGTCTCTGTGTCTCTGTCTCTCTGTCTCTCTGTCTCTCGTGTCTCTGTGTCTCTGTCTTTCTGTCTCTCTGTCTCTCTGTCTCTCTGTCTCTCTGTCTCTCTGTCTCTCTGTCTCTCTGTCTCTCGGTCTCTCTGTCTCTCTGTCTCTCTGTCTCTCTGTCTCTCTGTCTCTGTGTCTCTGTGCCTGTGTGTTTCTGTGTCTCTCTGTCTCTCTGTCTCTCTGTCTCTCTGTCTCTCTGTCTCTCTGTCTCTCTGTCTCTCTGTCTCTCTGTCTCTCTGTCTCTCTGTCTTTCTGTCTCTCTGTCTCTCTGTCTCTCTGTCTCTCGTGTCTCTGTGTCTCTGTCTCTCTGTCTCTCTGTCTCTCTGTCTCTCTGTCTCTCTGTCTCTGTCTCTATGTCTCTCTGTCTCTCTGTCTCTCTGTCTCTCTGTCTCTCTGTCTCTCTGTCTCTCTGTCTCTCTGTCTCTCTGTCTCTCTGTCTTTCTGTCTCTCTGTCTCTCGTGTCTCTGTGTCTCTGTCTCTCGTGTCTCTGTGTCTCTGTCTCTCTGTCTCTCTGTCTCTCGTGTCTCTGTGTCTCTGTCTTTCTGTCTCTCTGTCTCTCTGTCTCTCTGTCTCTCTGTCTCTCTGTCTCTCTGTCTCTCTGTCTCTCGGTCTCTCTGTCTCTCTGTCTCTCTGTCTCTCTGTCTCTCTGTCTCTGTGTCTCTGTGCCTGTGTGTTTCTGTGTCTCTCTGTCTCTCTGTCTCTCTGTCTCTCTGTCTCTCTGTCTCTCTGTCTCTCTGTCTCTCTGTCTCTCTGTCTCTCGTGTCTCTGTGTCTCTGTCTCTCTGTCTCTCGTGTCTGTGTCTCTGTGTCTCTGTGTCTCTGTGTCTCTGTGTCTCTGTGTCTCTGTGTCTCTGTGTCTCTGTATCTCTGTGTCTTTGTGTCTCTGTCTCTCTGTCTTTCTGTCTCTCTGTCTCTCTGTCTCTCGTGTCTCTGTCTCTCTGTCTCTCGTGTCTCTCGTGTCTCTGTCTCTGTGTCTCTGTGTCTCTGTGTCTCTGTCTCTCTGTCTCTCTGTCTTTCTGTCTCTCTGTCTCTCTTTCTCTCTGTCTCTCTGTCTCTCTGTCTCTCTGTCTCTCTGTCTCTCTGTCTCTCTGTCTCTCTGTCTCTCGTGTCTCTGTGTCTCTGTCTTTCTGTCTCTCTGTCTCTCTGTCTCTCTGTCTCTCTGTCTCTCTGTCTCTCTGTCTCTCTGTCTCTCGGTCTCTCTGTCTCTCTGTCTCTCTGTCTCTCTGTCTCTCTGTCTCTGTGTCTCTGTGCCTGTGTGTTTCTGTGTCTCTCTGTCTCTCTGTCTCTCTGTCTCTCTGTCTCTCTGTCTCTCTGTCTCTCTGTCTCTCTGTCTCTCGTGTCTCTGTGTCTCTGTCTCTCTGTCTCTCGTGTCTGTGTCTCTGTGTCTCTGTGTCTCTGTGTCTCTGTGTCTCTGTGTCTCTGTGTCTCTGTGTCTCTGTGTCTCTGTGTCTCTGTGTCTCTGTGTCTCTGTGTCTCTGTGTCTCTGTGTCTCTGTGTCTCTGTGTCTCTCGTCTCTCTGTCTCTCTGTCTCTCTGTCTGTCGTGTCTCTGTCTCTCTGTCTCTCTGTCTCTCTGTCTCTCTGTCTCTCTGTCCCTCTGTATATCTGTCTCTCTGTCTCTCTGTCTCTCTGTCCCTCTGTCCCTCTGTCTCTCTGTCTCTCTGTCTCTCTGTCTCTCGTGTCTCTCGTGTCTCTGTGTCTCTGTCTCTGTGTCTCTGTCTCTCTGTCTCTCTGTCTCTCTGTCTCTCTGTCTCTCTGTCTCTCTGTCTCTCTGTCTTTCTGTCTCTCGTGTCTCTCGTGTCTCTGTCTCTGTGTCTCTGTGTCTCTGTGTCTCTGTCTCTCTGTCTCTCTGTCTTTCTGTCTCTCTGTCTCTCTTTCTCTCTGTCTCTCTGTCTCTCTGTCTCTCTGTCTCTCTGTCTCTCTGTCTCTCTGTCTCTCTGTCTCTCGTGTCTCTGTGTCTCTGTCTTTCTGTCTCTCTGTCTCTCTGTCTCTCTGTCTCTCTGTCTCTCTGTCTCTCTGTCTCTCTGTCTCTCGGTCTCTCTGTCTCTCTGTCTCTCTGTCTCTCTGTCTCTCTGTCTCTGTGTCTCTGTGCCTGTGTGTTTCTGTGTCTCTCTGTCTCTCTGTCTCTCTGTCTCTCTGTCTCTCTGTCTCTCTGTCTCTCTGTCTCTCTGTCTCTCGTGTCTCTGTGTCTCTGTCTCTCTGTCTCTCGTGTCTGTGTCTCTGTGTCTCTGTGTCTCTGTGTCTCTGTGTCTCTGTGTCTCTGTGTCTCTGTGTCTCTGTGTCTCTGTGTCTCTGTGTCTCTGTGTCTCTGTGTCTCTGTGTCTCTGTGTCTCTGTGTCTCTGTGTCTCTCGTCTCTCTGTCTCTCTGTCTCTCTGTCTGTCGTGTCTCTGTCTCTCTGTCTCTCTGTCTCTCTGTCTCTCTGTCTCTCTGTCCCTCTGTATATCTGTCTCTCTGTCTCTCTGTCTCTCTGTCCCTCTGTCCCTCTGTCTCTCTGTCTCTCTGTCTCTCTGTCTCTCGTGTCTCTCGTGTCTCTGTGTCTCTGTCTCTGTGTCTCTGTCTCTCTGTCTCTCTGTCTCTCTGTCTCTCTGTCTCGGTGTCTCTGTGCCTGTGTGTTTCTGTGTCTCTCTGTCTCTCTGTCTCTCTGTCTCTCTGTCTCTCTGTCTCTCTGTCTCTCTGTCTCTCTGTCTCTCGTGTCTCTGTGTCTCTGTCTCTCTGTCTCTCGTGTCTGTGTCTCTGTGTCTCTGTGTCTCTGTGTCTCTGTGTCTCTGTGTCTCTGTGTCTCTGTGTCTCTGTGTCTCTGTGTCTCTGTGTCTCTGTGTCTCTGTGTCTCTGTGTCTCTGTGTCTCTGTGTCTCTGTGTCTCTGTGTCTCTGTGTCTCTGTGTCTCTGTGTCTCTGTGTCTCTGTGTCTCTGTGTCTCTGTGTCTCTGTGTCTCTCGTCTCTCTGTCTCTCTGTCTCTCTGTCTGTCGTGTCTCTGTCTCTCTGTCTCTCTGTCTCTCTGTCTCTCTGTCCCTCTGTATATCTGTCTCTCTGTCTCTCTGTCTCTCTGTCCCTCTGTCCCTCTGTCTCTCTGTCTCTCTGTCTCTCTGTCTCTCTGTCTCTCTGTCTCTCTGTCTCTCGTGTCTCTGTGTCTCTGTCTCTCTGTCTCTCGTGTCTGTGTCTCTGTGTCTCTGTGTCTCTGTGTCTCTGTGTCTCTGTGTCTCTGTGTCTCTGTGTCTCTGTGTCTCTGTGTCTCTGTGTCTCTGTGTCTCTGTGTCTCTGTGTCTCTGTGTCTCTGTGTCTCTGTGTCTCTGTGTCTCTCGTCTCTCTGTCTCTCTGTCTCTCTGTCTGTCGTGTCTCTGTCTCTCTGTCTCTCTGTCTCTCTGTCTCTCTGTCTCTCTGTCCCTCTGTATATCTGTCTCTCTGTCTCTCTGTCTCTCTGTCCCTCTGTCCCTCTGTCTCTCTGTCTCTCTGTCTCTCGTGTCTCTCGTGTCTCTGTGTCTCTGTCTCTGTGTCTCTGTCTCTCTGTCTCTCTGTCTCTCTGTCTCTCTGTCTCTCTGTCTTTCTGTCTCTCTGTCTCTCTGTCTCTCTGTCTCTCGTGTCTCTGTGTCTCTGTCTCTCTGTCTCTCTGTCTCTCTGTCTCTCTGTCTCTCTGTCTCTCTGTCCCTCTGTATATCTGTCTCTCTGTCTCTGTGTCTCTCTGTCCCTCTGTCCCTCTGTCTCTCTGTCTCTCTGTCTCTCTGTCTCTCGTGTCTCTCGTGTCTCTGTGTCTCTGTGTCTCTGTGTCTCTGTGTCTCTGTGTCTCTGTGTCTCTGTGTCTCTGTGTCTCTGTGTCTCTGTGTCTCTGTGTCTCTGTGTCTCTGTGTCTCTGTGTCTCTGTGTCTCTGTGTCTCTGTGTCTCTGTGTCTCTCGTCTCTCTGTCTCTCTGTCTCTCTGTCTGTCGTGTCTCTGTCTCTCTGTCTCTCTGTCTCTCTGTCTCTCTGTCCCTCTGTATATCTGTCTCTCTGTCTCTCTGTCTCTCTGTCCCTCTGTCCCTCTGTCTCTCTGTCTCTCTGTCTCTCTGTCTCTCTGTCTCTCTGTCTCTCTGTCTCTCGTGTCTCTGTGTCTCTGTCTCTCTGTCTCTCGTGTCTGTGTCTCTGTGTCTCTGTGTCTCTGTGTCTCTGTGTCTCTGTGTCTCTGTGTCTCTGTGTCTCTGTGTCTCTGTGTCTCTGTGTCTCTGTGTCTCTGTGTCTCTGTGTCTCTGTGTCTCTGTGTCTCTCGTCTCTCTGTCTCTCTGTCTCTCTGTCTGTCGTGTCTCTGTCTCTCTGTCTCTCTGTCTCTCTGTCTCTCTGTCTCTCTGTCCCTCTGTATATCTGTCTCTCTGTCTCTCTGTCTCTCTGTCCCTCTGTCCCTCTGTCTCTCTGTCTCTCTGTCTCTCTGTCTCTCGTGTCTCTCGTGTCTCTGTGTCTCTGTCTCTGTGTCTCTGTCTCTCTGTCTCTCTGTCTCTCTGTCTCTCTGTCTCTCTGTCTCTCTGTCTTTCTGTCTCTCTGTCTCTCTGTCTCTCTGTCTCTCGTGTCTCTGTGTCTCTGTCTCTCTGTCTCTCTGTCTCTCTGTCTCTCTGTCTCTCTGTCTCTGTCTCTATGTCTCTCTGTCTCTCTGTCTCTCTGTCTCTCTGTCTCTCTGTCTCTCTGTCTCTCTGTCTCTCTGTCTCTCTGTCTTTCTGTCTCTCTGTCTCTCGTGTCTCTGTGTCTCTGTCTCTCTGTCTCTCTGTCTCTCTGTCTCTCTGTCTCTCTGTCTCTCTGTCTCTCTGTCTCTGTCTCTCTGTCTCTCTGTCTCTCTGTCTCTCTGTCTCTCTGTCTCTCTGTCTCTCTGTCTCTCTGTCTCTCTGTCTCTCTGTCTCTCTGTCTCTCTGTCTCTCTGTCTCTCGTGTCTCTGTCTCTCTGTCTCTCGTGTCTCTCGTGTCTCTGTGTCTCTGTCTCTGTGTCTCTGTCTCTCTGTCTCTCTGTCTCTCTGTCTCTCTGTCTCTCTGTCTCTCTGTCTCTCTGTCTCTCTGTCTCTCTGTCTCTCTGTCTCTCTGTCTCTCTGTCTCTCTGTCTCTCTATCTCTCTGTCTCTCTGTCTCTCGTGTCTCTGTGTCTCTGTCTCTCTGTCTCTCGTGTCTCTGTGTCTCTGTGTCTCTGTGTCTCTGTGTCTCTGTGTCTCTCGTCTCTCTGTCTCTCTGTCTCTCTGTCTCTCTGTCTCGGTGTCTCTGTGCCTGTGTGTTTCTGTGTCTCTCTGTCTCTCTGTCTCTCTGTCTCTCTGTCTCTCTGTCTCTCTGTCTCTCTGTCTCTCTGTCTCTCTGTCTCTCGTGTCTCTGTGTCTCTGTGTCTCTGTCTCTCTGTCTCTCGTGTCTGTGTCTCTGTGTCTCTGTGTCTCTGTGTCTCTGTGTCTCTGTGTCTCTGTGTCTCTGTGTCTCTGTGTCTCTGTGTCTCTGTGTCTCTGTGTCTCTGTGTCTCTGTGTCTCTGTGTCTCTGTGTCTCTGTGTCTCTGTGTCTCTGTGTCTCTGTGTCTCTGTGTCTCTGTGTCTCTGTGTCTCTGTGTCTCTGTGTCTCTGTGTCTCTGTGTCTCTGTGTCTCTCGTCTCTCTGTCTCTCTGTCTCTCTGTCTGTCGTGTCTCTGTCTCTCTGTCTCTCTGTCTCTCTGTCTCTCTGTCCCTCTGTATATCTGTCTCTCTGTCTCTCTGTCTCTCTGTCCCTCTGTCCCTCTGTCTCTCTGTCTCTCTGTCTCTCTGTCTCTCTGTCTCTCTGTCTCTCTGTCTCTGTCTCTATGTCTCTCTGTCTCTCTGTCTCTCTGTCTCTCTGTCTCTCTGTCTCTCTATCTCTCTGTCTCTCTGTCTCTATGTCTTTCTGTCTCTCTGTCTCTCGTGTCTCTGTGTCTCTGTCTCTCTGTCTCTCTGTCTCTCTGTCTCTCTGTCTCTGTCTCTCTGTCTCTCTGTCTCTCTGTCTCTCTGTCTCTCTGTCTCACTGTCTCTCTGTCTCTCTGTCTCTCTGTCTCTCTGTCTCTCTGTCTCTCTGTCTCTCTGTCTCTCTGTCTCTCTGTCTCTCTGTCTCTCTGTCTCTCTGTAACTCTGTCTCTCGTGTCTCTGTCTCTCTGTCTCTCGTGTCTCTCGTGTCTCTGTGTCTCTGTCTCTGTGTCTCTGTCTCTCTGTCTCTCTGTCTCTCTGTCTCTCTGTCTCTCTGTCTCTCTGTCTCTCTGTCTCTCTGTCTCTCTGTCTCTCGTGTCTCTGTGTCTCTGTCTCTCTGTCTCTCGTGTCTCTCGTGTCTCTGTGTCTCTGTCTCTGTGTCTCTGTCTCTCTGTCTCTCTGTCTCTCTGTCTCTCTGTCTCTCTGTCTCTCTGTCTCTCTGTCTCTCTATCTCTCTGTCTCTCTGTCTCTCGTGTCTCTGTGTCTCTGTCTCTCTGTCTCTCGTGTCTCTGTGTCTCTGTGTCACTGTGTCTCTGTGTCTCTGTGTCTCTGTGTCTCTGTGTCTCTGTGTCTCTGTGTCTCTCGTCTCTCTGTCTCTCTGTCTCTCTGTCTCTCTGTCTCTCTGTCTCTCTGTCTGTCGTGTCTCTGTCTCTCTGTCTCTCTGTCTCTCTGTCTCTCTGTCTCTCTGTCTCTCGTGTCTCTGTCTCTCTGTCTCTCGTGTCTCTCGTGTCTCTGTGTCTCTGTCTCTCTGTCTCTGTGTCTCTGTCTCTCTGTCGCTCTGTCTCTCTGTCTCTCTGTCTCTCTGTCTCTCTGTCTCTCTGTCTCTCTGTCTCTCTGTCTCTCTATCTCTCTGTCTCTCTGTCTCTCGTGTCTCTGTGTCTCTGTCTCTCTGTCTCTCGTGTCTCTGTGTCTCTGTGTCACTGTGTCTCTGTGTCTCTGTGTCTCTGTGTCTCTGTGTCTCTGTGTCTCTGTGTCTCTGTGTCTCTGTGTCTCTCGTCTCTCTGTCTCTCTGTCTCTCTGTCTCTCTGTCTCTGTGTCTCTGTGCCTGTGTGTTTCTGTGTCTCTCTGTCTCTCTGTCTCTCTGTCTCTCTGTCTCTCTGTCTCTCTGTCTCTCTGTCTCTCTGTCTCTCTGTCTCTCGTGTCTCTGTGTCTCTGTCTCTCTGTCTCTCGTGTCTGTGTCTCTGTGTCTCTGTGTCTCTGTGTCTCTGTGTCTGTGTGTCTCTGTGTCTCTGTGTCTCTGTGTCTCTGTGTCTCTGTGTCTCTGTGTCTCTGTGTCTCTGTGTCTCTGTGTCTCTGTGTCTCTGTGTCTCTGTGTCTCTGTGTCTCTGTGTCTCTGTGTCTCTCGTCTCTCTGTCTCTCTGTCTCTCTGTCTGTCGTGTCTCTGTCTCTCTGTCTCTCTGTCTCTCTGTCTCTCTATCTCTCTGTCTCTCTGTCTCTCTGTCTCTCGTGTCTCTGTGTCTCTGTCTCTCTGTCTCTCGTGTCTCTGTGTCTCTGTGTCACTGTGTCTCTGTGTCTCTGTGTCTCTGTGTCTCTGTGTCTCTGTGTCTCTGTGTCTCTGTGTCTCTGTGTCTCTGTGTCTCTCGTCTCTCTGTCTCTCTGTCTCTCTGTCTCTGTGTCTCTGTGTCTCTGTGCCTGTGTGTTTCTGTGTCTCTCTGTCTCTCTGTCTCTCTGTCTCTCTGTCTCTCTGTCTCTCTGTCTCTCTGTCTCTCTGTCTCTCTGTCTCTCGTGTCTCTGTGTCTCTGTCTCTCTGTCTCTCGTGTCTGTGTCTCTGTGTCTCTGTGTCTCTGTGTCTCTGTGTCTCTGTGTCTCTGTGTCTCTGTGTCTCTGTGTCTCTGTGTCTCTGTGTCTCTGTGTCTCTCTGTCTCTCTGTCTGTCGTGTCTCTGTCTCTCTGTCTCTCTGTCTCTCTGTCTCTCTGTCCCTCTGTATATCTGTCTCTCTGTCTCTCTGTCTCTCTGTCCCTCTGTCCCTCTGTCTCTCTGTCTCTCTGTCTCTCTGTCTCTCTGTCTCTCTGTCTCTCTGTCTCTGTCTCTATGTCTCTCTGTCTCTCTGTCTCTCTGTCTCTCTGTCTCTCTGTCTCTCTGTCTCTATGTCTTTCTGTCTCTCTGTCTCTCGTGTCTCTGTGTCTCTGTCTCTCTGTCTCTCTGTCTCTCTGTCTCTCTGTCTCTGTCTCTCTGTCTCTCTGTCTCTCTGTCTCTCTGTCTCTCTGTCTCTCCGTCTCTCTGTCTCTCTGTCTCTCTGTCTCTCTGTCTCTCTGTCTCTCTGTCTCTCTGTCTCTCTGTCTCTCTGTCTCTCTGTCTCTCTGTCTCTCGTGTCTCTGTCTCTCTGTCTCTCGTGTCTCTCGTGTCTCTGTGTCTCTGTCTCTGTGTCTCTGTCTCTCTGTCTCTCTGTCTCTCTGTCTCTCTGTCTCTCTGTCTCTCTGTCTCTCTGTCTCTCGTGTCTCTGTGTCTCTGTCTCTCTGTCTCTCGTGTCTCTCGTGTCTCTGTGTCTCTGTCTCTGTGTCTCTGTCTCTCTGTCTCTCTGTCTCTCTGTCTCTCTGTCTCTCTGTCTCTCTGTCTCTCTATCTCTCTGTCTCTCTGTCTCTCGTGTCTCTGTGTCTCTGTCTCTCTGTCTCTCGTGTCTCTGTGTCTCTGTGTCTCTGTGTCTCTGTGTCTCTGTGTCT
Source organism: Oscheius myriophilus (assembly GCA_964057215.1). NCBI lineage: Eukaryota > Metazoa > Nematoda > Chromadorea > Rhabditida > Rhabditidae > Oscheius > Oscheius myriophilus. The sequence goes on from OZ059906.1 coordinate 25,029,133, forward strand.
CTGTGTCTCTGTGTCTCTGTGTCTCTCGTCTCTCTGTCTCTCTGTCTCTCTGTCTCTCTGTCTCTCTGTCTCTCTGTCTCTCTGTCTCTCTGTCTCTCTGTCTCTCGTGTCTCTGTCTCTCTGTCTCTCGTGTCTCTCGTGTCTCTGTGTCTCTGTCTCTGTGTCTCTGTCTCTCTGTCTCTCTGTCTCTCTGTCTCTCTGTCTCTCTGTCTCTCTGTCTCTCTGTCTCTCTATCTCTCTGTCTCTCTGTCTCTCTGTCTCTCTGTCTCTCTGTCTCTCTGTCTCTCTGTCTTTCTGTCTCTCGTGTCTCTCGTGTCTCTGTCTCTGTGTCTCTGTCTCTCTGTCTCTCTGTCTCTCGTGTCTCTGTCTCTCTGTCTCTCTGTCTCTCTGTCTGTCGTGTCTCTGTCTCTCTGTCTCTCTGTCTCTCTGTCCCTCTGTATATCTGTCTCTCTGTCTCTCTGTCCCTCTGTCCCTCTGTCTCTCTGTCTCTCTGTCTCTCTGTCTCTCTGTCTCTCTGTCTCTCTGTCTCTCTGTCTCTCTGTCTCTCTGTCTCTCGTGTCTCTGTCTCTCTGTCTCTCGTGTCTCTGTCTCTCTGTCTTTCTGTCTCTCTGTCTCTCTGTCTCTCTGTCTCTCGGTCTCTCTGTCTCTCTGTCTCTCTGTCTCTCTGTCTCTCTGTCTCTCTGTCTCTGTGCCTGTGTGTTTCTGTGTTTCTGTGTCTCTCTGTCTCTCTGTCTCTCTGTCTCTCTGTCTCTTGTGTCTCTGTGTCTCTGTCTCTCTGTCTCTCGTGTCTCTGTCTCTGTGTCTCTGTGTCTCTGTGTCTCTGTGTCTCTGTGTCTTTGTGTCTCTGTGTCTCTGTGTCTCTGTGTCTCTGTGTCTTTGTGTCTCTCGTCTCTCTGTCTCTCTGTCTCTCTGTCTGTCGTGTCTCTGTCTCTCTGTCTCTCTGTCTCTCTGTCTCTCTGTCTCTCTGTCCCTCTGTATATCTGTCTCTCTGTCTCTCTGTCTCTCTGTCCCTCTGTCCCTCTGTCTCTCTGTCTCTCTGTCTCTCTGTCTCTGTCTCTATGTCTCTCTGTCTCTCTGTCTCTCTGTCTCTCTATCTCTCTGTCTCTCTGTCTTTCTGTCTCTCTGTCTTTCTGTCTCTCTGTCTCTCGTGTCTCTGTGTCTCTGTCTCTCTGTCTGTCGTGTATCTGTCTCTGTGTCTCTGTGTCTCTGTGTCTCTGTGTCTCTGTATCTCTGTGTCTCTGTGTCTCTGTCTCTCTGTCTCTCGTGTCTCTGTCTCTCTGTCTCTCGTGTCTCTGTCTCTCTGTCTCTGTGTCTCTGTGTCTCTGTCTCTCTGTCTCTCTGTCTTTCTGTCTCTCTGTCTCTCTTTCTCTCTGTCTCTCTGTCTCTCTGTCTCTCTGTCTCTGTGTCTCTGTGTCTCTGTGTCTCTGTGTCTCTGTGTTTCTGTGTTTCTGTGTCTCTGTGTCTCTGTGTCTCTGTGTCTCTGTGTCTCTCTGTCTCTCTGTCTCTCTGTATCTCTGTCTCTCTGTCTCTATGTCTCTCTGTCTCTCTGTCTCTCTGTCTCTCTGTCTCTCGTGTCTCTGTGTCTCTGTCTCTCTGTCTCTCGTGTCTCTGTCTCTCTGTCTCTCTGTCTCTGTGTCTCTGTCTCTCTGTGTCTCTGTGTCTCTGTCTCTCTGTCTCTCTGTCTCTCTGTCTCTGTGTCTCTGTGTCTCTGTGTCTCTGTGTATCTGTGTCTCTCTGTCTCTAAGTCTCTCTGTCTCTCTGTCTGTCGTGTCTCTGTCTCTCTGTCTCTCTGTCTCTGTGTTTCTGTGTCTCTGTGTCTCTGTGTCTCTGTGTTTCTGTGTCCCTGTGTCTCTGTGTCTCTGTGTCTCTGTGTCTCTCGTCTCTCTGTCTCTCTGTATCTCTGTCTCTCTGTCTCTCTGTCTTTCTGTCTATCTGTCTCTCTGTCTCTCTGTCTGTCGTGTCTCTGTCCCTCTGTCTCTCTGTCTCTATGTCTCTCTGTCTCTCTGTCTCTCTGTCTCTCTGTCTCTCATGTCTCTTTGTCTCTGTCTCTCTGTCTCTCGTGTCTCTGTCTCTCGTGTCTCTGTCTCTGTCTCTGGTAAATGCCGCAGAGGCCGAGGAAAACAAACAGCGGCTTCTTCTCTCGGAGTTCCGAAGCGAACGAGAGCCCACTCGGATCAAGAACGAGACACTGGAGGAAGAGAACAAGGTACTCCAGGCACGCCTGGAAAGTCTGGCCTGCCTCTGGATTCAGCACCCCGCCACGCTGGCTAGGTTGGCTGACATGCTGGCCGGAGCCAGCAAGGAGCTTTCCCTAATGGGGGGACGTTGGCCGCCTGTAAGGAGGCGGGGGACGCTGTGAGGCGGACCCCGCGGCAGGTGGCCAAATCCCTGCCCCGAGGCAGACGCTCGGGAGTGCCGGCAAGCTCGGCTGCCTCGGCCGGCCCGGCTGCTTCGACATCAACCGCTCCCAAGGAGACCGAGGAGGTCACTTCATTGGACTGAATCCACCTGCCGTCTCCCTCTCGTATGCCGCTGTTCTGTTGCTCTGTGAAGAAGGCTCTGTCCTTGTGAGGAGGAGGAGTTTTCGTTATGTGAGATGTTATGAACCAAATAAAGTTGCTGTGAATCCCTTGTGTACTGTTCTGATATGATGGGGCTTTTACTTTCACCCTACGTTATAATACAACCGCAGTGCCATTGCTAACTTTTATACAATTGTCATTCACCCCTCCTACCTTTAGATTCCGTGAATGCTATGAAGTTAGTCGGCCGAAGCGATATTTAGGTTTTTTTTTGTTAATGTGGCACTAAGCTATTATTTTAATTTTAATTGTTTTAGCACAGTTTGTAACGTCATTCGTATGCTTGCGTCATTTATGTCGTGAATAAAGGTCAGGGGGGGGGGGGGTAGAATTTTGACAGATTTCAGGCGAATTCCGCGGATGTCAGCGAAATTCAACCTGCCTGGTTCGGGGGAATTCAACGGATTTAGGCGGAATTTATTATGGCACAAGATATTCCAAAACGAAGCAGGTTGAATTCCGCAAACGAGTGCCTGAGCTCAGGCATGCCTTTTTCAAAAAGCACTTTCTTCCGATTTCATAAAAACTTAAAATTTAAATTCCAAGTTTTTGTTCAGTTATTGAATTTGTTTTCGTTTAGATAGTTTTATTAATTAGCGGCCTGGCGAACCGCTGAAAACCTCTGCCTGGAGAAAATAACCCTCGACTTCCCTCTCTCCTCCACACATCTCCATCTCGGGTCACCTGTAGCGCAAAAACCTCGAATCCCCCCTGACCTGTCCTTCCCTATTTGTCCTGTTCTTTTGTCGTGTTGCTCTTTTGTTTTGTTTCTTGTTACACTTTCCGTTGGATAAAGTATATTTGAGATGTGCTGTGTGTGTGTGTATGTGTGTGTGTGTGTGTGTGTGTGTGTGTGTGCTTCACAGCTCCATCCCACCCCAAGACTTAAGCTCGATCGAGACTTCCAGGTCCTACAAAAATCTCGCGGTATATTCCTCTTCTTCACCTGTTCCAGATCGCTTGAAAACGTACCGTCAGCTCACACCACCTCATCAAACGACTACCGCTCAAAATGGTTTTTGTCCTGCCACCCTTTCCTCCTCGCGTTTTACACACAAAAGCCTCACGTTCTTGGTTTACCTAAGGCACGCCAGGGACGGGAGGTCTATGTATGAAATATACTTGGCCAACATCCGCCAGTCGCGGCGACGTGGTGCCGCAATTTGACTCTTACCCAATTTTTGTAAAGGGAGGGGACATCTGTTAAGCGTGTCTGCTTAGATCACTACCTATCCAACTGCCCATACGGCAAGAAGTGCGTGTCCCAAGAAGAAACCCCACCATCCCAGAGTAAAACAGTGGAGGAAATCGGCGACACCGATAAACAAATTCAGGTTAAGAAAAATAAAGACCGCTCAAAAAATTTAACGTTAAAAATCTAAGGACCGCTAAATAAATATAGAACGCCAATCTTAAAGGGGAAGGACCTCGTAAATTCAAATCTTTGTAATAACAACTTCATTGAATAGATACCGTTGCCACGATTCCGAAACATACCCCTTTTATATGTTTTGGACTGCAACCGGCGCAGGTGTACACGGCCGAACAATGCAAAGAGTGCAGGTGTACACGGCAGAGAAAGGCGAGAGAGCGCGGGGACAAGGGAGACGCAGAATTGCGCGCTATTCAAACGATAGTTTCGGCTAAACTTCAGGAGCGCCTAATTTGGTTCATTTTGCTCCAAAAATAAAAAAGGGGACACTTTTCTGAATCAGAAGAATGAGATCTATTCATTTATCACAAGTCCAGAAAATATTTTTTTACGCGGTCCTTCCCCTTTAAGGACCGGGATATTGTTTAAGGACCACTGAGAATTAAATTGGCCGCGGAAAATCATAAAAACCGGTTTTTTTTAAATCCCAATGAAAAAAAACCCCAAAAAACAACGTACAAATTGTTAACCGTTGAAAACAAGAAACAATGAGTTTTTATAAAAAAAAATTTAAAATCCTTGAAAAAACATTAAAAATTACGGTATGGTAACCACGTACGCCATTTTTGGTCAGACGTCGGGTTACTGTAAGCACTTGGACCTTGTAGATTTACGACCCATACCGACCAATACTAACCCCGTATGGAACATGTCGGTTCCGCTAGTGCCCTGGAATGTCGTATTTTGCGGATTTTCTCAAATCTAAGGTGGGGGTTTGGACCAATTTTCACTTTTTCTTTTTCAGATTCAGTCCTACAGAAGTAATTCTTTTGATTCTCTTCTTTCTGACCATTTACACCTTTCTTTTGGTCGGCCTCGGTGCGAATTCCGCCGTTTTCTGCAGCAGTCCGGGCAAGTGACGTGAGGGTGAGTTTTTCTGTTTTATCACGGCGTTTTCTGGGATAAAAATGTGAGTTTTTGCCATTGGAATTGGTTTTTATTCGAAAATTATAAAGGTTCAAATCTTGAATTTTTAGTGCTAGTTAGCTGGAAACGTTTTTTTCTGTCATGGCGGTTCCAGACACTGGAATCGTCTTTAAAGGTCTAATTGCGTTCGGGTCTCGTTTTGAAAATGAAATCCCAGTCTTTTGCCAGCTTCAGGCCGCTAGGCGAACGAATAGGCCACTTTGGGGTAATCTAAGGCCGCATATGGTCCCCATATCGCCCTTTCGGCTGTTGTTTCTTATAGAAGATCCTTTAAAGTAACCTAAGGCCGCTTAAGTTCATTATAGGCCGTTTCTCAAGGTTTGGCCGCTTAGTACCCTTGCCACGGTATCGTGCAGCCATAGGCCGCTTATGCACCGACTTTGGGCAACCGAAGGCCGCATGTGTCAACCTCAAAGGGCCCACTGCGGCGCTTATTATTAAATATCCGCGTTTTTCTACCACACGCGCCTCTTCTTTCTTAAAAGTGGGTTTTTGTGATCGTGAGCCGCTTTTGGCAACCTACGGCCGCTTATGACCTCCGACCGCCGTATCATGTTTTCGGCAACCTTAGACCGCTTCTGCTTACCTATTACCGCCTTTAACCGTTTCCAGAATATTTAAGTCTGGTAACCTAAGACCGCTTCTAATATCTTAGTCCGCTTCTGACAACCTAGTCCACCTTCAACCGCTTCCGGTATCCTTAGGCCGCTTGTTTTTTTCTGCCAATCTTTGGCAGTTCTCCCCTTGAAACACCTCGTTTTTCAGGTCTCTGGAGTCGAATTCGTCTGGTCTCATTCCATCTTCGAAGCCTTCGATTTCAGGTAAGATCTTAGGTTTTTTTTAATCCTACCCACATTTTTTCAGTCTTTGCTGAATCACCTCTTTTCTCCCCATTTTCCTGGAGCCATTGCCTGATTCTCCCTCTCCGTCGGCCTCACTTTCCTTCAGGAGCTCCGGAAGCAAGGGAATTTGGTGGATTCCCCCGAAAAGGCCTTGTGGTTCGTTTCAAAACTAGAGTTGTTTTAAGTGGCTTAGGGCATTTGGCGGCCTATGGCTGGTATGAGCGGCACTAGGACAGAGCCAAACGGCATAAGGTTCAAATTTGACTTAAATGGTCTCTAAGCGGCCTTAGGCTGACCTAACATGGGTAGTCGTTTGGGTCTGGGTGGCCAAATCAAACGAGACCCACAAATTTGCATAGCCTATCCCATGGGTATTAAGGGATAGAAGTCCAAATTTGCTGTGCGTTCACCATATTCGGGAAAATCGCATTTCAAAATTGAGGTTTTAGCGTACTGGGCGCCGCGGTCGTATATAGCGGCTGCGACGGCCAACTGTAAGCAGTGGTCCGGTGGCCAAGTGGTGAGGGCGCCGGTCTGTCGCCCTGGAGCTAACTAGATCGAATCCCGGTATGCCTAATTTTCTTTTGCTTGTTAAGTTTTACATGTTTTCGAGTTTTGAGATTTTTTCCAAGTTTTCAATAAAAAAAATTTTTTTTTTGTTGAAAAACGTCGTAGCTGTTCTGCCGCAAGGGTATCTGAATGTGGTGTAATAACAAGTCAATAACCGTAATTATTCAAAATATCTTTTCTGGACACTTAACCTCTTATGAAAAAAAAGTAGTCAAAAAAGTTTTTTTTTTGAAAACTTGGAAAAAATCTCAAAACTCGAAAACATGTAAAACTTAACAAGCAAAAGAAAATTAGGCATACCGGGATTCGATCTAGTTAGCTCCAGGGCGACAGACCGGCGCCCTCACCACTTGGCCACCGGACCACTGCTTACAGTTTGCCGCCGCAGCCGCTATATACGACCGCGGCGCCCAGTACGCTAAAACCTCAATTTTGAAATGCGATTTTCCCGAATATGGTGAACGCACAGCAAATTTGGATTTCTATCCCTTAATACCCATGGGATAGACTATACAAATTTGTGGGTCTCGTTTGATTTGACCACCCAGACCCAAACGACTACCCATGTAAGTGGTCTCTAAGCGGGCTTGAATTTATTTTTAGCGGCCTGAGGCTGGCTTGAGTTTGCTTTTAGCGTCAACTCGGGCCACTTTGGTTTATATACCTTCCTATTCAACCTCAGGCCGCGTAAGTCAAATACATACCGCCTAGATCAACTTCAAACCGCATAGGGGGGATTACAGACCGCCTAAGTCACTTTCAGGCCACCTTGGGCAATTAGATGCCGCCTTGGTGAACCTCAGGTAGCCTCGGCCAATAGTTCCAACCGGCCTTATGCGGCCAAAAATCAAACTATGCGGGCTGACTGTGCGGCTGACTGCATTGGTGCGGCCAAAAATCAAACTATGCGGGCTGACTATGCGGGCCCGCATAGTTTGATTTTTGGCCGCACTAAGGCCGGTTGGAACTATTGGCGACCGCTTCGCTCAACCTCAGGCCGCTCTAAGTCAATCTAAGTCCGCTTCTTTTAGTATCTCGGATGAAGTCCTCCGTTTCCTGTGCCCTTCTCCCTTCTTCCAACGCCATTTCTGGGAAGTTCCGAAGGCCGGTTGTGTCCGGTCCTCTCCCTCCACCAGCCTCTTCCTTTCCAAGGTTTGTTGTACCTGAAAGTTAATTTCTTTTGTTTTTTTAGAACTCATCGACTTGGTAGCCCCTCGCCTACCGGAGCTGCATTTCGCCACCAGAAGCTTTGACATGTCGGATGGGTGGAGATGAGGAGGAACGGAAGGGTGTTATGTGAGAAGTACCGGATATAGAGGGTAGGGTTTATGCAACAGTAGGCCGCTTGGGCTACATTTCGGCCGCTTCGACCGCTCCTAGAAATCACAAATGTAGTATGGATTGGGTTCAGGCAATCATAGGCCGCTTTGACCTATTCCGGAAACCAACGACCGCTGGAATCGCTTCTGGCAACATGAGACTGCTTGGACCGCTCGTAAAAACCAAAGGCCGCTGGGAACGCTCTTGGCAACAAGCTTGGAGAATAATAGACCGCTTGGACCGATTGGCTTATATTTAGACAATAAAAGGCCGCTTTGACCGATTCTGGAAACCCAAAACCGCTCGAACCGCTTTTGCCAGCCATATGCCGCTTGAGTTGCATTTTGGCAACGTGTGGCCGCTTGGACCGCTCATTGAAACCAAAGGCCGCTTGGGGTACTTTTAGGTAATTTTTGCTGGCGCTCTTTTGGAAATCATAAACCGCTTGCTGCGTGCACCTCTTTTTTGGTAAAAGTAAAAGTTTTTTTGGTAAACAAAGGCGGCTTGGCCCTTTTTCTTCCAGCAGTCAAAGGCCGCGCGGGCGACTTAGAGCGGCCTGAGATTGAGCGAAGCGGTCGCCAATAGTTCTAACCGGCCTTATGCGGACCTAATGCGATCAAAAATCAAAATATGCGGGCTGAGGTTGACTTAGGCTACCTGGGGGTGATCTAGGCTTGTAATTTCAGTCTTAAGCTTCGGTTCAATTCACGCAACCGTCGGCCGCTTCAGCCCATTAATGGCAATCAAAGGCCGCTGCAACGTTTTTTTTGGGGGAAGAACTAAAGACCGCCTGTGACAATCACAGGCCGCCTAGACCCATATTTATTGATTTATCGATTTTTTCAGGCCACCCTCTCTTCAACAGCTCTTTCCAAGCTCCCATCCTGGTCCCCGTAAACGCCATCGCTTCTGACGATGAATACCTAAGTACTGTAGTATTTTTCCCTTCTGGAATATTTTCCCCTTTTTAGGGCCTCTCGAAGGAGCATTTTTTATTTTATGAGATTGCTTTATTATTCGAATTGACAGAAGAACAGTGGGTTACAGTACGCTGGGGCCACGTGGAACCAGGGTTACGGTATCGGAAGGGCGCCGGAATTCCTGCCGAACAGTGCGGAACTGGCAGCTGAGGCGGATACTGGTTGGCAATATTGGTAAGTTACAGTACCCATTCTAGCGGATACGGTACTGGGATTATGGTAGTACTGTAACAATTATTCACAGAATAAAATTACGGTAGTGTCTGGGCCCCGGTTACGAAAATTTCAATTAAGTTATAATGGATTACGGTAATTACGGTTACACGGGTTACGGTAGTTGCAATATCCTACGGATTACGGTAGCTTTTTGTAATAACGGAGCACTGTCGTTTTGCCTTATCATACGGGTTATTGTAGTTTTGCGCCATATCCTATTGTATTTGAGAGGTCAACATTTCTATGGACCTTTACTACGGATTACAGTAGCTTCCTACCGTATTCGTCGGGTATATTTACGCTATATCATGGGTTACGGTATTCATTTAACTTGGGTACTGTATCGGTCGCGTATATGTAGGTTACGGTAACTTGTAGGTTCAGTTACGGTCATTTCAGCCAGAGAAATGCAGAGAGAGGCAGAGACACGCACAGAGAGAGAGAGGGGGGGAAGAGACAGACAGACAGACAGACAGAAAGAGACATGTGTATTGGCAATTTCCAAAGTTGTTGGAAGAAAAGGAAATTAGCATGTCTTCTCGGGCCGTTTTTCTAGAAACCTCGTTTCTGTCATATTCTAATAATTAGAATGCCTAGATATTTGCATCCCAATCCTCTACAAAACCCACGCAGCAGAGCGAAAAATTCATTTCAGTCCGACCTCCAGCCCAGGAAGGTCTGTTCATTCCCTTCTCCGTTGTTCTTCCATTGCTCATCGTAATGCCTCGAACTCCAGGACGCCGTTCGTTTTTCCCTCCGAACTTACCTTTATTCTTCTTTAGTGCGACGCACCACCGAGCTGCAAGGGCTGATCGTCCGCCCGGATCCCCGTCGTCGTCGCCGCCAGCCGACTGCTCCCCGCCAACCGTCTCCAGCTGTGGCTCCTCCGTCTCCTGGCCGAACGCCCCTCCGTGGTGCCCGTTCCCCTGCCCAGAACCGTGAGTACCACCCCTCTCCACTTCACATCTCTTTGCATTCTCTTTTCTCTCCCATCTGGGTAATCCTCCATGCTCCTCTGTGTTTTTTTTTGTGCCGCAATATTCTTGCGATTACCAAAACCATAAAGTTGGGAAAGCTTTGCACCGAAACCCCAGTACAACGCATGCTTCCGTGGAATTGATTGCCAACCGGAAATGATGCTATTCTAATGCTGTGATTCACCGGTTATGCTGATTTCTGCTGCCACGAGCACCGGCCGGGCAAAAAAGTTGCCGAGCTGCCACGATCCCAAGGCGGTGCATAGCGCAATGGTAACAGTGTATCTTGATAGTAGCGAGGTTATTGGTTCGAAGTCGAAGTGCACATAGAAGCGTTTAACTTATGCATTGTTTTTGTTAAAAGGCAATCAGGGTTAAAGCGTTTACTCCATAACTGGGCAACCAACCGCGGGGGTCCATTTTGCGATAGCCCCTTCAATTATCGGAAAAATCAAAAGTATGCGACGGGCCTCCTTCTTTAACAGATTTTGCCGAAAACCAAAAATTGCGACGCCCCCTACCGCCGCTTGTGGCGGAGCTTGGCAATGTATGGTTTACTCTAAGGCTGACATTTAGAAAACCAGAGCTCAAAATTTTTAAATTCACGTTCGAAAAGCTTCCGAAACGTTTATTTTTTGAGTTTAGAGCGTGAACTTTGGACTTTTTGTGATGACTCCGCGATTAATAGTATTCTAATATTGTTCTATTCATTTTTCCAAGACCGATTTCTTTTTCCCTTTTCGCGATACAAGCTTGAAGCCAGACTAACCGATGCGAATCGAAAATGATTTTAATCCCGCGATTGACTTGTTCTGTTCTATCGATTTCTGCTGCCACGAGTAACCCCCGCACATAAGCGAGCCGCGCTGGCAAATCCCCCAGGTGCAGGCGTAGCGCAATGGTAACAGCGCAACTTTGTAACAGTGAGGTTTTTGGTTCGATGCCGGGTATTTTTTATTGTTTCGCTTTTTAGGTATTTGCTTTAAAACAACTAAACTAAACCGCAAAGTGCACCAAGAAGCTTTTAAGTTGCGCGTTGTTAATGTTAAAAGGAAAGCCAATTTTAAGATTCCCATGAGAAAAGTTTCTGAACGCTTCATTCTTTAGGGTGTTGGATTTTTTTGGGGTTTTGAGGGTTGAACAAATCCCAAATTCTGTTTTTTCCTTATTTATTTTTCTTTTCAGGCGTCGTCGAGCTCAGAAACATCGAACGCATTTACGCCCGCCCTGCTCCGTCGACCTTTGATTTCACGCCCTTCAGGCCTGGTTAGCAGCTTTACGAGCTGGAAATCAACCCTTTGTTTTCAGTGCCGCAGGGAATTCGGAAGAGGCTTCAGAAGACCGCCCATCGGCCGGCGCTCCAGGCTTTCTCCCCCGACACCACTGCCATCGAGGCCTCAACTTCCTCATACAAGACAGCCATCTCACCATCGCCTGTCGTTTGTGAGTACCATTCTGTTCAACTTTATTTGTAGTTTAAACCAATCTTGTAGTCTCAACCATTTTTTCAGCCGCTCAATCCGTGCTCTCCGTCGGACAGCTCTCAGCTGATGTCAGCCGTCACCGACTCGTCTCTTCCAGTTCCTCGAGCAGCAGAGTCACACAGCACAGTGAGTTTACTTTTCACCGTTGCAACCCCTTTAGCAAACGTTCTTTTGATCATTTGATTGCAGGGAGTTTCGCGGAAGTCGCTGGAGGCTCACCTCCTCCTTCACCGCCAACGCCCAGCTACAACGATGTCTTCCCTCCTTTGCCTTCACCGCACTCGGATGTTCAGAGGAGGCTGGTGGAATACACGGATTCCTCAGATACGGATACTGAAGGTATGTTTCAAATCACCCAAAAATCCATGAAGAAAATTTGCGAGTCTTTCTTCCCTATGAGCGCATTCACTCAAAGATCCTTGTATCTAGTGCTATTTCACATTTCTCACGAAAATGTATTTTGGATACCTAATTTTCCCAGCTGATCCACTTTAATTCTTCAAATTGCCGTTACTTAAACTTGAGGCCTTGGGCCGCCATAGGCCGCTTCGCGGTCTTTTGCTCGCGCACGTGTGAAAAGGCGGACGACCAGGGGGCTTTAGCTAGACTGTTAGATTATCACCTAAATGTCGCTGAGTTTTTGTTGGAAACAGGCTATAGCTGTAAGCAAGCATGGCCACGGGCCGGCCCGCTTAGTTTTTCTCATACTTGGCTGTAAGCAAACGAACATCTGCGATTAAAACCGCTTTTTCTGTGTGATCTTTTTAATTTCGTTGACAGTTACGGCGCGATTTCGCTGCGAAACACTAAGTTTTATCGAATAAATTTTACTTCAACTGAGGGAATATACCGTAATATTTTTCAGCGTCTTCGGTTCGTCAAACCTCTTCACCAGGACAAGTGGCTCCTTCCACAGCAAGAAGTCCTTCGGAGAGAAGTACCAGCCCGACTTCCGTGTCAACAGCACGCAGCTTTTCGACTACCAGTGCCTCTAGGGCGAGGAGCCCTTCTCCAGATCGTCACAGAGGTATTCTTTGGAGATCATAAAAGAAAATGGGTCTTCGTACAAACTTCATCTGCGCCTGCTGCGATTTTGAAAGCGAAGGCTTTTTTCTTATTTCGCACCTTTCTAAAAATCGTTTATTGCTCTAATGTTGTCAATTATCGATTCTTTTGCATGGATTCTTTGCATTTTTGTTGCAAACTACATGGCGTAGAAAATGTTTTTGGTTTGTTTTTGCGTCAAACTGTTTTGCCGCAACTTGTGCCACTCTAAATTTTGCAACTGAATGACTTTGACTTTTTCGCTTCCCAAAACATCAACTGCATATATATTTGATGCCAAAAACCTCGCCACATGTCAATGTTTCGATGTGGGACCTAGTAATGCGTGCAATATAGGATACTCAGCCCGTGTACGCAGCTAAATCGGCCGAAGTAGATTCGGCGAGGAGTATAGCTGGGTGGACCCCAAATTTTGGCGCGACATTTTTCTGTTCGTAGTTAAACACTAAATTTTGTTTTGAAATTTCAGGAAATGCTAAGGCTTTACGTGCTTTACTCTATCTATGGATAACACTTTCAGTTCAATTGAAAAAAAGTGTTAGTCTTTTGCAAAGTTCTGGCACCCTTTCGCTGCGAGACCCCAAAACGCTATTTGGGCTTCAAGTTAGCTCTTTTTAGTAGTCAATTCTTTGAACTCCGCTGTTGTTTCTAAGTATCTTGGTATACGTTGAAAGTATAGAGCCACATTTAGTGTTAACGAGAGTCAGAACAATCTTGAATGTTTCAGTGGATGCTTCGTTGGAGGAGTATCGGCTACAAGGCCCACTCCTGAATACTTCTCGGAGACGATACGTAACGGATGGATTGGACACCAAAAGGTCGCCCCCACAAGGACTTCAAATTCCTCGTGGAATCGCGATTGGCTCTGGTGCGTCGAAACAATATCCTGATTATTAATCGATATTTTTAGCTCCCTGGCAACATTTATCGCCACAGCCGAAGACGTCGAATTCAACTGGTACCAGAACGGCAAGGTCCATGGCAAGGACTACTTCATCAAGGACGGCCCGTACGGCGTCACCAAGGTCCCCGAGTACGGCAAGGAGTTTCTCTCCTTCTTCATACCAAGGTATTCTTTGGAGAGCTTAAAGGATAATGGGTCCTCGGGCAAACATCTCCTGTCCCAGCTGTGATTTCGCGCAAGCCGAGGAAAAATAAACTCTTCTGCAAATTTTGAAAACAATCTTTTTAAAACGCTGTCTAAAAATCGATTATTGCCCTAGTTTGGTTTTTGCTGTCACATTGTTTTGCTGCAATTTTTCAATTGGTTCTCGCGCTCTTCGGCCGGCATAGGCCGCTTTGCGGTCTTTTGCTCGCACACGTGTGAAAAGGCGGACGACCAGGGGGCTTTAGCTAGACTGTTAGATTATCACCTAAATGTCGCTGAGTTTTTGTTGGAAACAGGCTATAGCTGTAAGCAAGCATGGCCACGGGCCGGCCCGCTTAGTTTTTCTCATACTTGGCTGTAAGCAAACGAACATCTGCGATTAAAACCGCTTTTTCTGTGTGATCTTTTTAATTTCGTTGACAGTTACGGCGCGATTTCGCTGCGAAACACTAAGTTTTATCGAATAAATTTTACTTCAACTGAGGGAATATACCGTAATATTTTTCAGCGTCTTCGGTTCGTCAAACCTCTTCACCAGGACAAGTGGCTCCTTCCACAGCAAGAAGTCCTTCGGAGAGAAGTACCAGCCCGACTTCCGTGTCAACAGCACGCAGCTTTTCGACTACCAGTGCCTCTAGGGCGAGGAGCCCTTCTCCAGATCGTCACAGAGGTATTCTTTGGAGATCATAAAAGAAAATGGGTCTTCGTACAAACTTCATCTGCGCCTGCTGCGATTTTGAAAGCGAAGGCTTTTTTCTTATTTCGCACCTTTCTAAAAATCGTTTATTGCTCTAATTTTGTCAATTATCGATTCTTTTTCCCGGAATCTTTGCATTTTTGTTGCAAACTACATGGCGTAGAAAACGTTTTGGACTTTTTAGATCAGAAAGGAAAATCGGACTTTGCTCAGCTCAAATTGTGTTGTTGCAATAATTTTGAATTTCCAAATTATGCGATCTTCGTTTTGACTTTCTGCGTTTCCAAAACTTTACATCAAATAACTTTTTTCACAACTGACTGCGGAACTGGCACAAACTTCCAAAACAGCGTTGATGCAGCAGTCGCGCGAGAGCCAGGCGGAAATAGTGTGCAAATCGCGCAGACGCAGAGAAAAAGGGACTTTTCAGCAGAAGCATGTTTGGTGCCACCCCCACAAGGAACAAACAGCATTGTTTTGCATTTTTATTTGGAACCGCGTGTTTTTTTTTTGAGTAAGGATTCCCTCCTCCCTGAAGTTTCAAAGCCTTGGTGGTCCATTTCATTGTTACGCAAAAGGTTTCTGCCCTTTCTGGCTGAAAACTTGAAACCTTTATTCTTTTTTTGCTGGGAATTTGACTATTAACGGAGTTAACGTGGTTTTATTGAGCAATCTCATTTGTTTTGGAAAATGTTTTTAAACTCGGAATTTGGAATAGATTAATACAGATGGTGACATAAATCCAGTCACTAGAAATGACATCATACTCAGTGAAATTGTCTGTTTTTAGGAGCAGCTGTGCCGATCGCTGCGCCGCTGCGGCTACCTAACCATTCCCGGTTCGCCCCAGCTAAGGACGTGAGACGGAATGCGCCGGAAGCAGCCTATCCCGGTTGGGGTATGTTTCACACAATTTCTTTTAACTTTACATTCATTTTTCAGATCTGAGCTATTTCATAGCATGTCAAGCCATTCGTACGTACTTCCTGCCCAAATTGGTCTTCGCGAGCAACCAATATCCGCCACTACTGCAGGGTGTCGACAGTTCTGAGTTCTCCAATCGCGTCTGTCTTCACAACTGCCACCGCAATTTCGGAAATCATATAGTTAGTTTTTTTAAACTTTTAATTCATTTTAAATTTTACAGGCTGTGCTGACTACACAAAATGTTGAAATCACTCACGGACCTGGGAAATTCGTGTACGAACTCGCCGATGTGAACAGGAGATTCTGGTAACGCTGATAGGCTGCTGATTAATTCTCTTTTTTCAGTAAGTGCTCTGCGGGTTACGATGTACCTATGTCAGTGGAATCCATCTGGAAGGTCGGTATATCAACAGCAACCTGCCCCACGTGTTGTACAGATTCCAGCAACGCCGACGTCGTGTTCAGAGCCTTGCAAGTGCCCCGGGTTTGTTTATGAATTCATGCTTTTACTGAAATTGTTGTTTAGGTGTACCTGGGAACGCTCTCCGACCTGGGATCCAATGAAAATGTCATTTCCTTGAGTCCTCCTGTGCTCCTTTCGTCTCTCGACACGCCCACCCAGATCCAAGTGAAGAACAAGAAAAACTACGAAGTGGAAGTGGTTGTAAGAAGTCGCAATCACAGTGTGAAGCCGCTTACCCTCTCGCTAGGAGGTGGTCATGTAGCTGACGTTCTATTCCAAAGGATCCACCTTCCAACCAGGGAGAGCTACGATGCAGTGATTTTCGTAGTTAACGATTGTGGACAAATTTCAGAGTACTCAGCCATGCTCACGGCCCCTTGAATGATATTATGTGTTCAATAGTCAATAAAGTTTTATTCTCACTGTTTGAAGAATTTTGCGAAAAGAAAGTACTACAAACAGAGAGAGAGAGAGAGACAATTGATTCGAATTTGAAATCTCTGTCTCTCTGTCTGACGTGAGGTAAGGTGGTCGTTTGCCACGCGATTCTTTTGTCACTTGCACCAAAATGTGGATACGACTGGGTGCAAACGGCACAGTTATCGAAAATTTATCCTTTTTGTTCTTGTTCCGTTTCTTGTTACACTTTCCTTTCGGATAAAGTATATATATATATATATATAAATGCACCCGCCCCCATCTCCTATTTGTGCCCACTGCCTTGTTTTTTTTTAATTGGCATTATTTCCAAAAACGTAAACTGATTTAAAATGGGGTTTTATTAAATTAAAAATTTAAACTTTAAAAATTTGCGAATTCGAAATTAATTTCGAAATCTCATAACTTCCCGCGTTTATGAATCGTAAGGGTATTCCAATCAAGACCATTGCTACAGTAATCGCCACGCGGGCGTTTTTACCGAAAATCCGGGCATTCCCCAACTTTTCGTCGTAAATTCCGGGTTTCGGTTACTTTTTGCGTGTTTGCATATTGTTTTTTGTTGATTTGCATACAGAAATTATCAATAAGTAGTGGGGTTATGGCCATATTAGTCATTTTTTCTTCTCCTGCCCCCGGCGAAGGTCAGTCTTCACTCTCTCCTATTTGTTCGCAAAACCGCTGATTTTTGTTGTTTTCTACTTGGTTTTCATGTTTCCAGTGCCAATTTTTGACAAATCTCGATTCAATTTCGTTTTTTTTATACCGATTTGTATTCCTTTTGTTTGTATAATGCTTCGTTTGTGGTTGCAAGCGTCTCAAATCACTGGTCATACCTTTCTTGTTCGTGATTTTCCTTCCCTGTTTCTCCAATTGTTTCCTACTTGTTTTGTTTTCGGAGATGTCTGGAGCTGGTGATCTCACTGCCTCGTTGGGCAAGCTCAGCATTGCTGAGCCGGTCATGACCGAGAACGCCCAGCCTGGAAATCTGGGAAAGGACTGCATAGTCGCAACGAACGTCTTCGGACTGGGAGTCAACGGCGACAGGACGATCTACATGTACGATGTAAAGGTCTACTGCATTCCGGCCGAGAACAAGGAGATCCTCTTCACCAAGAAGACCAAGGACGAGTGAGTTTTCTATTTTATTCGATTTCATCAATGTCGTTTCAGCTTCGTCGCTAACCAGAGGAAGGAACGCTGCGTTAGTGCCATCAAGTACCTCTACGAGAAGGAAAAGGACTTCTTCGGCGACGACAAGGCCTGCTGGTACGATGGCCAGAGCATCCTCTTCTCCGTGAAGAACTTCTTCGAAGGATCCGTCTTGGTATGTTCGGTTGGCATGTTTTTTTTTATCTCATTTTTTTGTAGAGCAAGACTTTCACTATTCCCGGCAAGAATGTGAGTGAGGAGCTCGATCCTCTAGAGGTCAAGTTCGAGGTGCAGCAGTCGGACAGAGTGGCGGTTGGTCATTTTATTTTTTTTGCCTTTAAAACCCCTATTTTTAGTTGACCCTGAGTCAGGAGACGGTCAGCAACAGCACCGCTAACCGCCAGCTCAACTCTAACAACCGGTTGATCAACCAGTTCATCGAGATCGCCATCAACCAGTTCGCGATCATGAACCCGTAGGTTTATTACTCTCGGCTTTTTTAATACGCATTTTTAGTGACCGCCACAAGTGCTTCGAGAACGGAAAAACCTTCATGTGCAAGCCCCACGAGGAAGGATTCACCGAGCGCGACTGCGTCGACGTCGAAGATGGCAAGCGCCTCATGGTCGGAACGCAGAAGAGTGTTCGCCAGATCGAGGGACCCCACGGCCGCGGATACAACCGTCGCTCGTCATCGATGGTGTGTTTTGTATTCAATTTGTTTAATTTTTGTTTATCTAGCCAAGAAAGCCGCCTTCCACGAGGTCATGCCCCACAAAATCTCGGGCGAAAACTTCGACAAGGAGATCCAGCAGCGATCTTGGGAAAAGATCCAGGGAGTTCTGAAGGGAGTGTCGGTGGAAACCACGCACCTCAAGAGGAACCGCTCTTTCCCCATCACCGGACTGTCCAAGCTCACCGCCATCACCAGCAGGTAGTCTCTTATCTGTTTTATGTATTTTTTGTTTAGTTTCGAGGACAAGGAGGGCAAGAAGCAGAACGTCTACGAGTATTACAAGAACAAGTACGACATCACCCTCAAGTGAGCAAATTTGTCGTTTATTGTTTATTAAAATTTGGTTTCAGGTACCCTCATGCCCCGCTCCTGATCACTCGCGAGAAGGGAAATCCTGTGACCTACCCGATGGAGCTGTGCCGCGTCACTCCTTTCACCCGTGTGACCATCCCTCAGCAGACACCTGACCAGAGTGCAAAGTCGACGAAGGAGTGCGCTGTTCCTCCCGGAACTCGGCAGCAGAACATCATGAAGGGTGCCAAGGCCCTGGGAGTGTTCCACCCGGAGAACCCCTACATCAAGAACGCCGGACTCTGCGTCTTTTCCAATATGAATGTGAGCTTAATTTCTATTTGTTGTGATAATATTTTTTATTTCAGGTCGCTGGACGTGTGCTCCCCAGCATCAAGACCGTCTACGGAGGCCGCTTCAAGGCCAATGTCGAAGAGGGCAAGTGGAGGACTGCTAGGACCAAGTACCTCGTGCCTGCGTCCTTGGACATCTGGGCCGTCTACTTGATCGTCGACCCCCGCCGCGACGAGTCTAACATGCTCAGGTTCGTTTACAAGGTTTTCAATTTGAATCTTGATGTTTCTAGGCCGTTCGCGGAGATGTTCTTCAAGGCGTGCCAGGGCAAGGGAATGCCCATCAAACCGCCGACGGACATCAAGCCTGTGCAGGAAGGCCAGCTCTACGGCGTGCTCAAGGACGCCGCCTCGCACAAGTGCAAGTTCGTCTTCGTCATCACGCCGGACTCCATCACCAGCGTGCACAGTAAGTTTCTTTCTATATCCTTATTTGTTTTTATTGTTTCATATTAACACGTTATTTTCAGAGAGCCTGAAACTTTGGGAGAGGGAGTTCCAGATGGTCATCCAGGACATGAAGGGGTCCAACTACGGCAAGGTCGTCCGCGAAAACAAGCACCTGACGCTGGTTGGTTGATTGTGTTTTATTTAAGCTATTATTCGTTTTTAGGAGAACGTGATCAACAAGACCAATCTCAAGCTCGGAGGCCTCAACTACGCCTTGAACCTCCAGGCATTCGGACCCGAGGCTGCTTCCTGGATCACCGATCGGAGGCTCATCATCGGAATCGGTATGAGCCATCCTGCCCCGGCGGCCTTCGTGGACGGATGCGAAGTGGCCTCCCCCACGGTTGTGGGTTACTCGGCCAACTTCAAGGCCAACCCGTTTGAGTTCGTCGGCGATTTCATTTTCCTGGAGGGAAAAAAGACGGACGTTAGTTTTCGGGGATTCAACTTTACATTTTCTTTTTGCAGACTCTTCCCGTCATGGAAGACATCCTGAGCAACGTCGTCGCCCAGTTCAAGGAGGCCCACGGAGGATCCACTCCCTCCGAGATCTTCATCTACCGGTCCGGAGTCGATGAAGGCAGCTTCGCCGCTATCCTCTCTCAGGAGATCCCCCAGCTGCGCGCCTCCCTCGCCCGCAAGGGCCTGTCCGACTTCAAGCTCATCTTCATCGTTGCTCAGAAGGAGCAGAATGTGCGCCTCATGAGGGACAAGGTTGGTTATACTGGATATTCTATTTTTTTTCTTGTTTCCCTGCACTCTGCAGCCGTTGTATTCATTGACTATTTATAGATTAACCCTGGTGACCGTGCGCCGCAACAGAACATTGCCCCGGGAACGGTCGTCGACAGCAGGATCTCCCACCCGTCGTTCAAGGAGATCTACCTCAATTCGCACACCACTCTGCAGGTAAGATTAGTTCTCATTTATTCTTCATCAGCGTTCTTTCAGGGATCTGCCTCCACGCCTCGTTACACTGTGCTGGTGGATGATGCCAAGTGCTCTATGAATGAGCTCGAAGGACTGACCTACAGCCTCGCCCACAATCACCAGATCGTCGCTCTTACGACCTCTCTGCCGGCTCCCGTCTACATCGCCAACCGCTACGCCGAGAGGGGCCGCAACGTCTACGCCGAGTACATGTCTTCTGGATCGGCCGCTGCCGCTGAAGTTGGCGATTGGAGGGCCATGACGGCCAAGCTGGGTTACAGCAAAACCCACATGTGCCAAGTTCGTGTTAACGCTTAATGGCCTCGCCCCTTTCCACCATGTATCTATTTATATTTCCCTTGGACGTTATTTAATGAATTTATTTTGATGAACTCGCTGTTTTTTGGGGGTTTCGATTCATTGGATGTAGAGGTCAAAATATTCTACACCTAGCCGGTTGTTTCATTTCCGTTCCAATTATGCAATGGGGTTTCATGTTTGACAATAATCAGTTTGTGGGGTTTGCTTATGTGATGCTTTGCTACTGTTGTAGGATTCCTTATCATAACAATTATTCTAATGAATCACACGGCCTTTCTGGACGGGAAGTAGGCGGTAATGGAAACGGCCGAGCCGCCGCGCGGCTCAAAAACAATTGAAATCGCAGAAATAGACTGCTCTTTCTTTATTTCACGGTTAAAACAAGTCTAATACAGCAAATAAAAGTGGCATAAGGTGAAAACCCAAGTAATAAATTCATTTTATGATAAAAAATCAGTGCCATTATAACCTAAATGGGGTCCCTTGGGTAAGAAAAAGACCTTATTTCTCTAATTTTTTGCGGTATACCGGTATATTTCGTTGAAATTACGACTCTGGTTTAATTTTCTTAATAAAATACCAAAAAATGTGGCAAAAATATGAAAAAATACACAATTTACAACAATCAACTTTCCCATGTCAACAGCATCATATTGAGCGACCGTAATCCCCGCAGGGGAAAATTTTGAATTCCCGCCAATGGTCCGTGGCCGGTACGCAATAACGGTGAACTTCCCAAATTGCGTAAAGCAGAAAGGTCGTGATCAGCACACTTAGGGATTGACAGGATTCCCCGTTCAGAAGGGGCCGGGCAGACTTTTTGTTTTGTCACGGCAGGATTCCGCGGATATTTTTCTGTGCGTACAGGTGATGCGGAGATTTCCGGAATACCGTATTCAAGATGAACCGCCCGTTTAGCAACCGGAAGAGGTTATTCGAGAGACGCCTACGGGGTTTTCGCGGAGGACACTCATCTAAGAAACATGGTAAAGGTTGAAACAAGAATTTAAAAAAAAAAAAAAACAAATTTCAACGCAGATTCATACACCTAACGATAAGCCTTTCGAATTCGTGTTTCTTTTAAAAGGAGGTCCATTCTATCTTCAACGGCTGGTGTCGTTGAGCCAATTCGACATACATCTCTAGACAGTTCACATAGGGAAACTTCGCGGAAGTCAAGACGCGCCCATTTAGCCGAAGATCACGATGTCATTTCTTCAAAATGTAAAAACCGCGCCGCAGTTTTCATACCCAGGGGCGTGGTTTTTGAAGGAGTACCGTACCAAGGACACGTCCCTTAAAACTTTCCTTCGAGAACGGGTGCCAAATCCATCATAACTTCCGCAGCTAGCTGCGATTCATTCCAATGGGAGGAGTGCACTCGGCCCTGTATGAAAAACCGGCGGGCCGCGGGCCGCGACCGCAACGCCTCTGGCGCCTCGGAATAATACATTTTTGGCTTATATTGTTGTAAAATTATATATTTTTATGCAATTGGTGAAGAATATGATAGAATAAGACATTTAAAATTATTAGAATTAAAGAAAAAGCCGAACCCGTCCTTAATTTAGACGAAAATCGGAACAATATGGTTTTGATGGTTTTCTGATGTCTTTGATAGTTAAATGTTAATTTTCTTTATTAAAACTAATGCTAAACCCATGTTTCTATCATATTCTTCACCAATCACATAAAAATATAAAATTTTACGAAAATGTAAGCCAAAACATTATTATTTCGAGGCGCCAAAGGCGTTGCGCGTCGCGGCCCGCCGGTTTTTCATAAAGGGCCGAGTGCACTCGCATATCGCCGTGAGCTGGTGTCGCTGAGCCTGCCGTTCACGACAATCGCAGGTTCGAATATCCCACTCGGCTTCTTTTGCGAGTAATGTGCCAATTTGAGGTTGGCGCCAGTAATCCTCCACAGCTAGTTCAATTTCGGCAATAGCTGGGATGGTAAATCTGAGCCCCATTTTGTAGGAAGCGGGCCGGCCCGGTCTCAAAACATTAATACAACAGTGTGTTAGCCAGGGACATTTGGCAAAATGCCAACCGATTTTCGTGGCGGGAGCCCGTTAGTTGACTGATTGTTTGGGCAGCATTCCTGGCTAAGTGCAGAAATTACTTTCTCAGACTGAAGATTGACAAAAGAAAGAAGACAATTTGCAAAGTAAAGAAAAGCCGATTTCGGTTTTGTAGTCAGTAGTTTTTGTCAACGAATATAAAAAAAACTATCCAATTTCGATCGGGCCGGCCCGACGAAATATGTGACCCAATCGGATCAAAGTCTGAACAAACTGAGGCATACCCCCTCCCAATTCTAACAGTTACAACAGAGACCACGATTTCATGTGCGTATAAAACTATATAAACTAACAGACAGCACAACACACTGTGGGCGTGGTCACACACAAACAACAACAAAGGGTCACCACCACCACCGGAAGGAGGGAACAAAGAGGTGGTACACGTTGTTACACAAAATGAAAAGAGAGAAATGTCGGGAGGAAACGCGTAGGAGAGTCGGTGTTTTTTTTTGTATTTTGGTGGAAAATAATTAGGTCTTCTTCAGCTGCCTCAGTTGTTCGGGTCGTAGGTGGGCGAGCTGGGGCTGTACGTGGGCGACGACGGCGAGTACTGAAAGAGGGAGGGTTAGAGAGAGAGAGATAGGAGAGATAAGAGAGAGAAAAAAAGTTACCTGCGGAGAACTCGGCGAGTACTGCGGCGAGGTGGGACTGTAGTTCGGCGACGAGGGAGAGTACTGAAACAATCGTATGAATTAAGGTTACTGTAGCCATTAATTTTACTGTAAAAAGGTAGAAAACAAAATCAACTTACCGCCGGAGAGCCGCTGCCGTGTCCCGGAGTGTAGGCTCCACTGCCGCTCATTCCAGAACTGCCCGGAGTGTAGGTGGGGGAGCTGGGCGAGTACTGAAAAAGATTTTTTTCGCGTCGGTACCCCTTTTCGGGTTCGAAATCGATTTACACATGTGTTTTTAAGCGATGACAACTATTTTTAATGGCATCAACGGTTACTTCTTACTCCGATTCAATATAAAGATATTAATTTGTATTCCTACCCTAAACTATACCCCTCGCCAATTCTACGTCGACTGAAAATGGGCCACGCCCCTTTTGTAGCCGAATATTTTGATGTAATAATGGGAAATTTGAATAACGACATCAGAATAATCTCACTCATCTCTAAGAATCGCAGAAGTAGGATTGGCGGTCACTATACAAAACTGGCGTCTCCGAAAAAGGATATGACGTCGCTACCGGTCGCATGGTTATAGTTTTATTAAAACTTTTTGGGTTAATTGCGTCAAAAGTTTGATGATTCAATTGTCATAATGACGTCATTGCGGGCTCTATTGACACCCGACTGGCACGAAATACTGCAAACCACCCCAAAGTATAGAATTTATTACAAAAAAAAGGGATGCCATACTTGGACACGTGGTGTTTGTGCGACTTTGATTTTAGGAGTTACTTTGTATGGGAACCTTGTAAACATGGGGAAACTTGGTTTTTGAGGCATAACTCCTTTTGGAGACCCTACTTTGTGAACCCTCTGTGTCGGAATTGGGGTGCACCAGATGTAGGACAAACTTTTGCCTATTCCAGAATGTTACAAAAATCCTATTGGGACGTTTTGAGCTAAAATTGAAACTTCAAATGGAATAGCGTGTCAGCTGGTCATTAATGCCAAAAGAATCGAATCGAAGGGGTGGAATAGCATTTTTTGGCAGTTTGCCAGTTGTGCCAATAGAATTGAATCGAAGATATGTCACTAGAATCTACGAACCTGGGGACTCGACGGAGTGTAGACGGGCGAAGTGGGCGAGTACTGCGGCGACGACGGCGAATAGGACGGCGACGCGTCTCCCCGCGGAGAGCTCGGCGAGTACTGAGGCGATGACGGGGAGTACTGCGGAGAGCTGGGAGAGTACTGCGGCGAAGTAGGACTGTAGGTCGGCGAAGTTGGAGAGTACGTGGGAGAGGTCGGCGAGTACCTGAAAAACCACATTAAGCGTTTATTTGGAGAAACTTCTCAAACTATTTGCCACAGGCGACTAAAAACCGAATTCTGGGCACATTTAAACATAGTTCTCACGGGCCGACTTGAAAAAATCTTCGGCCCGTCTACTCGGATCATACTTGGCCAACCTTCGCGAGCCGCGGCAGTCGGGAGGGTCGAAATTTGACGCTTACCCACTTTTTGAAAGGGGAGGGGGCGCACCGAAAACTTTAAAAGGTGTTTTCTAATTGAGGGAGCCGTCGCAAAATACACCCATGCGGTACGTTGGCCATGTGTGACTCGGACCACCAAGTGAAACTGTCACCCACACGACCAAGGTTCTATCCCGGGACCCTTTATTTTTGCTAACTTAAAATTAGTTTAAATGTGTAATAGAAGTATTATGAAAGTGTCTGCGGGGTTTGAAAAATTTGACGTGACCAAAAAACGATTTAAAGAATTTTAAATTTGACAAGTTAACAAACCGGACCGGGCCGACACTTTTCTCGGTCCGCTTCGGCCCTTCTTTTGAGAACTATGCATTTAAAGGTGTTACCTCGGACTCGAAGGACTGTAGCCGCCGCCACCGTAGCTGGGACTCGTCGGACTGTAGGTGGGAGACGTCGGCGAATACGTAGGAGAGGTGGGAGAGTACCTGGAAGGATTACTAATTGGACGGGGTAATATAAATTCTGAAGAAATTTCAAAGCACCACCGGTTCGGTTAGAAACCGGAGAAGCAAAAAGTGAATCAGCGGTTCAGCCAGTACAGTGAGCGGCAAAACAGTCAAAAATCCAAACAATTAAAAAAAAAACTAACGTGGGACTCGTAGGGCTGTAGTTCGGCGACGTGGGCGAGTAGCGCGGGCTGCTCGGCGAATATCCGGGAGAGGTGGGAGAGTAGGACGGTGAGGTCGGCGAATAGCTCGGAGACGTCGGGCTGTAGCTGGGAGAGGTCGGCGAATACGACGGCGAAGTGGGAGAGTAGGAAGGAGACGTCGGGGAGTAGTCTGAAAAAAAAATGAGATTGTGATGTTTGAATACCGAAATAGCGTTTAAAAATAAGAATTTAAAAAAAAAGATTTTTTAAACCAAAAGCCTGCATTTGTTCAAATTGTGTAATTCGTTTTGAGCGATACGACATTTCTATTGACCACGGTTTAAATTCATAAGTTTCATAGTTTTCTTTATTTAAAAAAAACTAATTATAAAAGCAATCCCTAACGCACCAAATGGAAAGAGTCGGCAATTTAAAGGACTATTCTGACATCTTCAATTTAAACTATCCGTTTCTATTTCTTGCAAACAAAGTAGATTGTGGGTCCCGCCGCGATTACACGTACATTTCTCTGCGTTTGACAAGGTTACACACATTTTTTTAAAACTTCCATCCGTAATACAACCAGACAGTCATTTAGGGAAAATGCTGCACTCAGGGCGTAGAATTGGGATTTCATTCGACGTATAACCCAAAATGGAATACGCAACACAGCGAAACATTGGAACTCGATGATGAACCCTACGCCTGTCAGTTGACGGACCCACCCTCAACTCTTGGCTGTCATAACTGAATGGAACAAAAATAGTGCCTAATTCATCTTGACCATTGCATTTTTGGGGCCTCTACCCCCTTTAAACTGGGGTAAGCCGGCAATACCCTCCGGAGGTAAAAAACTAGCATCGTCAAGTCGTAAGGGTTCAGTTTTGTTATTTTCAAGCAAAAAAGTCATTTTAAGCGATTTCCAATCGAAGGCAACAAAAACTCACTCGGACTGGCCGGCGAGTAGCTGGGCGAAGTCGGCGAGTACGACGGCGACGTGGGCGAATACGCGGGAGACGTCGGCGAGTAGCCGGGACTCTGCGGTCCGAACGGGTTCGGGCTTGTCGGCGAGAACGGCGACATGCCGCCAAAGTTGCCGCGGGGCGTGCCGGCCGGCGACATTCCTCCCAAGTTGTCTCCTGGCGAGCCAGGCGACCAGCCTCCGTCTCTGAAATCGATTTTTAAACAAAAAAAAGCTAAAAAGAAAGAAAATGAAGAAAAAAGAACTAACCCTCCATATCCGGGCGACATTCCGCTCTCCGAGTGCCCAGAAGGCGAGAATCCGGCAGCGGCCGGCGTCATTCCACTCGACGGAGACCAGGCTCCTCCCTGAAGGTAGCCAGGAGTGGCACCACCGCCTCCAGCAGACCAAGGAGTGGCCGAAGGAGACATGGAAGAGCTAAAAAAACAATATTTAATTTGTTTTATAACAAAAATATAAGAACTTGGAAGAAAACCGAACCTTGCAGGACTTTGAGCTCCGAAGAAGTTGTGACTGCCCACACCGCCGGCGAGGTTCGACGGGATCTCCATTCCGAATTTGCACTTCTCCGAGTCGAGCACCAAGTCGAAGCAACCGGTTCCAGCCTTGGCCAACTGGCCCAACATGATGTTTTCGGAGACTCCTGAAAAAGAAATCATAATGAAGGAAATAGGACTTTCAGTTGAGCCCCCCACTATTCAGTTGAGCTCCCTCCCAGAAGCACTCGCTCGATTTAGCCCCCCCCCCTCCCGATCCGGCAATTCCATTTAGCAGGATTTTTTCATAGTTCTCACGAAAAGGGCCGGACCGCGGGCGAGAAAAAGGTCAGCACGGCCCGGGTTTTAAAATTGTCAAATAAAAATTCCTTTAAAACGATATTTCAGAAAATTTCAATTTTTTAAAACCGAAACTCTTTCACAATATTTTTATCACATATTTGACTTGGTGGTCCGAGAAGACGGGCCAAAGCGGGCCGAGTCTAGGATTTTTTTTTCAAGTCGGGCCGGCGCGTGAAAACCATGGTTTTTTTTCGCAGAACTTCAAAAGGGCGGCAAATCAGATAGACTCCCATCTAACTGAAGTAAGCTCCCATGACTGAGTATCCTACATGTTTTGTTATAAGAAACCAAAGTGAAACAAACTTTTTTTAATGGAATTTTGATTTAATAACAAATGAATAATTAATGGATCTGTTTCCCCAAAACCCCTTATTTTTTAAGGCCCCAAAATTTGCAATAAGCGGTAAACATGGCTGGACAAGAATCGTTTGGGAGCTCGATGCGTTAGCCCCCCAAATAGTGCCTCGGAGGCAACGTCAACCAAACGGCGAACTACGTAGGTACCGCAAGCACCTTACGTCCACCTGTGGCGGTAAACCAAAGGAGGAGAAAAATTTGCGCGATTTTAAGAAAGCATAATTTTTGCCAAATAATTCGACCGACTTGGCAGCCTAAACGGTCTGAGACACAGTTGTATTTAACTCACTACCAGGTAATTAAATTTCAACTATCTCATACTAACCCTTGACGGGATCAACCTCCGCGTGCACAGAGGCCTCCATCAGAATATCCACAGTCTCCTCGAAGGAACACCTCATCAGTGCTCCCACTTCCTGTCTGTTGATTCCGTGACGAGTGATGGCCATCAAGTGACCTAAAAAATGCATTTCTTTAAAAATTATCAGAAAAATCCCACCTTTAGCCGTCATGACATCGCAAAGCAGAGCCAAGTGCCGGTAGTTGACGTAGGAACCGTCGAAGGAAATAACGTTGTTCATCTCGCGTTCGATCGACTTTCGCACAGCCTCGATTCCCAGGACCTGGAATTTCGCTGTTGTTAAAAGACAAAAAAGGATTAAAAAACCTCAAAGATCTCGCAAATGTCGTTGGAAGTGGTTCTGACGGGGTCGATGTTGGGTTCGGACAGGACCTAAAATAATCGTAAATTTTGATTTTCTTTGTTAAAACATAATATTTAAGTTTAAAAAAAAAGAAGAAAACTCACTCTGAGAAGAGCGGTTCCGTCGGTTTCCAGAATCCAGTCGGCGATGGCCTTGAAATCTCCCTCCGGAGTGATGATGACTCTCTTCTTGTCGTCGGTGTTCGGCTTGTGCATGTAAACCTTCGCA
Organism: Oscheius myriophilus; assembly: GCA_964057215.1. Classification (NCBI taxonomy): domain Eukaryota; kingdom Metazoa; phylum Nematoda; class Chromadorea; order Rhabditida; family Rhabditidae; genus Oscheius; species Oscheius myriophilus. Next base: position 25,057,343 of record OZ059906.1, read on the forward strand.
ATCGATGAAATTCCCTGAAAATTTGTCGTCAAAAGGGTTTCTTCTGTGCCTCGAACATTCTCTACCGCTCTTTAACTGCCTCTGGTTGTCTGTCGTATTTATATTTACATTTATCCTATTACTCTGGGTAGTTTACTCTCTTTTCTTTTCATTTTTATGTCTACAGAATTCTTCCTATGTCCATCTAACCCCGTGTTTCTCTATGCGTCTCTAACCATTCACTGTTGTCTGCGTCTCTAACCCTACCATTATCTATCCCTGTGCGTTTCTAACTTTCCTGTTCTCTCTTTCCCTAACCATGTATCATAAATGGGCAGTATATCACGCCGATCCTGATCCACAGCCGACTTGAAATTCTGGTGGTTTCATTGGGCCAAAACCCGAAAACAGGCTTTTCGGGCCAAAAATGCTTTTCCCAAAACCCCCTTCACTCCGGGGGACGTCCCGCCCACCGATGCCCTCTATCACTGTCGTTGTCTCTTCATTTATGCCTCTATCCTATACCTATGCGTAGTTTCAGCCTTTCTCTTTCCCCTCCTTCAAATACACCTTTTCTCTCTATATCTCCCTAATACTTTTCTCTAACGGTCATGTTTCTCTAACCCCATCCTTGTGTCCGCGTCTCTTAACATAACTCTTTTATATAAGTCTCTAACCAAGCCTCCACCTTGACTCTAATCCTACATTTTAGCACGTGTCTCTACCATAATGTCTGCGTCTTTCACCATGTCCGTCTATCTGCGTCTCTAACCGTAACATTCCTTCTGTCTGCGTATATCACAACAGCCGGTGCTCTAACTGAGCCCATTCGTCTGCGTCTCACCACAACGACTGTCTGTGCTGCTACACCCGTCCGCGTCTCTAACATGTCTGCACTTCTAATCCCACACTGCAGTCAGTATGTGTTCCTAACTCAGTATGTGTTCCTAGTCAGTATGTGTTCCTAACTTTCTGCGTCTCTAACCCTACGCCCTACACCACAAATCCTCTAGTTCAAACTGGAACTCCAAATTCCCTGTTTGCGCCTGGGCTTCAAATTTTCGTTTCTCTCCATATCTGATCAATCATGTCCCTGTGTCTCTCTAACTGTTGTTCCTCGTTCTCTCTGCTTCTATGTCTCCTCATTTTCTCTCCTCCCACCTGCAGAGTGAGATCCGAGAGCATGTTCGATTCGATGCATCTGAGGAACATGTCGTCCTCCATCTTGTCTATCTGTTCCTCCTCCGCTTTGTCGTCGTTCTGGTTGGAAATCCTGATGCGGAACACCAGTTTCTCAGCGTTGTCGTCGGTGTAGATCACGTTCAAATCGTCTCCGAAACCAGAGTGAACCTTGTCTGCGATCTGCTCCATGCTCAGTTTCTTGTCCGTCATTCTGAAGAATTAAGGCATTAAAACCCGGCGAAACCACACTGTGAGCTAGAAATAAGCAAAATTTACCTCTTTCGGTCGAGTTCCAGTCGCAGAAGCCAGGGAGAAGACCTGGACGGGTCGAAATCGGGCATTTCGTAGAAGATAGACACCCATTCCTCGTCCTCCTCGATGCACGTGTTCTTGATGTCCGGGTCGTAGTAGATGGCCGTGTTTGCAGTCACCTAAACAAGAAATTTTGGGGTTTTTTTTGTATGAACCACTTGAAATTATGCTACAAAACCCCCAAAAACTACAAAATCATGCGATAACCCACCTTTCTGAGCGTGGTGTGTTCCAATTTGCAGAGGATATCCTTCGCCTTCTCCGCGTCCTTTGCAGCGGCGCCTTGGAGGAAAACTGTCAGCGAAGGGGTCTTCAGCGTTTTCGCCACGTTGATGATCTCTTTCAGACGAGGTACTCCCAGGGTTACGTTCTGAAAACGATTTTTTTAGGTTAGAAAGTGGAAATTGTTAAATCGGGCAGCAAGTGAAGAATTCTAACTATAACCATTCGCGGATATTGGATATTTTTCATGTTTTAAATTCGATTCAGGAAAAAATTAGCACTTTTGAGATTCGGGTCTCGTACAAAAGGTACTGCGATCAGATTAATTCAGAGTTCAATCCGATTTTTTTCGCTTACGATTAGAAAACCAAAATTTTGACAAAAAAAAACATAAGACCACAATATGGGTAAACTGTTAGATTCCGAGGCTAAAAACAACCCGTTTTTACGCATATTTACAGCAATTTTAAGGCGTAAATACCAGACTTCGTTATGCAAGGCGCTGGGTCCCGTGGCGCTACAGTAATTTTTGGCCGAAATTCGAACTATCGACTATAACAATTCTGTGAGCTCATTGCAAACAACTATGCGCGCAGACTTTTCCAGACGGGACTCGTTAAACACCGTGCGCACTGATATCGCCCACTTCGGCGAACAGTGACTAAAATGCCACTTTTACGGCGGTGAAAAAACACCCATAACATTTTTTCACTGATTTATACCCATTTCCAGCATTAAAATGCCATAATTTCCACAAAATATCTGGGCAAAACTCTTATTTTGGCACAAAACCGAACCTTGGCAGACACTCCGGCGTAATGGAAAGTGTTCAGTGTCATCTGAGTGGCGGGTTCTCCGAGGGACTGGGCAGCCAAAGCTCCCACCATCTCTCCCGGCTGGGCGATGGCCTGTTTGAAGCGCGTTTCCACCTCTCCTGCAAATGTATTGTTTACCCAAATTCTGAGGGTTTAAGGACTAAGGAAGTGAGATTAGGGAACTAACCCAGCAGCCATTCGAAGGCCTCGGCGTTGAGTCTGTGAGAGAGGGCCATCTTCTTGGCGCACAAAGTGGAGCGAAGGAGGATGTTCATGAGCAGAGTGGCGTTGTACTGGGCCTGTTTCGAGATTCGGTCGTCTCCGCACACGATGATCAGTTTGTCGGAGAGTTCGCGGACTCCTTGGATCACACGAAGGGGGCTCAGACTGGTGGGCTCTCTGGAAACAAAATGTTTAGTTAAGGGAAATATAATCAAATCCGCATATATTTCAACAATATATTGATTGACTTGTCATACTAAACCTATGGTAAAGCTCCCTTCTAGATTTCAAGCTGGCCCTTTTCGACGACAAACTTCCGGGACAATTTCAGTTATGCCGCGCATCAATTCCAACGTACGGAAAAAGCAAGGCACCCAATAAGAGGAAAATCCTCAAAAACAAAGAACCCCTATTTCCACAAAAGGGTCCGATCCTCCTACATTACACATTTTACATGTGGTGCGAGTCCCCCTAGTAAGAAATTCGGCTCGTCGCGACCCCGTCAACCAAAAATCAGGGATAGTTTTCGGTGAGCTAAATACAAGTTACGCCTCCATTCCAATGCGAGCGACTAAAACGCATTCAGATCAACCGCTAAACAAGTGTGGCGAGTTAACCGACCCACAGACAAAAAATTTAACACAACTTTCGGTTGAAGGGGCCGAGGGATCGCGTCTAGGTTAATTTTTCATTTGGGGAACTCACGACACGTGGCACAGTTTTATTGCGGGGGGTCGCACGAAACGGGCCCCACATATAACTTGAAAATGTATGAATTAATGCGTTTCGAAAGATGAACACGTCAAAACAATACGTGATTCAATCAATCACCATGTTGCAAACCACTTCATTTTAAAGGTTTACGGCAAACTCCGGCCCACCGAAAATAACTCGACCAGTAACTGGTGGGGCCGTTTTGCACGACCCCCCCCCCCCCCCAACAAAGTCACATGCAACCAAATGTGCGAGTCCTCCAGTTGAGAATTTTCCCTCATTCGAGGCAATGTGGGTCGACATTATTTGTCTGCGTAGCCTTCCTGAGTACCCTATACACCACTTTTAGCTCTAAGAATAACAACGAAATATTGGCCCCAAATGACAAGGAAGTTTCAGGAACAACTGTACCTGGTCTCCACGTGGAAGATCTTCTGTGCGTTCCAAATGAGACGCGAGAGATTGCAGGGAAGAACGATCTTTGCGTCTCCCGTGGGGAAAATCTTCCTCAGCAGACGACGATCCTCCTCTAGTTGTTCCCACTCCTTCTCAACCTCCTCCATGACGTCAGAAGAGCCTTGCAGCTCCCTGATCAATTCCTCTGTGTAGCACTTCCGCAGCGACTTGTCGTCGGCGAGGTCCAGCTGAGATAAGGCAATTAAGCGAATAAAATTATGAAGAAAAAAAAACCTTAAAGTCCCTCTCGAAGAGCGCGTTGCTGGGCTTCATCGTGAGCATGGTCTGGTTTTCTACCCACATTCCGTCCAAACCGTCTTCTCCGTAACGCAGCTGGATCATTTGACCGATCGAGTTTCGCACCTGAAACGAACGAATTACTACGGCTACCCGTTTTCGAAGACATACATCAATCGCGGACCATAAAGTAACCCATAACTCCTGGTTAAGTTTTTCAGTCTACAACCAATATTTCTTAAGGAATTAAACCAAAATTATATAAACGAACCAGTCCTAAACTATACGATGTTTTGTGTTCCGTCACTGACAGCTGCGTTAAGCATCCCACAAGTGCTGGGGGACAAAAATAGAACACAGCGAGACACTTAGAAAAAAAAACAGACTTATAAATTCAAAAAATTATTTTTATAAGCTTTATAAGGTTGCACGTGCTTGAAAACACATTTTAGAGAGATTCGGAATCTTAGGCTTTCCACGGCTTTCGAATTTGTAACGAGGATCACTTAAAACAGAACTCGAGTTGAGCCAAACTCCACCCTTTTTCGTCAATTTGGACAAATCAGAAAAAAATCCCGCGTCGAAACGCGCTGATAATTGAGTATTCTAATCGCGTCACAAAAAGCGCTGGCAACTTACCAATACCCGGTTTTAGCAATTTGCCAATGCTGTTCGTGACAGAATGACGTGCAACCTATAGCAATTTGTTCTGGATAGTTGACAATTTTTTTTCTCGCTGGAAGTCCTTCAAACGCTAGGGACATATATGAACAAGCTACCCGCGGGGTTCCTTTGCGCGACCCCCACATGCATTCGTCGTATGGTGCAAGCCACCCCCCATGTTAGAAATTCGGCACGGCCCGACCACCAAAACCGAAAGTTACGGTCAATGTTTCTCTATGGGTAGGGAGGAAATCTCGTGTTTCGAAATTACGTTTTCAACAACTTAATCTGTTCCTAGGGCGATACCAAATCGAAAGAATCATAACAGATCACCCCTAAAGTGTGACAGCATTGCAAATAAGTGTTCGTAAACTTATTGAACGCGTTGTATTTTCATCTCTGGCTTACAGAAATAATGAACTCACAGTTCCGTCGTAGTTGACCATAACACTCTCCATAGCCTTGATGAGACGACGCTGGATGTATCCGGTTTCGGCAGTCTTGACGGCGGTATCGATGAGACCTTCACGACCTCCCATGGCGTGGAAGAAGAACTCGGCGGGAGTGAGACCGGCCAGGTACGAGTTTTCGACGAATCTAAAAAAAATGGCTGAATATACCCCAAAATTAAGTTAAAATCCTTTCCAACTGTAAAAAAGGCGTACCCCTTGGACTCCGGTCCGTAGTCATCCTTGATGAAGTGCGGAAGCGAACGGTGACGGAATCCGAAGGGAATTCGCTTTCCTTCGACGTTTTGCTGACCCACACAGGCGATAACCTGGCATTTGTCAATAAAAAAGAAAATCTGTACCAAAAATCACCTGGGAGATGTTAATTTTCGATCCCTTGGATCCAGAGACGACCATAGACTTGAAGTTGTTGAATTCTGAAGCCATAAAATGACAAAATAGATGATTTTTACGTACCGGAGAGGGATTTCTGAGCGGAACTACCCGTTTTGTCACGAGCGTCATTGAGGATTCGATTGACCATGTTCTCGAAGGTCTGACGGAGAGTGTTACCGGGCGTGGGCTCCAGTTCATCATTGTGGGCCCTGAAAGTGGGGAAATTAGGTAAAAACTGGCAGAGAAGTTTGTATAATACCCCACTATGGCTCATAAATGGGTGAAAAGGGCCCAAAAATGTGTCGGACACCTCCAGGAATAGTAGCAAAACCCACTTTTCGATGACTTCCACCACGTCCTGTTTGGCTTTCTTAATGGTCCTCTGAATGTCCTGGTAGGTGGAGTGATCGGCAATGGTGTCTCCGATTCCGATGGTGATTCCCTGGCGGATAATCCAAGCGTTGGTCACCGTCTGGATGTGGGAGTAGAAACGAGCGGCGATCTGGAATCGGTGATTTGGAAATGATACATTGCCAAACGTGGCTGGATCAATACTACATCATCCGAGTTGTTCTGTGAAATAGGAAAAATCGGCGGCATAACGGTTCCTGCGAAACAATGGCATTCCTGCGTCCCAAATAGGAAACTGAAACTTTAAAAGCCTGCTAATATATACAATATACTCTTCGCCAAATCTACTTCGGCCGATTTGGCTGTGTACACGGCCTGAGTATCCTATATTTCACGCTTTGCTCCAGGAACAACATCAAAACATTGGTACGTTGGTCCGAAGTAGATTTGGCAAGAACTATATATATTTCAAAAACTTCGGTAATGGGTTAGCAGGCGGCTACATGGAAAATTGCTTTGTGAATGGCTGCAGCAGTACTTAGACTATGTGAAGACTACGTGAAATCACTTTAGAATATTGGCGAACCTGGGAATTACTGCTTAATTTTGAACAAAAATGAGAGCTGCGTAAACTGATGGACTACGTCACGGAGACCGCTGTTCCATTTTCCATATCCCCCATCAGAAAATTTTCCATGTAGCCGCCTGCTAAACCATTACCAAAACTTCTAGTTTGCATACATGAACAAGCTAACAGTGGGGCCCGTTTGCGCGACCACCACATTAGACACCCGGCCTTTAGCGCGTCCCCAAATGACAAATTCAGCTCGGCGCGACTTAATGGAGAGGACTGGCATTCGATTTGGTCCGTAAGCAATTGAAGAATCAACTCTTTTTTGTTTGTGGATGAAAATGTTTCCAACATGTTCATCCAAACGTCGAATTACGAAGTTACAGAAACATAGGTGGACGCCAGGTGCTTGTGGTACCTACGTATTTCGGCGTTTGGTTTAAAATAGTAACAAAAAGTTAGAGGGGGCTTACGTTGCCTCTGAAACATCATTTGGGGGGACTTACGCATCGAACCCCCAAACGGTCTGTGTCCAGCTATGTACTGAAAACACCCCGTGTCCAGAAAAACTTAAAATACTCACCTCATGACCCAGTTCGAGGGCGACCACATGGAGCAAATTACCCGCGGAACGACCGACGGACTTGGAGCAGATGATTCCGGAGATGAGCTCTCCGTGCTCGACGAGGACCTGGAAAAAGGAAATATTTAGAGAGAAGGGAGAGAATTGGCTAGTTAAAGCACTAATCCTCACCTTGGTGTCTCCGGGAGAAATCCACTTGTACGGTCCCTTATCCTCATCATCCGGATGCGTACTGTGAGTTCTGAGCACGTTGACATTTCCCGGGATGATCAGGGAGAAGATCTGTTTTCCCGTCCACAGAGGCTTCGGCTTCAAGATGGCCGGTTGGGGGATCTTTCCGTCCCACGTGGGCAGGTACATCAGAAGATCCATGATGAAAGGCTAAAATTGACGATAAATTCCAAGAAAGGTGAACAAAAACGAACCAGATCGATGAAGACGTCCCTCTTGGTCATCATTCGCACTCCGCAGAGCGTATCCTGTACGATACCCATCACAGGTTTGTTGGCTTGGGGAGTGATCAGCTGCCTGGAAAAAAAGAAGGGATTGGATTATGACTTCAGGCCGCTTTTGGCAATCAATGGACGCATTTGAAGTCACCGGGACACTTCGGCAACCTTAGGCCGCATTCATAGTCCTTAGGCCACTTAGGGAACATCAGGCCGCCTCAAGTACATAAAAGTGGCTTAATGCCGCCGTCATCTAATGTAGAACGCTCATGAACGAAACATCGTTTTTTGCCAACTTTGACAATACACGGCCGCTTTTAGCAACCTTAGGCGAGAAGGGCATTTGATTAAGATTTCTGGCCGCTTGAGGTAACCTAAGGACGCATGTTTTGTACTCATACCTGGACACGATACGGAGGGGAGCTCGTGAGGCCCCGCAAATAGAGAGGGACCCCAAAAATCAAGGATCGCAATTTCACAAGACCCCCACAATAAAGAACCCCCCCCCCAAATCTAAGGTCCCACAAGCACCACGTGTCCAGCTGTGCTTGTACGCATACCAGTTTAAGCGCAATTTGGTAACGTCAGGCCGCGTTCCGCAGCCTAAGGCGCCTATCTAGTACCCAGGACACCAGTAGGTTAAGATTTCCGACCACTTGTGGCATTTGGGCCAGATCAAGCCGCGTTTGGCAACCTAAGGCCGCTAACGGCGTTAAAACAAAAGCTCCGACAACTTAAGACCGCAGTGAACGATTCTTTCCGATCCGGTGGCAGCCTAAGGCCGCCTCCGGATCGAATTTTTCTGCCAAAGCCGCCTCTGGCAACATCAGGACACTCTCCGAAGCTTCATCCTCACCTGGGTACCATCGCGATTTCCTCAATCTCGGCCCTGGTCTCCAGCGACTGCGGCAGATGCAGGTTCATTTCGTCTCCGTCGAAATCGGCGTTGTAGGGCGTGGTTACGGAGAGATTCATGCGGAAAGTGGACCACGGAAGGACCTAGAGGGGTGGGGTCGAAGAAAAAGAGACACGTTGGCTTACTCTGACTCTGTGACCCATCATGGACATTTTGTGGAGGGTGGGCTGACGGTTGAACACGATGATGTCTCCGTCTCGCATGTGACGCTCCACTCTGAAAGTGAATACCGTCAAATTGATATTTGATACCGCAAACAACGAAAAAAAGTGTTAAAAAAGGCGCCAAAACCACCTATCTCATGCCAACCACAAGGGAATGTTTAAATAAAACTATTCCACAAGTGGAGCCACCCCCAAAATTGGGGTCCCAATTTTTTTTACTCATCTCGCTCTGGAAACGTTTCCAAGACTACGGCGAATAAATTTCATTGCATTTTTTTGCTGAAAATCGTTTTGTATATTTTTCGGGGGTTTGTGGTGAAGGATTCTTATGTTACAGCTCACATTTCGGAAATATCCAGTCTGTCCAGCCCTGTTAGATTCTGCTTTTTCTTTTTTTTATTCTGCTTTGCATTTTAAATCATCATTTTTGAATTTCGCGGATTTCATTGTGAGAACCAAATCCATAAAAATCGTTAAAGTCCATTTTCTTTGGAATCCCGCTGATCGTCCGAAATTTGTAGAATCGATTAAAAAAATTGGACCCCCAGTATTCGGAGTGGGGTCTCACTTGTGGAATAGTACCGAAAAATTATACTAAAAATGCAAATTACTTACCTGTATCCAGGCTGAAGATGGAGATCAGCTGCCCTGGGGTGGTATCTCAGATCGACGCGGGCTCCATTCTCGCGAATGATGTACTTGGCACCCGGATAGTGAGAATCTCCGCGATTCACAAGCTCTTGCAACCTGCAATAGAGATTTTTCGGCTAAATTTCGCCGAAACTCACTTATCGATGTTGAAAGGAGTAACGATCTCGGGGAAGGTGAGATTCTGGGCAATGGTCTTCGGCACTCCTACAGTGTCAATAGGGAGGTTGGGATCGGCTGTAATGACAGTACGGGCAGAGAAATCCACACGCTTTCCTAAATATCAGACCTTTAACTAGGAACTCTTAAAGGACTAACCCATCAAGTTTCCACGGATTCGGCCTTCCTTTCCCTTCAGGCGCTGTTTGATGGACTTCAGAGGACGACCTCCCTTTTGAGTGGCCTGGAATTAAAAGTTTTTGGGAAAAGGGAAGAAATAAGTACCGTGGGAAGACCGGGAATGCAGTTGTCGACGAGCGTGGCCACGTGGTACTGCAGGAGCTTGACATCGTCGGCGAGGACGTGGGCGGCCGCACCGTTTGCCTCGTTTCTAGAAAAAAAAGGTACATTTCGATAATTCCTATATGAAACATCTACGATAAAAAAATGTCTTTTGTTTGACGAAAAGCTTCGCAATTACTGACTTAAGCTTTGGCATTGGTCAAACCTCTACAATGATGCAATCACGATGTGTCCCGAGCGGCAGTAGAGATTATAGAAGACGATCGAATATTAATGGTCCCGACACGATGATGCCAGAATTCCGCCGTTGACATGGACACCAGTCGTTCTTAACCAATGTCAAAAGCTGAATTTTGGTAGCATCGTGTCGGCATCATTAATATCCGATCCTCTTCTTGGCACTTTGTCAAGGAAATCTCTACTAGCGCAAGTGAGGTTGCAGGATTCATCGTGTCAATTACTATTGCGAACGGCAAACGAAGACCCTTTCCAAACCGCGAATTGACCGATATGAAAGACGCAATTCGCACTCCTATAGCAAATTTCGAGCTTTGGCTGTTTTCCTGCTCCAAAATGGTTTCTGCGCTAACTTATGTAGCCCAAAACTCTAAAGACATTGCCAACCAACCGATCGAAAACATGGGCGCGGGGGAAATAGCACCCGCGCCTCGCAGTACGGTACGCGTGGTATTTACGATACGTGACGGAAAATTCTGTCGAGATTATGAGAGCCTTGTCAAAGGAACGACAGGGCAATTGCAATTCATACTTTTTTTAAAACATGGGTTTCGTATATAACAGCCCGCCCAACTATAAAATCCGCTCATTATCAGTGATTCTGGTTACGTTGACGGCTTTTTTGTCCCTGCATGCAAGAAGGATACCAAAATCACAAAGTGACTGCATTGATCGACATAACTGGCCATTCTTAGCCAGAAATTATCTTGTTTCCGTCCATACTTGGCCAACCTCCGCGAACCGCGGTCGAGGGGGTGTCGCAATTTTGACTTTCACCAGATTTTTGTAAAAGTAGGGGGTCCGCCGTAACTTTTGAAAAGCTTTTCTAATAGAGGAGGTGTCGCAAAATATACCCCTGCGGTACGTTGACCAGGTGCGTTTAAGTCTCGTATCATCTTTCAAAAGCCCCTCTTCCTCTGATTATAAACAGCATTTCAACAAACCTTCTGAGATTCTGATTGGCCTTGATGATGTCCGAGAGCTTGTGTGTCAAGTCATCCTGATTCCTCGCGGATCCAAAAGTGACCACAGCCGGTCTCACAGCCAACGGAGGAACGGGCAGCACTGTGCAGATCATCCAGTCGGGTCTGGCGAATTTCGGGTCCAGTCCTTTAAAGTACAAACTACAAAACAAATATGCAAGCAGGACTAACCCATAATGACGACATCTTCGTCGCAGACCTGTTTGAAGATCTCGAGGGCTCGCTCGGCCGTCAGGACAATTTTGCGCTCCTGAAAATAGATTTTAAAGCTATAAACGACAAAAATCCTCAAATCCAGGAGAAAAAACATACCTGTGTGTCTTCGTTGACGTTTTTCTTCCACTCGGCGTTGATGTCAATGCCGACGCGACGGTAGGTGGGCTGGTAGCGACCACAACCTCCGATCTTCGGAGCCTTGTCGCCGTCTTCTGGATTTTCGGGGTCTTGGTTCTCCTGTTCCCCCGAGGCGGCCTCACAAACGGATTTCGTTTTGCACAGGTCGTAGATCATAGTCATTCGCTTGCGAGGATTGCCTAAAACCGAAAAATGGAATTCAAAAGAGTAAAACGACCTAAAAGGTGATAACGTTAAAAAAAGGAAGTAAGAAATGTTAACAAAAACCTACCCTTGGTTTTGAGAAGAATATCCTTGACCCTGGGAGACTCTTTGTCGATCATAAGTCTGCTGCAGTAGAAACACACGCATCGGAGGAGCTGAAACGGAAATTTGTAATAAAATAAATATTTTGTACACATTTCTACGCGTTTGGGGAACATCATATATAGTTTTGTTCAAAGACTGAATCACTATGCATGCCGGTGTTCATTAAAAACCAAATTTAGGTGTTCCAATAACAAAAGCTCCTTATGATTTTCAAATTCTGATTAGCAGTGCATAATCGAGTGAATTCAGTTTTATTCATTGTCAAAGCCACTTTGTTCGATTTGGTGGAGTATAGATTGCATACCCAACTTAACTCAAAGATCGACATCGAAATTTTGGTACGATATGTCGAAGAAGCTTCGCCAACAACTGAAACTTATTTCATTTCTACCCCCAATTATTTGGCAACTCAGTTAAGCTCAACAGCTGAGTATCCAATCCAATACGTTCAATTATCAACATTTGACCAAACTACTGATAGAATCCAAGGTACCGAAACAGTTGAATAGACATAATTTCGGCCTACTCTTAACGTGACTTGACAGATACGGGCTTTGTCTTCAAAGGAAGACCACTTATACGCATGTTACCGTAACAACGATGTTTTAACATATTTGCAACATTACACCCCCAAGCGCCGGACACGGGAATTTAAAGGTCTGTCCGCGTTTTTTGTTGTTGTTGCCAGTTCTGAGAGCTTAACATTTTCAGAGGTTCAAAAATTTCTCTACTATCTTCGAACCGGTTTCTAACGGTGTGCGAAATAAGAAACTACAAAATTTTCTCCTTCTAGATATTCTGTGAAAGAAAGATTCTACCACTACGCCCGCAATGAAGCGCGGCGAGCTGTACCTATGACGCTACATCATATTGATATAAAACGGGATAATGTCGTGAGCCTTGATTTAACCTTCCCGAATTTTACAACAATACCATTTATCTATGAATGAATTCGTTTTATCTAACCCATAAACACTACTCTCGTTGCGAACGAGCTTTACAGGAAATATTTGTCATTTGCATAATTTTGAATAAAAACCAATTGAAATTCATGCAAAAATGGGAATGTGTAGCTGTGTCATCCCTCACGCTAGTTAGCTTAGATTCGATCTTCGAAATTTCCAAAAAGATCTCTAGCCAAGGAGTACCCTCGAACTATTTTTGTCACTGCGTCACCCACCCCTTACGCCACACTTTTTTACATTTCCCTCAACTCTCCAGTCCTCATCAACACAGACCTTTAAGGTTTTGTTGATGTATCCTATGTGGAAGACGGGTTTGGCCATCTCCATGTGAGCAAAGTGACCCGGACAGTCGGAGAGGTTTCCGGCACAGGTCATACATCTGAAAGTGACGATTTTAGAGGCTTTTCTGTACATTAAAGCCACTAAAAGTTAAAAAGATCACAATTTTACATAATTTTTATTCAGAAATAGCAAAGTCTACCCTTACCTTCCCCTCCTGTCGATAACTCCTTGACGGGGATCCATCAATCCACCCAATTTCGGCTTTCCATTCTCGTAGACCTCGGGGAACTCGATCTCTCCCACGGACATGCGTTTCTAAAATAAAAATAATGTAAACATAAAAATAAATAAATAATTTTTTTTAAAAAAACTCACGATCTCATCGGGGCTGAGAATACCGAACTGGACTTTCTTTACATCTCGAAGCGGCGCTCGGAAGTCAATTCCCACCAGAGCCATGGCTGGAGGGAATTAGAAAGTTCTGAAACAAGAAAATTACGATTTTAAGCAGAAAATGTCTAAAAATCGGAGAAATTCGTGTAAAAATTACTTAAAATGAAAAAATTCACAGCTGAAATTGACGCGACCGACAAGGAAGCTGAAAACAGCGACAATAACAGATTAGAACGGTGGCAAAACATTGCGAAACATCTGAATTTCGAAAACGAAGAATCTGACTATAATAAAGACTTCACTAAAAATATGCAAAAAATATTCATTTTGGACTAATTTAGAGCTTGAAAATACAAAAATACAGCGTGACACGGAAGAGCTGTGACACGGAATTTTTAAACAATAATCAATTAAATGTGCTAAAATTTAATAAGTATTCAGCAACATTATTATGCATACACACACACACACACAAAAACGTAATATTTACGGCTACAATTCGCTAAAAAAAAATAAGCTCGCGTAAAGCAAAAGCCTTATATGCGAAGAATTCTAGAAATTTGGTAATTCTTCATAGAAAAATCCAAAATATTACTATGTTTACACTTAATTAAATGAAGTAAATCACTATTTAGAATAAAAACGTGAAATGAAAAGCGAAAACCATCACCTGACAAATACAGTGCCATTTTGGCTTTCAATCACTATTTCTAACTAATTTTCTGTATTAATTCGATCAATTAATCGATAATTGTAATTTTACAAAATTAAAATAACCAATTCTGTAAAAAGGGATACATTTTTACCTGAAACTTGATTCAAAACAGGAAAAACAGATTCGAAAACGGACCTGTTTTGGTGCTTGCCGTTTTTGCAACCGGTGCACACTTTTCTGCTAACTGCGGTCAGAGGAAGACCTCTATTTTCTATCATTTATTTACTTTTATCGAATTTATTCATTTATTAATTTTTTCATTATATTTGTAATTAACCGGAATAAAAAACCAAAGAAAAAAACAGTTTAAAATTAGGAAAGCAAAGATTCAAATTTTCCCGCTTTAGAGTTTTCCGTGGTGGGACACAAATCCCGCCCAAAATCGTGTGCGGCACTGCGAACACCGCTATAATCCTCTGTCTCATCCAGTTTCAACACACTTAAATTCAACAATTTACTGCTTCCTGTTACTAAATTTGCTATAATTTACTTATTATTCACACAAATAAGCCAATTAACACTAAATATTCTATTTATTGTACCTATTCCCGTCAAACAGCAACCTGGACAAATCCCCCTCTTGCAGACGATTCTAACCAAACATCTCCGTCAGTATGCGTTTTAAATATACATAAAATAGTCTTTGAAACTGGTTTTAATTGGAAAACGCCATTATAAAGGTCTAAAAACTCCCGCACTAACGGGCAAGCATATCAAGCGAATTGATAGGCGCGTCCGCCTTCTTGGAACCTGTTTCGTTTCAGGAGTCGATAAATATTTTGGGATTATAGCGTGATTACCGTCGTTTTAATGGAAATCAGTCCAAGTAATTGAGTTTTTACGTATTTTCTGTCTTTTTTGACGGGCACGCGATCCCCAATTCGGACACTTGCCTACCTAGGAGTACCTAGGAGTACTCTCCTACCTAGGAGTGTGCGGATTCAATGCACTCCTAGAACCACCGTTTTACAATAAATCGTGACGGGACTTATTTTGAATTGGCATATCGCCGTTTCTATTCATTTCCCGTAGCCCTCGAATCCATTTTGAAACGAACCAAACGAACTAGGTTCGATCCCGGACGCCGCATTTTTTGTCCTTGCTACTGATCTTAATTCTCAGATTCATTGGCTGGCCCGGGGCACACTAACTAGCTGTTCAAATTCTCTCATTTTCCTTGTATCTTCAACCCTCTTCTCCTGCACTCTTTTTGAAACCCCTACTTTTGCTGCATACTTCCATAGGTTCGAAAGGCCGGCTCCCATCTCGCCTCTGAGCTCATTTTCTGCCATTCTCCTTTTGCCTTCGCTTCCTATATGTCATAGCCTTGTGGTTCACATCCCCATATGACGCATCGTTTATATGACCAGAGTGGTTCGCATTGTATGAATCACATGTTGCAATTAGCAGGGCCGTTTCTGTTTCTGGTGGGAGAGTGAGTCAAGGTGGATAGAAAGAGAGAGAGAATGAGAGTTAGACATACAAACATACATATGGAGAAAGTGAGTGTGATGTTAAGAGAGATACGCAGTGAAAGAGACTGAGTGAGTGAGATAGATATTAACAGGGCAAACAGAGAGGGTCATTTAGAGACAGAGAGAGAGAGAGAGAGAGAGAGAGAGAGAGAGAGAGAGAGAGAGAGAGTAAAGGGACAGACAGATAAGGACACATAGAGATGCAATGACAAAGAGAGAGATAGAGATAACAGAAGAAAGAATTCAGTTAGAACGATTCCTCCATTGTCCCGTAACTATGTGACACCCGTGTTCCCAATGTGACTCACAAACCGCAATTAGACAGGTCAAATGGAGCGTCTCCACGGCGGG
Source organism: Oscheius myriophilus (assembly GCA_964057215.1). Taxonomy (NCBI): domain Eukaryota; kingdom Metazoa; phylum Nematoda; class Chromadorea; order Rhabditida; family Rhabditidae; genus Oscheius; species Oscheius myriophilus. Next base: position 25,073,198 of record OZ059906.1, read on the forward strand.
AAACCAAAAAACTGCGGCCAACAAAGGCACACCCTTTCAATTCCTCCGGTTAAAGCACAATCCCTCCTTGTGTGAGCGAGTGAGTGTGAAACTGAGTGAGTGAGTTAATGAGGTGCCTTATTAAGGGTGAGTTAGAAAAGTGAGAGATTGGTTGAGGGGAGTCTTTGAGTGAGCGAGGAAGAGAGGAGAAGAGATACTCAGAAAGAACGATGCCCGTTCCGCGTTTCCCCTCTCAATCTCCACCTTCCTTCTTCGTCTCTGTCTCTCCCGTTTTCACATAAACCATCTCCAAACAAACATGTTGTCCGTAAAAGAATTCTACTGCAACTCGTAAATGTTGCCCCGGGACGACCTTGTCAGTTTGAATGTGATTAATGTGTCAGTGAGAGGGGGTGTCCGATAGTCTCTCTCTCGGTCGGAGTCCCCATGATATCTCCCGGTTGACCCCCAGCACCGGTTCCGATCGATCGACGATAATCGTGTCATTCCCGAGGATGTCCCGACCTCTCGCTCGTCAACGTCAACAGTCAATTATCAGGGGCCAATTACTCAACTTTTAATTGCTTTAATTGCCCTTTTCAAACAGTATTGTCCTTTGGGACCTAAACCTTCTTAAGGTATTGTATTTTCAAAAACGATTATATCTTAATCGAGATAAGGTTCGACCTTACGCCAAAGGAGCGGTTTGGTTATTGCTACCCCGCCGTTTTTTTGGTTATTTGATTTGGGAGTTTTGAGAGAGAAAGAGAGAGAGAGAGAGATAGAGAGGGACAGTTAGAGAGAGAGAGAGACAAATAGAGAGATAGAGAAAGACATACAGAGAGAGAGAGATTTATATACAGGAAGAGTTAGAGAGGCCGATAGAGAGAAATACAGGTGGAGAAATATACAGAGACAGTTAGAGAAATACAGCGATAGATAAAAAGATACAGGGAAAAATAGAGAGAGAGGCAGAGACAGTTAGAGAGGGATAGTTAGAGAGAGACACATAGAGAGACAATTAGAGATAGACAGAGGCAGAAACAGTTAGAGAGGAATAGATAGAGAGATACAGAAACAGACAGAGAGATATACAGAAACTGTTAAAGAGATACTGTTAGAGAGAGACAGATGGAGAGATATGCAGAGATAGTTAGAGGAAAACACAGAGACAGTTATAGAGGAACTCTTAGAGAGAGAGAGAAAGAGACATATACAGTGACAAATTGGAGGAGACAGAGACAAATAGAGAGACAAAGACAGTTCTAGAGGGACAGTTAGCTAGAGACAGAGATACACAAAGAGATACCGAGAAAGTTAGAGAGATATACAAAGTCAGTTAAAGAGACAGATAGAAAGAGACATGTACAGAGACAAATAGAAGGAGACAGATACAAATACAGAGAGAGAGAAAAAGAGAAAGAGAGAGAGAGAGAGAGAGAGAGAGAGAGAGAGAGAGAGAAGAACCGGCCAACCATTTCCTCATTTCTTTCTCTCCGATCTCTCTCTCTCTCTCTCTCTCCGCCCCTCCCCTCTCCTTGTTGACAGCCGTGTGGCCATCTGCCTCCCTTCCTTCGTCGTTGTAGTAGCCACTGCGATGTTTTGCCGCAACCACCGCCCGCTCTCTTTAAGTGTAAGCGGCGCCGCCCGAGCGTGTGTCACCACATTCCCCATTCGCTTATTGATTGATAGCGTTCAGTGTGGTGTTCCCCGAAGTGTGTAAACTGATACCCGTTCATCTCTCAACGAGTCTCCTGTTCCTCTAGCCTCACTCTCGAGAGTTTAACTTCAAGAGGCAAAGAGACAAAAGGACACCCCTCATTCCTCCATGTTTCGTCTCAAAAGAGAGAGAGGCCTGTGATCTTTCTCCTCATTGCCTCCCATTTGCCTCCGTTTCTGCCATCCTGGCCTGTCTAAACAATCCGCGCAAGGATTTGCCGCCGCCGCCAGGTCACCCGGTCAGCTGCGACGCCTTTCCCCCTCATCGATACCCGTTTTACCACCTATATTACCTTCTGTTACGTTATTGATTGCCATGTTTAGCGTTTTTAACCTCTAAATTTTCGAAAAACTCGCTTTAAGCACCAAAAATTTGATTCAAAGGCGCCGAAGACTGACAAAAAGAGACTCCGTTCCATTGTTCTTTTGTTGAATTATCACAAATTGTCAAACAGTTTTGGTTCTGATTGTATGTTAATTGAGACATTCAATGTAATGTCCACAGATGAACAATGGAACGGGGAAATGTAACCTTTCAGAGAGAAAATGTCATTTCGTTCGGTTTAATGTTGCGAAGAAACTAAAATGTTGCGGTCTCTCTGTCTCTCTGTCTCTCTGTCTCTCTGTCTTTCTGTCTCTCTGTATCTCTGTCTCTCTGTCTCTCTGTCTCTTTGTGTCTCTCTCTCTCTCTCGGTGTCTGGGTCTCTCCGTCTCTCTGTCTCTCTTTTTCTCTGTCTCGGTGTCTCTGTTTCTCTGTCTCTCTCTGTCTCTCCATCTCCTTCTCTCACTGTCTCTCTGTCTCTCTCTCTCTCTCTGTCTCTCTTTGTCTCTCTGTCTCTCTGTCTCTCTCACTCTCAAAATACATGTATCAACCTTTGAACCAAATGTCACTTTGTACTTTTTGTTGTCATCATGAACCATGTTTTCCTTTGTTCTGCCCTTCCGCCTCATCTCCTCTCGATTTCCCATACATTTTTTGTGAAAATATGGCTATTCATTCGATGACAGTCGAAATTTCCGCGATGTGTTGATAAACAATTGTAAAACGCTAAATCACAGGCTGCAAAAAGTTGTTATCCCACTTCTTGTTCCGTCGAACTTGGTTGAAAACTGCAAGTCCCATCGATTTTCTCATTATCGGTCTTCCAAAACCGATATTTCCGCCTCTGAATCTACCCGCCTGCTTGTTTTCCCCTTATCACCTCGTATTTCAACACTTTTCCACAATAACAAGCTATTCAGTGTTTCAAAACAAGTTTAAGGGGGGTTTTCTAAATGCGAAAAGGATTTTTCAATATTCCTTGTTAATCGTGAGAAAATCAGACAAAAACTGAAAAATGTGTCCATCTGGAAATTTTGCAAAAAATGTTGTTCCAGTTATTGTCTTTAATAAAAAGTCGTGCGTGAAACTGCACTTTCATCTAAAAACCGTGCGGCAATAGGCAATCATCTGCTGAAAACCATGTGGCAACAAAAAACGCTATTAAAGCAAAGAATTGGGAAAACCCTAGATGCTGAAGTGAATCATTTAGCTACAAAATAGGTTTTGTGGTCAAACGAGTATCTTATCTTTGTTGTTAGTCATAGTTGCCGAAAAAAGCGTATTTGTTGCCTGTGAATTGATTTTTTGGTGTTATGAATAAGCTTTACGTGTCCATTTTGCTATGCACCATGTCGCCCCCAGGCCTTTGAATGGACACACGCACACGCACACGCACACGCACACGCACACGCACACGCACACGCACACGCACACGCACACGCACACATGAGAGATGCACCATGTCGACACCTCAAAAGCAGCGTAGACATCTCTCTCTCTCTCTCTCTCTCTCTCTCTCTCTCTCGCTCTCTCTCTCTCTAAGCTCTCCCTACCCTTTACAGAAACCGCTAAGGCCTTAAACCCCCTTCTTTTTGAACCCTAACCGATCCGTTAAAAACTGACATTTCGCTCATTTCTCCAGGGGCTGACCTGGATTTACGCGAAGAAACATTGATTCCGTCGGCGCTGTTCTTCCAGGAGGAGGCAGTTTTTATGCCTTCGCCAGCGGGCATGCGGGAATGTTTGCTTTTCCGCGATATCTCTCTCTCTCCTCCTCTTCCTCTGCCTCATTTCTCAAGGGAGACGTCGTGAATGCATTGCAACCAGCCGTCTTTCCTTATCTCAACGCCTGTCATGGTTCTGACGAGGGCGTCCCCGGACGTTATAAATAGGACGGCCAGGCGATTTGAGAGGAAATTCCCGAAATTCCGAAATCTTCCTCAAAAATTTTGTTTTTGAAACACTTTTTAACTTCAATTAACCGTAAAGTGCTAGTCGTTCGATTTATCTTCACTCTTTGACTAAGTATTAAATATATTATCCACTTTATTCAATCGATTTCATTTTTAGCGCTTAATATTAACTGAGCATCAAATGCAAAGTAGCTTTATGAAAACTTTGAAAGATTTCCCATTTTATTTTGGCTTCTACTGCTTGACTGAGTATCATACGCTTTTAGGACTTTCTGATTTGGCTTCTTGTCCCCTGAGTATCACATCAAACAACCCTTTCGAAACTCCCATTTTGGAGCTTGATTTAGATGAGTATCAAATGCAGGGAAAAATTCGGCTTTCACCTCTTGGCTGAGGATCAAACGCGCTTTCTACTAACTATATAAATATATTTATATTTGGCTGCTAACGCTTCAGTGAGTATTATACAACTTCTTTGAATTGGGCTTCTACCTCTTGATTGAGTATCCTACGCTTTCATGTCTTTCTCATCTGGCTGCTAGTAGTTTCCTGAGTATCAGATAAGCCATTTAGAACTCCATTTGGAACTTAACTGAGTACAATATGCATACGGTGATAAAAAATATTCACTTCTACCGCTTCTCTGAGTATCATACTCATTAAGAAGACGTTCTATTCATTTGGCTGCTAACGCTTCACTGAGTATCATATGAACTTTGTTAATTTGGCTTCTACTACTTGCTTTACTAACATGCCAATAAAATCAAACCATTTTATTTTCAACAAAATCTGGAAGAACCCAGAAAATGCCAAATGTCAACTGAAAAAAATAATTGGAGCTCATAAAAACTGAAGGTATACTTAGAAATGCGGTAAAAGTTGTTTTAAATTTCGAAATTTGCCAATTTTTCGGACGAACATAGTAAAATATTTTTTATTAAACTGTCTTTTTAATCGCCTGCACTATGCTGTTTTTTCCCCGAATTCCCAATGATCCGTGAGAAATGAACATTGTCCGAGACGCATCCATGCCGAAGCGTGGACTTTTTATAGACATGCATATCTAACTTGTCAGAAGATGGATAAAGATGAATCGAAGAGGCTTATGAAGCCTTGGCTTCTTTATTAACCTTTGGGTGTTCCATAATTTCGCTGTTGTAATTGAATCCATCCGTTGATTTTGTTTGTATTTACGCACTTGGTGCTGGGAATTGTCTCAGGCGACGATTAGCGCTAATTACGCATTCTTCCGCTTTTGACTCTTTCATGTGGTTCTCAAAAGCCCTGGGGCTAATGAATCGGTGCGGCGGGAGGCATTCTGGAGGTACTTTTACTCAACTGCCTCTCTCCTTTGCCTCTTTCCTCTCAACTCTCTCTCTCTCTCTCTCTCTCTCTCTCTCTCTTGTCACTATTCGCTCTCTGATCCTCTACTTTCTCTCAGCTCTCTCTGTTCTCCCTGGTCTCTTCGCTCTCTCTGTTTTTCTCTGCTCTCTCTGTTTTCTCTGCTCTCTCCTCCCAACTTCTGCCAACTCCTAATAGAATTGAGCCCACCCAGCTCCTAATCCTTTTTAATCCTTTAGCCCAAGGCGTCGGCTGTCGCCCGTCGGTCAGTTTGCACTCGTAAACAAGGTCATTATTCGGGTTTGTGCGGCTCCCGCGCCCAAACGCGATTAGGCGTGGTTGCATGTCAGATTGGCTCCAGTTATCAGCTCAATTCCCCGCGCCTGATTACCCTCCCTCCCCTCCCCTCCTTTCCTCTCTCCCTCTTTCTTTGCCCTTTCCGGTTTCATGTTTGGCTTATGACTAAGGCGATCGAATGAGACACGAACCTCCGTTTTTAGGGAAAGCGTCATGCGAGGGGCGACGTCTTCTCCCTACGATGAACGGCCGCCACCGCCTCCTTTGAGGTACAGCAGTGGAGGAGGAACTAGAGGACAAGAGGTTGGTCTCTCCGTCTCTCTCTCTCCATCAGATTTGAAATCTCTCTGTGTCTCTCTGTCTCTCTCTCTCTGTCTGTCTGTCTGTCTGTCTCTCTCTCTCTCTCTCTCTCTCTCTCTCTTTCTCTCTCTTTCTCTCTCTTTCTCTGTCTCTCTGTCTCTCTGTCTCTCTGTCTCCCTGTCTCTCTGTCTCTCTGTCTCTTTGTCTCTCTGTCTCTCTGTCTCTCTGTCTCTCTGTCTCTCTGTCTCTCTGTCTCTCTGTCTCTCTGTCTCTCTGTCTCTCTGTCTCTCTCTGTCTCTCTCTCTCTCTGTCTCTCTGTCTCTCTCTCTCTCTCTCTCTCTCTCTCTTTCTCTCTCTCTCTCTTTCTCTCTCTTTCTCTGTCTTTCTCTGTCTCTCTGTCTCTCTGTCTCTCTGTCTCTCTGTCTCTCTGTCTCTCTGTCTCTCTGTCTCTCTGTCTCTCTGTCTCTCTGTCTCTCTGTCTCTCTGTCTCTCTGTCTCTCTGTCTCTCTGTCTCTCTGTCTCTCTGTCTCTCTGTCTCTCTGTCTCTCTGTCTCTCTGTCTCTCTCTCTCTCTCTCTCTCTCTCTCTCTGTCTCTCTGTCTCTTTGTCTCTCTGTCTCTCTGTCTCTCTGTCTCTCTGTCTCTCTGTCTCTCTGTCTCTCTGTCTCTCTGTCTCTCTGTCTCTCTCTGTCTCTCTCTCTCTCTGTCTCTCTGTCTCTCTCTCTCTCTCTCTCTCTCTCTTTCTCTCTCTCTCTCTTTCTCTCTCTTTCTCTGTCTTTCTCTGTCTCTCTGTCTCTCTGTCTCTCTGTCTCTCTGTCTCTCTGTCTCTCTGTCTCTCTGTCTCTCTGTCTCTCTGTCTCTCTGTCTCTCTGTCTCTCTGTCTCTCTGTCTCTCTGTCTCTCTGTCTCTCTGTCTCTCTGTCTCTCTGTCTCTCTGTCTCTCTGTCTCTCTGTCTCTCTCTCTCTCTCTCTCTCTCTCTCTCTCTGTCTCTCTGTCTCTCTGTCTCTTTGTCTCTTTGTCTCTCTGTCTCTCTCTGTCTCTCTTTTTTTCTCTCTCTCTCTCTCTCTCTCTCTCTCTCTCTCTCTCTCTGTCTTTCTCTCTCTCCCTCTTGCACTATTTCCGGAAGTCTCCAAACAAAATCAAACCAAAATCCAATCTCGGCTGTCAGGAACCCGATGAAGGCCACCCGGCTGGTCCTGAAAATCCGTAGCAGAGGGCATTCGCTTGATTTATCCCTAGTCTGCTTGCTGCCAGTCGGTTGTAATTTGGTTTCTTTGGAACCAGCCGGCTGGTTGTAAAGTGACCGCTCGTCTCCCCAAAATTTGTCTCTCCTTCAAATTGCAAGGTGATATTTTTAGGTTCTCGGCTTGAAACCACTCCCAAAGGAACCAGCTGAGACGAAAAAGAAGAAAACCATGAACCCTTTCGTAAAAAGTGAGTTTACTTTACATTTTAGTTACATAATTATGTAAAATTTAGAAAATAAAGAGAAGAAAGAGGCCTCAGAGAAGCCGGTGATCTCAGCTCCAAGTAACTTCGAACACACTGTTCATGTTGGCTTCGACCCTATTACAAAAGAGTTTACGGTGAGTTTTTAAAACCAATTATCGATTTATTGATTTTTATTCCAACAAAGAGGGTAATTAAGGTAATTAGCGATTTTAGGGAATGCCCGAGGCGTGGGGACGTCTTCTTACCGATGCCCAAATTTCTAAATACGAACAGCAACAGAATCCCCAGGCTGTTATCGATGCGCTCGATTTTTTCACAAATAAGGAGCCTACTATTCCAAAATGGCTTCCTTATGATATGAGTGAGTAGATTTCAAAAAGAGACACTCTTCTGAATATAGTGTTTATAGATGATTGTTCGCCGAGGCCTTCGACGGGCTCCTCTTTGGGAGGACATGGAGGGTACAGCACGGCGTCTCTGCCTCACCACTATAGCCACTCGACAAATCCTTATTCGACGAATCCTTATTCGCCGGCGCCTTATATGGGTACGAGAGAGAGAGAGAGAGATAGAGAGAGGGAGAAAGAGAGAAAGAGAAAGAGAGAGAAAGAGAGAGTGAGAAAAAAGAGAAAGATAGACAGAGAAACAGAGAGACAGAAAGACAGAAAGACAGAAAGACAGAGAGACAGAGAGACAGAGAAACAGAAGAGCATATGCAGAGAGAGAGAGACAGAGAGAGTTGAAAGGCAGTGAGAAGCCCAAAAAAGAACAGAAAAAGAACGGAAAAAGAGACGAAAAAATCCCATTTTCAGGCGAGAAATCGAGTCCCAAAGCCCTTCCTCCCCTTCCTCGGCCCAGCTACAGTAATGGCAGCCCATCCTCGGTCAAGCCTCTTCAGAAGAATGGAAATGGTTACGCCAGTGCTTCTGAAGGCAGGTCCAGCCTGCCAGCTGCTCCTGTGCAGGATGACGACATCGCCGATTTGGGACCTCCTCCTCCCATTCCGGACAGACCTGCGAGGACTTTGAGCATTGTGAGTTTTACGATCAATGTTTAGTCAAACCTGTCGTGAAGCCCACGGTTTTTGGGGATCTTGTCGTTTACTGCACGGGTTTTGGGCGTTAATGCCACTTGCCCCACGGTTTTTGGTCAACTGTGCGGAACAGCCCACGGTTTACGGGGAATCATGTCGATTGCCGCAAGGTTTTCCTGTGGTCTGCCGATCGCCGCGCTGTTTTTCCTAATTTTTTTTCGATTGCCGCACGTGTTTGAGCGATGCTGCCGATTTATGCACAGTGTTTGGTTACTTCTGCCGACTGCCTCACGGTTTTACCAAATCCTGATGTTTGCGCGGTTTTCGGTCAAACCTGCCGAAAATGGCGCGGTTTTCGGACAATACTGCCAATAGCCGCACTGTTTTAGCGAACTGTTTTAACTTGTAGAAAAGAGCACGGTTTTCGGTTGATTCTGGCAGTTTCTGGACGCTTTTCGAGCGCTACTGCAAAAAATTGCATTTTTTCGATTGACTCTGCCTATTGCCGCACCGTTTTCAGTCAAACCTGCCGAAAAGCGCACGGTTTTCGGATGATCCTGGCAAATGCTACATGTTTTTTGCGCAACTGCCAAAAATCGCACGGATTTCGCATAACCTGCCGAAAGTCGCACGGTTTTCGGTTGTATCTGCCGATTGGCGCACGGTTTTTAGTGAAACGATCTTTCTGCACGTTTTTCGGGGAGTCCTGCTGATTTCTGCACGGTTTTCGGTCGCCTCTGTTATAGAGGTTTCTGCAGCTATCTCACGCTTTTTGGGAAAACTGCCGAAAAGGGCACAGTTTTTGACGGATTCTACCGATTGTTGCGCGGTTTTCAGTTGATTCGTCTTTTACCCACGGTTTTCAGCTAAAATTGCAATTTTTCACATACTTAAACAATTTTTTTTCGATTTCAGTACACTAAACCCAAAGAAGAGGAAGATCGGATACCGGATCTCTCGCAGGGTCAATTCGGAGTCCAGTCCAGAAACAAAACGAAGAGGAAAATGACTGATGCCGAGGTATTTTTTTGATTTTTTTTCTGTTTAAACTTTGGTTTTTAGGTCCTGGCGCGATTGAGAACCATCGTATCGATTGGAAATCCGGATCGTAAATATAAGAAAGTGGATAAAATCGGATCTGGGTTGGATTTTTATGAAATTTGTTTTTATTGATTAATTTCAGAGCTTCTGGATCTGTTTACACTGCTATGGAGATGAGTACGCAACAGGAGGTCGCTATTAAGCAGATGAACCTTAAGGTAAGTGGAAAACACGTGAACACGCGAAGTTGTGACTCGTGCGGAACGTACACTGGAGCGCATTTAAGTTAATTATGTTAATTATAAAAAAATACAGTATTTGATTAGGACAATTATCGATTAGGAGCCCCAATTTTGATATTTTGAAGAACTGACAAGAAATGTTAAAATAAAGTTAGTAATGGAGCGCATTTATTGCGATTGGGGCGGACTTACACTTGATACTTGTAAATTCCAAACTTTGAAGGTCTGTATTTTAGCAATAGAGCATGTTTACGTCAGACAAACCATAAATGGCTATAATACATTCAAAAACAAATTAAAAAATATTTTTAAAAAAATGATTTTCACTTTTAAAAGCCATATCTATTGAAAAAGACAACGTTTATTTTCTCTCTAACAATTAAAAAACAGTTTTGAACGATTGAAAATGCTGATTTCTGCCAAATTCTGCCAAACCCAGCACGATTTTGATGGAATATGCCATTGGTTGCATGGTTTATGTTGATTCTGCAGAATGCCGCACGGTTTTCGGCCGAACCTGCCGAATACCGCACGCTTTTCGGTTTGAGCAAAATTCGCAATGGAGCGCAATTACTTGAAGATACGATAGTTTAAGTGAATCGATCGAGGAATCCACAATTTCAAAGAACTGTATCTTGTCATAAGTACGCTATGAACATGTTTTGAAGGAATCTCGGATTAGAATGGAGCGCGTTTACTTTTCCCACCAAAATGGTCGACGATCCAAAAAATGAAAGATCGCGAACTCGTGAACACGTGTGGCATTCAAAATTTAACAATTTGGCTTCTGATATCTGTTTGTTTATATTTTTTGCATTTCGGGAAATTAGACACGTTCTCACAGTCACACAGTCAAATTCAATACCACAAAAAACGTCATATTTAGTTTTTCGTTTCAGGACCAACCGAAGAAGGAGCTCATCATCAATGAAATCCTAGTTATGCGAGAAAACAAACACGCTAACATCGTTAATTACCTTGATTCCTATTTGGTCGGCGAGGAATTGTGGGTGGTCATGGAGTACCTCGCTGGGGGGTCCCTCACCGACGTCGTCACGGAGTGTCAGATGGAGGAGGGAATGATCGCCGCCGTTTCCAGAGAGGTAATTCGAAATTTTAACTTTATAAAGTCATTTTTACCATAAAAATCAAAATGTCTCGTGAAAAATCGTTATTTAAGGTCCTCCAAGCGTTGGAATTCCTCCACAGCCGCCACGTCATCCACAGAGACATAAAATCCGATAATATTCTTCTGGGAATGGATGGATCTGTTAAATTGAGTGAGTTTTTGAATTAAAAATTGGTTATATACTCCTTTTTCAGCTGATTTCGGATTCTGTGCTCAAATTTCACCCGAGCAGAATAAGCGAACAACCATGGTTGGAACGCCTTATTGGGTGGGTGACAGAAAAAGTTTGGCACGTTAAATTTAGAAAACTATATTTTTAACAGTAATAGTAAAAAATGAGTTTCTAGAAAAAAAGAAAGATTTTGGTTAATTTGTGTCCAACTAGGATCACACCCGATGTTTAGCAGAAACCGCGCGTTGGTTGCAATTTGAAACTATTTTTGGAAATTAAGGCATTTTTAGATATTTTTCTGATTTGAAACATAGACTTGGTAGTGAAACAAACGTGAATGCAATATATTCTTATTTAATTTGTTGTCTGATGTTTAGCAGGAGCCGCGCGTTCGTGGCAAACTGCCCGCTCTTTAGCAATTACAGCGCGCGGACAGCAATCTCTGTAAACGCAGTGCACACTTTTTCCCAGCTTTTTTTTTATTTCGAATAATTTATATTTCCTTTTTGTTTTAGGAATTAGTGAAAAAAACACTAATTTTGCAAGCGCTCGACGTTTAGCAGGCGCCGCGTGCTGGTGGCAGTTGGATTATGAGAGACATGCAAAATTTGGCACGTTAACTTTGTCCTAAAAGATAACTTCTATAAATTCATGAACAATAAAAAATAAAATTAACGTCAACGTCGGTGTGTGCGCGATGTTTAGCAGGCGCGTCCGTTTTGCGAGCCTCTAAACTGAACGTTCCACAATGAAATATGAATAGCTAAGCGCAAGAATGTTTTTCTAATTTATGAATTTTCAATTTATTTAAAACATGATTTTATAAACACTTTTCAGATGGCCCCAGAAGTCGTTTCGCGGAAGCAGTACGGTCCCAAAGTAGACGTATGGTCCTTGGGAATTATGGCAATCGAGATGGTCGAAGGAGAACCACCGTATCTCAATGAGAATCCCCTTAGGGCATGTTTTCTCCCCTTTCTCTGAAAATATGTTGAAATTACAGGCAATTTATTTAATCGCAACCAACGGAAAACCCGACTTCCCTACGAGGGACGCACTGACGCCTCTTTTTAAGGTGAGGAGAGAGAGAGAGAGAGAGAGACGCAGAGAGGCAGAGAAGAGTGTAACAGACAAGGAGGTAACAAATTACTCAATGTGTTTACCGGGCCTTGAGTGACAAATGTCTTCGCGGGTTTAAAGTGAGTGAGTCAGAGCGATGAGGCAAAAGGCGAGGTGAGGCGAGAGATCAGAAGGGAGGGAGAGAGTCAGTGAGTGAGTGAGTGAGTAAGACCCCTGAATCTCTCTTTTCAGGACTTTATCGACTGCGCCCTTGAAGTCTCCGTTGACAACCGTTGGTCAGCCTCTCAACTCCTCACTCACCCCTTCCTTCGTTGTGCTAAGCCCTTAGCCTCCCTCTATTACCTTATCGTTGCGGCCAAGAAAAGCATTGCCGCCAGTGCCTAATTATCTTCTGAAGACAGTGTGTGGTCCGATGTCATTGGGTAGCATCCTCCTCTCCCCTCCTTTCTCCCGATGCAATATTTCGATTCTGGGACGGTTCCCCCTAGTTTTTGTCATCTAGAACCCAATTTCTTATTTATTGACCTTCAGTTCTCGCCCTTCACTTACACTTCCAAATTACTAGTCCTGGGTCGTCGTGGGTGGTCCAAGACCCCCCGCGAAACGCCTCATTCCGTGCCCAAATTTCGCGTGTTGCCTGCCACAATTGTACCGATTAAACTGTTATAATATGTATAAAAGTGTGTTTTTAAAATCCTTGTCTTGCGGTGTTTGAGTAGGATGGGAGGAAAATTACTGTGGAGGTGGGTGGACTGGAGAAGATCTTTTTGCGGTTGAAGGCAACATAGATGCATCTGAAAAAAGAAACAGTAAAAGTATAAGAGAGACAGAGAGACACAGAGACAAAGATACAGAGAGACAGAGAGACAAAGAGACAGAGAGACAGAAAGACAGAGAGACAGAGAGACAGAGAGACAAAGATACAGAGAGACAGAGAGACAAAGATACAGAGAGACAGAGAGACAAAGAGACAGAGAGACAGAGAGACAGAGAGACAGAGAAATAGAGATACAGAGAGACAAAGATACAGAGAGACAGAGAGACAGAGAGACAGAGAGACAAAGAGACAGAGAGACAGAGAGACAGAGAGACAAAGAGACAGAGAGACAAAGAGACAGAGAGACAGAGAGACAGAGAGACAGAGAGACAGAGAGACAGAGAGACAGAGAGACAGAGAGACAGAGAGACAGAGAGACAGAGAGACAGAGAGACAGAGAGACAGAGAGACAGAGAGACAGAGAGACAGAGAGACAGAGAGACAGAGAGACAGAGAGACAGAGAGACAGAGAGACAGAGAGGCAGAGAAACAGAGAGACAAAGAGACAGAGAGACAGAGAGAAACGAATTATGGTAATTTTCACTCACCCTTCAGCAAAGTGCATAACCAACTGAATCCCAATAGTGCCTCCCAAAATAAGAAGTCTATTGTGAAATTTCGTTGCCAGCTGAAGAGACCATGACATCATAATCAGAAGCCACAGAAGACTTTGACTGAAAGTGAAAACGAACAATCGAGCATTTTCTCTCATTCGATTGTCAAAGTTTGATTCAACTTTCCGATTGGCGTTCTAAAAATTTGTACTAAAATGATTGCTTTGTAACTTCGAACCCAAGTGAGGAGAATTCTGGAGAAGGTTAGTAGGTTGAAAACGAGAGCTGAAATCATGATGGGGGCAAAAATTGCTTCACCAACGACTATCTGAAAAGTTGACTTCGAAATAATGTAATTTGAACTCACTTTGTAACAAATGGTATTTTCATAGAGGGAGAGAAGGGCAATAGGGTCAAATTTCAGGCCACAATCTAAAAAAAGAGAATTTCTAGGAGATGGATAGATAGAGAGATTACTTTATCTACCTTACCCTTACTTACCCTACCTTACTTACCCAACTTTACCCATCTTTACCCAACTTTCCCTGCCTTACCCAACATTTTCCTACCTTACCCAACTTTACCCTACATTACCCTACTTTTCCTACCTTACTCTACCATATTCTACCTTCCCTACCTTACACCTTACCTTACTTTTCCTTATCTTGCCTTACCTTACCCTACTTTGTCCCTTACTAAACTTTTCTCTGCCTTAACCAACTTTCCGATGCCTTGCCCTACCTAACCTCACTTTAATTACCTTACCTAACCCAACCCTACTTTACCCTATTTTACCCAACTTTACCCAGCCTTACCATAGTTTGCCTTACCTTACAATACCTTACCCAACTTAGCCCTACTTTTTCCTACCTTACCCTACGTTACCGCGACACCGAGAGAGAGAGAGAGAGAGAGAGAGAGAGAGAGAGAGAGAAAGAGAGAGAGAGAAAGAAAGAGAGAGAGAGAAAGACATAGACAGAGACAGAGGTAGGGAAAGTAAACCTACCTATAACATTTCCATAGATGGTAATAGCCGCCCCAGCCGTCCAAGAGCACCAAATAGCAACCTAAACCAAAATCAATCAATACATCGATTCAATACCTACCAGAGTAACCCATTTGTTCCAAATTCTATCGTAATGTCTCCAGAGATAAACTGCCACAAATCGATTCAAAGCCAAAAGAAGCTCAGAAACGTAAAGAGAGACAAATGGCAGGGTTGTGTAGTTGATCCAAGTGGTGAAAAAGTCCGACCCTCTAAAAATGGTACGTAATTCTTACTGTACTTGTTAATATACGTGATCATAGATGGCACGGTAGCGAAGAATACACTGAGAGTGGTTATGATATGGGCTATGGAACGGGCAAAAACGAGGGTGTAGAAGGGGAGGCGGTACTGACGCCGTTTTATGAATGAATATACCACTAGTGAGTGAACAATAATGATTATTAGGCACATCTGAAAGATATTTTCAATTAAAAATTATAAGGTGGACCTACAAAGCTTAGAACAGCGGCTCCTATGTAGTTTTCTGTAATCACCGAGGTATCCATCTGGAAACGAGAGATTGAGAGAGAGAGAGAGAGAGAGAGAGAGAGAGAGAGAGAGAGAGAGAGAGAGAGAGAGAGAGAGAGAGAGAGAGAGAGAGAGGTGAGGTAAGGTGAGGTGAGGTAAGGAGAGGTGAGGTGAGGTAAGGAGAGGTGAGGTGAGGTGAGGTGAGGTGAGGTGAGGTGAGGTGAGGTGAGGTGAGGTGAGGTGAGGTGAGGTGAGGTGAGGTGAGGTGAGGTGAGGTGAGGTGAGGTGAGGTGAGGTGAGGTGAGGTGAGGTGAGGTGAGGTGAGGTGAGGTGAGGTGAGGTGAGGTGAGGTGAGGTGAGGTGAGGTGAGGTGAGGTGAGGTGAGGTGAGGTGAGGTGAGGTGAGGTGAGGTGAGGTGAGGTGAGGTGAGGTGAGGTGAGGTGAGGTGAGGTGAGGTGAGGTGAGGTGAGGTGAGGTGAGGTGAGGTGAGGTGAGGTGAGGTGAGGTGAGGTGAGGTGAGGTGAGGTGAGGTGAGGTGAGGTGAGGTGAGGTGAGGTGAGGTGAGGTGAGGTGAGGTGAGGTGAGGTGAGGTGAGGTGAGGTGAGGTGAGGTGAGGTGAGGTGAGGTGAGGTGAGGTGAGGTGAGGTGAGGTGAGGTGAGGTGAGGTGAGGTGAGGTGAGGTGAGGTGAGGTGAGGTGAGGTGAGGTGAGGTGAGGTGAGGTGAGGTGAGGTGAGGTGAGGTGAGGTGAGGTGAGGTGAGGTGAGGTGAGGTGAGGTGAGGTGAGGTGAGGTGAGGTGAGGTGAGGTGAGGTGAGGTGAGGTGAGGTGAGGTGAGGTGAGGTGAGGTGAGGTGAGGTGAGGTGAGGTGAGGTGAGGTGAGGTGAGGTGAGGTGAGGTGAGGTGAGGTGAGGTGAGGTGAGGTGAGGTGAGGTGAGGTGAGGTGAGGTGAGGTGAGGTGAGGTGAGGTGAGGTGAGGTGAGGTGAGGTGAGGTGAGGTGAGGTGAGGTGAGGTGAGGTGAGGTGAGGTGAGGGGAGGTGAGGTGAGGTGAGGTGAGGTGAGGTGAGGTGAGGTGAGGTGAGGTGAGGTGAGGTGAGGTGAGGTGAGGTGAGGTGAGGTGAGGTGAGGTGAGGTGAGGTGAGGTGAGGTGAGGTGAGGTGAGGTGAGGTGAGGTGAGGTGAGGTGAGGTGAGGGGAGGTGAGGTGAGGTGAGGTGAGGTGAGGTGAGGTGAGGCGAGGTGAGGTGAGGTGAGGTGAGGTGAGGTGAGGTGAGGTGAGGTGAGGTGAGGTGAGGTGAGGTGAGGTGAGGTGAGGTGAGGTGAGGTGAGGTGAGGTGAGGTGAGGTGAGGTGAGGTGAGGTGAGGTGAGGTGAAGTGAGGTGAGGTGAGGTGAGGTGAGGTGAGGTTATGTAGTTATGTAGTGAGGTTATGTAGTAGGTTATGTAGTTTTCTGTAACCACCGAGGTATCCATCTGGAAACGAGAGATTGAGAGAGAGAGAGAGAGAGAGAGAGAGAGAGAGAGAGAGAGAGAGAGAGAGAGAGAGAGAGAGAGAGGTGAGGTGAGGTGAGGTGAGGTGAGGTGAAGTGAGGTGAGGTGAGGTGAGGTGAGGTGAGGTGAGGTGAAGTGAGGTGAGGGGAGGTGAGGTGAGGTGAGGTGAGGTGAGGTGAGGTGAGGTGAGGTGAGGTGAGGTGAGGTGAGGTGAGGTGAGGTGAGGTGAGGTGAGGTGAGGTGAGGTGAGGTGAGGTGAGGTGAGGTGAGGTGAGGTGAGGTGAGGTGAGGTGAGGTGAGGTGAGGTGAGGTGAGGTGAGGTGAGGTGAGGTGAGGTGAGGTGAGGTGAGGTGAGGTGAGGTGAGGTGAGGTGAGGGGAGGTGAGGTGAGGTCAGGTGAGGTGAGGTGAGGTGAGGTGAGGTGAGGTGAGGTTAGGTGAGGTGAGGTGAGGTGAGGTGAGGTGAGGTGAGGTAAGGTGAGGTGAGGTGAGGGGAGGTGAGGTGAGGTGAGGTGAGGTGAGGTGAGGTAAGGTGAGGTGAGGTGAGGTGAGGTGAGGTGAGGTGAGGTGAGGTGAGGTGAGGTGAGGTGAGGTGAGGTGAGGTGAGGTGAGGTGAGGTGAGGTGAGGTGAGGTGAGGTGAGGTGAGGTGAGGTGAGGTGAGGTGAGGTGAGGTGAGGTGAGGTGAGGTGAGGTGAGGTGAGGTGAGGTGAGGTGAGGTGAGGTGAGGTGAGGTGAGGTGAGGTGAGGTGAGGTGAGGTGAGGTGAGGTGAGGTGAGGTGAGGTGAGGTGAGGTGAGGTGAGGTGAGGTGAGGTGAGGTGAGGTGAGGTGAGGTGAGGTGAGGTGAGGTGAGGTGAGGTGAGGTGAGGTGAGGTGAGGTGAGGTGAGGTGAGGTGAGGTGAGGTGAGGTGAGGTGAGGTGAGGTGAGGTGAGGTGAGGTGAGGTGAGGTGAGGTGAGGTGAGGTGAGGTGAGGTGAGGTGAGGTGAGGTGAGGTGAGGTGAGGTGAGGTGAGGTGAGGTGAGGTGAGGTGAGGTGAGGTGAGGTGAGGTGAGGTGAGGTGAGGTGAGGTGAGGTGAGGTGAGGTGAGGTGAGGTGAGGTGAGGTGAGGTGAGGTGAGGTGAGGTGAGGTGAGGTGAGGTGAGGTGAGGTGAGGTGAGGTGAGGTGAGGTGAGGTGAGGTGAGGTGAGGTGAGGTGAGGTGAGGTGAGGTGAGGTGAGGTGAGGTGAGGTGAGGTGAGGTGAGGTGAGGTGAGGTGAGGTGAGGTGAGGTGAGGTGAGGTGAGGTGAGGTGAGGTGAGGTGAGGTGAGGTGAGGTGAGGTGAGGTGAGGTGAGGTGAGGTGAGGTGAGGTGAGGTGAGGTGAGGTGAGGTGAGGTGAGGTGAGGTGAGGTGAGGTGAGGTGAGGTGAGGTGAGGTGAGGTGAGGTGAGGTGAGGTGAGGTGAGGTGAGGTGAGGTGAGGTGAGGTGAGGTGAGGTGAGGTGAGGTGAGGGGAGGTGAGGTGAGGTGAGGTGAGGTGAGGTGAGGTGAGGTGAGGTGAGGTGAGGTGAGGTGAGGTGAGGTGAGGTGAGGTGAGGTGAGGTGAGGTGAGGTGAGGTGAGGTGAGGTGAGGTGAGGTGAGGTGAGGTGAGGTGCTGAGAAATCTTGAAACACAGGAACAAAAAATCTCAAATGTTGTGTTCTGAGACTTCAAAAAAACCAAAACATAGAATTTTCTGTGATCCAACCATATAATTCCACCGTCTCTTACGCAAAGAAATTAAGAAAATGTTTTTCACGCCTGAAAATAATAACAACTTAGGAAAATGATATGAGCGGAATTGTTTTCGTCGATAAATAAAGTTAGGCAATTTCTGAATGAATCATATGAACGGATGGATTATGTGCTCTTTATTGAAACATAAAGTACAAATTGCCGCGTTTTTTTCCGTTTTAATTTCCTACAATTTTTGAAATAGTCATATCGGTTTGGAAATTACAAAGGTCGAATGAACAAATAAGCGAAAATTACATATATTTAATTTATAATTGTAATATATGGTTTTTTAAAGGACAGTCTGGGCAAATACTGTATAAGAAAAATTTCTGTGTGGCCTCCAGGGGAAATTTGGGATTCCTATGGCTTTTTAGGAAAAAGTTGAAGATTCCTGTGGCCCTACAGCGAAAAAGCTGAGAACTCTTGTGGACCACCAGGGTTATTTTTTAGGATACCTGTGGCCCCCAGAGGGAAGCTGAGGTATCCTGTTGCCCACAGGGAGAAGTTGAAGATGCTTGTGGCCCCTAGGGAAAATTGGGGATTCCTCTTGCACCCTACGAGAAAGTTGAAGATTCCTGTGGCCCCTAGGGGAAAGTTTAGGATTCTTGTGGCTCTAGGGGTTATTTGAGGTGTCATGTGGCCCTCCAGGGGCGATTTGGGATTTCTGTGGCCCTTAAAGGGGAAGGACCGCGTAAAAAAATATTTTCTGGACTTTTGATAAATGAGTAGATTTCATTCTTCTGATTCAGAAATGTGTCCTATTTTCTCTTTTTGGAGCAAAATGAACAAAATTAGGCACTCCTGAAGTTTAGCCGAAAATATGGTTTGAATAGCGCGCAATTCTGCGTCTCCCTTGTCCCCGCGCTCTCTCGCCTTTCTCTGCCGTGTACACCTGCACCCTTTGCATTGTTCGGCCGTGTGCACCTGCACCGCTTGCAGTCCAAAAAATATAAAAGAGGTATGTTTCAGAATCGTGGCAACGGTATCTATTCAATGAAGTTGTTCGTACAAAGATTTGAAAAATCAATGTTACGAGGTCCTTCAACTTTAAGGAAAAATTGAGGTATTCGGTGTACACTAGGTGAAACATTTGAGAATCATGTGTCCCCTAGGGTAATTTCAAGGATTCGTGTGGTCCCTATGGGGAAATTCGAGGATTCCGTTGGCCTCTAGGAGAAATTTGAAAATCCCGGTGGCCCACCAGGGGGAATTTAAGTTGCCTGTGGACCTTTGGGGAAAATTTGTGGATTGAGACCAAGCATGGCAACGGGCCGGCCCGCTCCAAAATTTTTCACGGCCCGGCCCGGCCCGGCCCGACCTGGCCCGGCCCGGCCCGGCCCGACCTGGCCCGGCCCGGCCCGGCCCGACTCAACCGAAAATTTATGCCTTTTTTTCAATGTAAAAATCAAAGAAAAAAAAAATTTTCGGGCCGGCCCGCTTCAAAATTTTTCTCGGCCCGGCCCGGCCCCAAATTTTACCATGCTTGATTGAGACCTGTTAGCTTTCAGGGTTTATATGGCCCCTAGGGTAATTGTGAAAAAATGTGTGGTCCCTATGAGGATTCCCGTGGCCCCTGTGGTACATTTGCGGACTCTGGTAGCCCCAGGGGAAATTGAAGATTTCTGTGGCCCACCAGAAAAGAATTGAAGTTTTTTGTGGGCCTAGAGTAATTTCGAGGCTTCCTGGGGGCCATAGGGGAAGTTGAGAATTTCAGGATACCTGTGACCCACCAGAAAAAGGTTGAGAATTCCTCTGGTCATCAAGAAAAACTTTAGGGTTCTTACGGCCCATAGGGGAAAATTGAGGAATCCTGTGGTCCGCCATGGGAAATTGGGGTTTCCTGTTGCCTCTAGGGAAAGTTTGAGGATTACTGTGGCCCTTAGGGGGAAAATTTGAGTATTCTTGGGCCAACAAAAGGAAAGTGGAAAGTTCCAGTCATTATGAAACCATTTTCTTCCGGTTTCAGTTTCCCTTCCCATCACTGGATGTCCGCCGGTCCATGTGATCGTCCGATTGCGGCGCATCTCCGATAGTATTCGGGCGTCACCCGCCGCTATTCGGGTCATCCTCGGTCAATAGCCTTTTACGATTCCCTCCTCCCTATATCTCTTTTTGGATCAACTTGTTTTCACTCTAGAAATTGTCATTAAATAGCGGAGTGTGGTTAACCACAAGATCAGAGCAACCGGTTTCTTGGACAAGCACGAGCCATCAGCCGACTGCCGCCACACGGCTGCCACTGACCCAGTTCGGCAAGTGTTCCTTCGGAAACCGTTCCAGTGGTTGCAAATGATCGAAAAGAGAAGACTAATTGAGTTTCTCTGTCTCTCTGTTTCCGTCTAGATGTCTCTGTCTCTCTGTCTCTCTGTCTCTCTGTCTCTCTGTCTCTTTGTCTCTTTGTCTCTCTGTCTCTCTGTCTCTCTGTCTCTCTGTCTCTTTGTCTCTCTGTCTCTCTGTCTCTCTGTCTCTCTGTCTCTCTATCTCTCTGTCTCTCTGTCTCTTTGTCTCTCCGTCTCTCTGTCTTTCTATCTCTCTGTCTCTCTGTCTCTTTGTCTCTATCTCTCTCTGTCTCTCTGTCTCTCTGTCTCTCTGTCTCTCTGTCTCTCTGTCTCTCTGTCTCTCTGTCTCTTTGTCTCTTTGTCTCTCTGTCTCTCTGTCTCTCTGTCTCTCTGTCTCTTTCTCTCTCTGTCTCTCTGTCTCTCTGTCTCTCTGTCTCTCTGTCTCTCTGTCTCTCTGTCTCTTTGTCTCTCCGTCTCTCTGTCTTTCTATCTCTCTGTCTCTCTGTCTCTCTGTCTCTTTGTCTCTCTGTCTCTCTGTCTCTCTGTCTCTTTGTCTCTTTGTCTCTCTGTCTCTCTGTTTCTCTGTCTCACTGTCTCTATCCCTCTATCTCTCCTTTCCTTTCTCTTACTTTTTCTATCTTTCTGACAAACAAATAATTGTTCTTTGATTGTCCAATGGTACCAAAACCGTTTCCAATCAGGTTTATGAACATCATTGAGATGCCGTGAAGGTCGGCTGGTTCAATGTCTAACTACGAATTTTTTGTATTTCTATTTTGGGTCTGGAAAAACAAACCATGTGATCTACCTTTTCGTTGTTTTTGCGGTCTCTTGAACCCGAACACCTCATTTTCTCTCTCTCTCTCTCTCTCTCTCTCTCTCTCTCTCTCTCTCGCTCTCTCTCTCTCTATCTCTCTCTTTCTCTCTCTCTCTCGTGTTACCAAATGATCAAGACTGCAAAGTCCGCCATCACTGGAACAAAACACAATGGCTATTACCGGATTGTTAGCGCTGAGCGAGTAATGACACCGCCTTGGGATAGCCAGCGGATGTTCGTTTGCCAAATAGAAATGGTAAATAACAGGTTTCGACCCTATGTAAATTCTCACTACATCTCACCTCACCTCACCTCCCCTCACCTCACCTCACCTCACCTCACCTCACCTCACCTCACCTCACCTCACCTCACCTCACCTCACCTCACCTCACCTCACCTCACCTCACCTCACCTCACCTCACCTCACCTCACCTCACCTCACCTCACCTCACCTCACCTCACCTCACCTCACCTCACCTCACCTCACCTCACCTCACCTCACCTCACCTCACCTCACCTCACCTCACCTCACCTCACCTCACCTCACCTCACCTTACCTCACCTCACCTCACCTCACCTCCCCTCACCTCACCTCACCTCACCTCACCTCACATCACCTCACCTCACCTCACCTCACCTCACCTCACCTCACCTCACCTCACCTCACCTCACCTCACCTCACCTCACCTCACCTCACCTCACCTCACCTCACCTCACCTCACCTCACCTCACCTCACCTCACCTCACCTCACCTCACCTCACCTCACCTCACCTCACCTCACCTCACCTCACCTCACCTCACCTCACCTCACCTCACCTCACCTCACCTCACCTCACCTCACCTCACCTCACCTCACCTCACCTCACCTCACCTCACCTCACCTCACCTCACCTCACCTCACCTTACCTCACCTCACCTCACCTCACCTCACCTCACCTCCCCTCACCTCACCTCACCTTACCTCACCTCACCTCACCTCACCTCACCTCACCTCACCTAACCTCACCTCACCTCACCTCACCTCACCTCACCTCACCTGACCTCACCTCACCTCCCCTCACCTCACCTCACCTCACCTCACCTCACCTCACCTCACCTCACCTCACCTCACCTCACCTCACCTCACCTCACCTCACCTCACCTCACCTCACCTCACCTCACCTCACCTCACCTCACCTCACCTCACCTCACCTCACCTCACCTCACCTCACCTCACCTCACCTCACCTCACCTCACCTCACCTCACCTCACCTCACCTCACCTCACCTTACCTCACCTCACCTCACCTCACCTCACCTCCCCTCACCTCACCTCACCTCACCTCACCTCACCTCACCTCACCTCACCTCACCTCACCTCACCTCACCTCACCTCACCTCACCTCACCTCACCTCACCTCACCTCACCTCACCTCACCTCACCTCACCTCACCTCACCTCACCTCACCTCACCTCACCTCACCTCACCTCACCTCACCTCACCTCACCTCACCTCACCTCACCTCACCTCACCTCACCTCACCTCACCTCACCTCACCTCACCTCACCTCACCTCACCTCACCTCACCTCACCTCACCTCACCTCACCTCACCTCACCTCACCTCACCTCACCTCACCTCACCTCACCTCACCTCACCTCACCTCACCTCACCTCACCTCACCTCACCTCACCTCACCTCACCTCACCTCACCTCACCTCACCTCACCTCACCTCACCTCACCTCACCTCACCTCACCTCACCTCACCTCACCTCACCTCACCTTACCTCACCTCACCTCACCTCACCTCCCCTCACCTCACCTCACCTCACCTCACCTCACATCACCTCACCTCACCTCACCTCACCTCACCTCACCTCACCTCACCTCACCTCACCTCACCTCACCTCACCTCACCTCACCTCACCTCACCTCACCTCACCTCACCTCACCTCACCTCACCTCACCTCACCTCACCTCACCTCACCTCACCTCCCTCTCTCTCTCTCTCTCTCTCTCTCTCTTTTCTTATATCTCTCCCTGTTACGATCAATGGTCTAACTCTCTTTTTTGACAAAAGTTCCAATCGGAGCATTTATCGTCTCTTTCGGTTCCGCTTTTTGTATCTTTCTTCAGAAACGCGGAAGTTCGATTAAAACCCGCAGAATAAAGAAAAATGAACGGGGATAAGGTCACTTTCGCTTATCAATTGTCAAAATTTCCCTTCCTTTGGGTCACTTTAAAGGATTTCGGGCTCTTATGGCCCCACAGCGAAAAGCGTTTATCAAATGGGCTGTTTTGAAAAGCTTAATTGCGATTGGAGCACATTTACCGACTACTGATGGTTTTACGCCCTTCCATCGAGTTCCATCACTTTCTTTATTTTGCGATTGGAGCACGTTTAATAACTTCTGCAGGGTTCCGTTTAATAACTTCTGCCCTTTCTAAATCTAGAAATTGAAAATTTGCCCGTATACCCAAAACCACCCCTAAATTTGCTAAATTCCCTTGCCTGCACAACATTTGTGTCTCCAAAACAGTCACTGCCGCCCACTGATATAGTTCTAGTTGTGGCAATGCCTTCTGTCCTATCATTCCCGTTCCAGCCATGACGCAGGCATCATTCAGTGGACAAAAACAATCAACATTTCAGATTTAGCTAGGGGCCGTATTTGTCCTGTAAACGCAGGGCATACAACGCGCAAGGATATAAAAACCCTGTAAACGCAGTACAAACTAGGCGCAACGATTTGAAGCGTTTTTTGTTTATCCCTTCTTAGTAAATTACAGGCTGTAAACGCAAGGCACTTTTTTCGGATATATGGAAAAACCCTGTAAACACAATGTAAATAAGGCATGACAATTAAAAGTGTATTTTTTTCGTGTGTTTATTCCAACACACTTTTTCAAATAGTTTCTTTTATTACGAAGTCTCGTGTTGTTCTTAACGTCTTACTCGCATTTGATTGACAAGATTTTCATTTTTTTCGTCTAGTGTATCCTGCGTTTAGAGCGGCAAAATGACTTACACCCGTACCATGTGAGAATTTAGCAAACCAAGCCTCAATCTGAAACTATGATAAAATAATGTTGTCAAAACGAGTTTTGGTAATTCCTTTAAAGCATTAACATGCTTTAAAAGGTATGGTAGAGGCCTGTTTCTTACAGAAAACCGTTGTTCTTTGGGTTAAACTGATTACTTCTATGTTTGCACTGCGTTTACTGTAATTCTTATCCTTTCTTCTGTCCTACGTTTACGGGCAATTCTTGGTAGGTTAACCTGAAAATGGCGTTATGTATGCACTGCAGCATTCACCTGGGTTGCAATCTTGCAATCCTTTTACTTAAATTTAAGCGCCCTGCGTTTAGCTGCCGCACGAGTCACACTCGTACCAACTCGTACCAATTTAGAATTGAATCAGAATGTACCTAAAATTACACTGCCTATAGAAGACTTTGGTGACGTTTTTTATTGTTGCCCATATTAGATAATTTCCAGTTTTAAGGCCTTACGTCAATCTTGTCCTGAGTTTACAGCCGCCCTTCCGGATCATAAATCCTAGATGCACTGTGTTTACGAAGGCAACCTTATAAAAGTTTTGCATGCACTGCGTTTACATGGATGCAAAGCTCGCTCTGCGTTTACACAGTCTCATCGAGCGTCATTTTACATGCCCTGCGTTTACGTACATTTCTTGGCCCTTTAGCCTGATGACGTTATGCATGTACTGCATTTACACTTTTACCTGAATTCAAACTTGCCCTTCGTTTACTGCCCATTTATTTTTTGCACTGCGTTTACTGCAATTTCAAACCATCTGCTCTACGTTCACACGTCCTGAGTTTACGTCAATTTCTGGTTGTTTGAACTGTGAATGACGTCATATATGAACTTTGTTTACACATTTATCTGGATTCTAACTCGCCTTGCGTTTAAAGCACTGAAACCCGTACCAAATCGGCGAACAGAATAAAACTTTCCAAACCTCGTTTTAATTATTCTCCCAATTCTAAACCCTGAATTTCGTTTAAAACCTTTCAAAATTATTTTTTTCTTTTTTCAGAATGTACGAATGGCTCTGGGTCCTTCTAATCGGTCTTTCAATCTTCCTCACAGCCCCTGGCCTCTTCTGCCTTCTGTTCTACGGCAGGGAGATCACCTGGAGCATGGCCAAATCTACAGTTAGGGACCTTAGGTACCCAATTTTTAAATGTTTCTAACATTACACTTAATTTAGAGGACTGGGTATTCTAATAAGGATGAGGATCCGCTGTGCCAAGGCCTTCAGTGCGGACCGAGGAGTGCAGGAGATATTTCTGGATGTGGTTAGGAGACAGCCGGACAAAGTGGCCATTCATGATATGGAAATCGGACACGCTTTTACCTTTTTGGAACTGAATGAGATGGCTTGTAGATATGGACATATGCTGAAGGTGGGGCTTGTATCAGTAATTCACAAGGGGGGGGGGGGGGGGGTGTTTTCAAAAGTCTCTAAGTCAATTGATAGTGAAATGAAATAGATAGAAGATACACCATTCGATAGAGAATTCAGTTTTCTATGGAAATGTGGGGTTCAATTTAGCTAAAAACGCTTCTGCTTTTCAAGTATTGATTGATTTTCCCCGCGCAACTTTCATTTGTTGCCTTATAAGTCCGCGAAAGTATTTTTTCAAAGCAAAATGAACCAAAATAGGAACGCTTGAAGTTTTGGCGACATTATCGATTGAATTCCGCCTCGTCTCTCGAGTTCCCGCGCTCTCTCGTCTTTCTCTGACGTGTAACCGTGCACCCTTTGCATTACTGGGCCGTGTAACCGTGCACCGCTTGCAGAAAATGCAATCACATAAAAGGTATATGATGTAGAATCCTGGACACGATATCTATTCAATTAAAAAAGGTTTGGAAAATCATTTTTTCGAGCCTTTCCCCTTTAATTGGTTTGATCCAATAACACCACCACTACTGACCATTTGAAAAGAAAATCTCGTTGGATATTAAAAGAAATACATTACATTGCGAATATAAACTGTATGCGAATTTTTTACAATTGCGGCGTGATCCCATTCATTTTTGTTATGCTTCCAAACGTTGGGGTGGTGTCCTGATTGTTTGGTACTTTGAGTACAACCACCCATAAATCCATTTTTTAAGGCTTTCTAGTTTTCCTTACAAATTCAAACAAAACAGGAAGTTTTACTGGGGTTTCTCATAAAATTTTCGGGTTTTCGCTTGCACTTGGGAAAACAAAAGTACGAAAGATGGGCATGTTTTGTGGCCGTGAAGATATCCTTCAGTTTTAAGGACAGAAAATATACTGTGTAAAGAAGAGAAATAATAAAAAGTAGAGAGTGAGTGAAAGAGAGAGAGAGAGAGAGAGAGAGAGAGAGAGAGCTCTAGAAAAAGTAAAATGAGGTTGACATAAACCAAAGATTTTCAGAAAAGTGGTGTCTCTCGAGGAGATGTGGTCTGTCTCCTAATGGACAACGGAGTCCACTTCATCGCGGCTTGGCTGGGTTGCGCTAAGGTAAACAACTTAAAACCTTCAATTTAGTTCTGAGCCATTTGTGTTCTTTAGTTCTGGGTAAAATCACAGTAGACCTTTAAAATTGGTAACTCTGGTCACTTAAAGAACAGAAGAAAAGAATCAAATTTGCCAAACCTCGCCGATTTTGCTGCGTTTGGACAGAGAGTCCCGCCAAGAAAAGCGCTGGTGGTCTGAGAAAAACCGCGTATTTGACACTTTTGAAAAGAGAAAGCTATTCGTGGCGAGACCACATGCACCCAAAACTGTTATGTTTTGATTTTTCGCCTATACATCGTAACTGATTCTGCATGCAATATTCCACAGCTTGCAAAACTGATCTTTTCTCATCGGCGACAGTCTCAGAGACACTTTCTGATCGCGGCATCATTAACAGGTTCAGCACGTGCGAGCGTTGTGATCAGTCGCTGACGGTCACGGGAAAACTGCGAAAAGTCACAAAAGTCACAAGGATTGCAGATTGGTGCTGTTTCGGCATGGGTAAATACGAATCTACGGAAACAACCTCTGGCACACACTTTGAAGACATCTAAAGCGAAGAGGATTGTTATTAGTAACAGCCATTATGATAGTAAGTTAATGGTTTACCTTAACTTAACCTTAACTTTAACTTTAACCTTAGCCTTAGCCTTAGCCTTAGCCTTAGCCTTAGCCTTAGCCTTAGTCTGTCTCTCCCGAAATTTACCCATACCCTTACCCCATGTTAGCCTTTCTCAACCATGGCAACGGGCCGGCCCGGGCCGGCCCGCTGACAAAATTTTTACGGCTCGGCCCGCCCGGCCCGACTCGGCCCGTCCCGGTCCCGATCAAAAATATATGCCTTATTTCAATGTAAAAATCAAAAATAACAAAAAAATTTTTTTCCGCCTGGCCCGGGCCGGCCAGTTCCAAAATTTTTCCCGGCCCTCGATTTTGCCATGGTTGGCGTTTCCTATACTAGCTTACTGATCCCCTTAACTTACCCTAACCCTCCTTAAGTACCCTAAGTGGCATTTCAGGTCTTCAAGAAGCCTTCGACGAAGGGTTGCTGAAATCAGACGATTGGAAAGTTTTCCTATTGGGTGGTCTCCAGCCAGGAACTCTTTCAGTGGATGAACAATGCTCATCGATGCCAACTTCAGAACCTGACTCAGAATTGAAAACTTCATTCAAAGGTGAGTTACTTTTCATCGTGGGTGGTCTTAGTGGGAAAACCGTGCACCACTTGCAGTATTGCGTAAAACCGTGCGGCAAAAGGCCGAATCGAGCGAAAAGCCTGCTGCAATCGGCAAGATGGCGTAAAACAGCGCCGCAAACTGCACCATTTTAATTTTCTGATCAAAATTGCAAATCTCGATTGATTTCAGACCCCCTCTGCTACATCTACACCTCCGGCACAACTGGCCTCCCCAAGGCCGCCATCATAAAGCATTTCCGTTTCTTCTACATGGCCTCAGGGGGTGAATTGGCTTTCGGAATGAAGCCAAAAACTGATCGAATCTACATATGTCTTCCCCTCTATCACACTTCGGCTGGGGTTCTAGGAGTAGGTAGGATTTCGATTCTTGAAGGTAGATTTTTCAAATTTCAGGCCAAACTATCATTCATGGAGCTACCTGTGTGATTAGGAGAAAGTTTTCGGCGAGCAGGTTTTGGAAAGATTGTATGGAGCATAATTGCACGGTGGGTTTGGAATAAAACCTTTTGCCTTAGGGAACAACATCTTACCCCAATAGTATTTAACTTTTACCTTAAGGTATCAAACTTTCACGTACCGTAACTTTTACCTTAAAGGCAGAGGCCCACGTAAAATGAAGAGGGGGACCTGATGCTAATCGTAAAACTCTCTGCATTTCACCATTGAAAATGACACTCTCTCGCCTACGTTACGTCATGGACAGGTTCTTTTTCATTTTCCTGGGCGTCTGCCTTTAAGCAACAGACTCTTACCTTAAGGCACCGAACTCTTGCCTTAAAACATCAAATTCGTCATACGATCTTAAGGTAGCTAACGTTTACTTTAAGACATCCAACTGACTTTCCTTATGGTTTTCAAACTGGAACCTTAGGGTCGCAAGATGTTATCTTAAGGTATCAAAGTTACACCTTAAAGTATCAGGATTTTACCTAAAGGAAATAAACACTTATCTTAAGGTATTTAACTTTAATCTTAAGATACTGAGTTTTAATCTTAAGACATCAAGTACTCTCACCTCAAGGTATCAAATTCTTACCTTAAAGTATCAAACTCTTAGCTTAAGGTATCCGAATTTTACCCATTCCTAATTTCCAGTTTCCAGGTAGCTCAGTACATCGGGGAGCTTCTCCGCTACTTGTTGCTAGCTCCTCCATGTGCAGAAGAGAAAACTCATTCAGTTCGTCTCTTAGTTGGAAATGGCCTAAGGTACCGAAATGTTGTTCCTTAGACAGACCTTTAAATTTTGCTTAAGACCAGCCGTTTGGCGAAAGTTCCAAGATCGTTTCAATGTTGGAAGGATAGCTGAGTTCTATGGTTCAACGGAGGGAACTTCAAATCTTGGTTAGTATCTCTCTCTCTCTCTCTCTCTCTAGCCGTTAACTTCAGTAAACATCGATGGAAAAGAAGGAGCCTGTGGTTTCATGACAGTTTGCCCTCTTTTCTCCCCTCTCTACCCTATTCGCTTATTCCGTGTCGATGCGGATGGTGAGTTGGAAAGGGACTCGAGAGGATATCTCATCCCAATTAAACCCGGTAGGTCAAAACGATTTTCAAATTAGATGAGAACTTTAGGAGAGTCGGGAGCATTGGCTTGTACCATAAGGAAGAACAGCCCTCTTTATCATTTTGAAGGGTATTTGGATAAGACGGAGACGGAGAAAAAAGTGGTTAAGGAGCCAAGGCCTGGAGCTGATCCGGTGTTTATGTCAGGTAAGATTAGAGAAAGAGAGAGAGAGAGAGAGAGAGAGAGAGAGAGAGAGAGAGAGAGAGAGAGAGAGAAAGAGAGAAAGATTGAGAGCGAGAGAAGAAAAAAAGCAAAACTTACCTGTTTCAGGTGACGTCCTTCGTTGGAGTAAGAGTGGCTACTTCTACTTTAAGGATAGAATGGGAGACACCTTTAGGTAAAATTGCTCGTAAGGATTACCCAAATTACCTAAATTACCTTAATTGTGCCAATTACCCTAGTTACCCAACTGCCCTAATTACCCTTACAACCCTAATTACCTACCCTGATTGCGCCAAATACCCTAGTACGCTCATCACCCTAATCACCCTTACTTCCCTTATTATTCATTCTACCCTAATTACCTGAGTACCTTGATTACGGTAACTAGCCTACTGACTCTGACTACCCTAATTACCCTTTAAGCTTAATTACCCCAATTGTCTTGTCTATCCTAATCACAATAATAGCCTTGCTACCTTAATTACCTACTACCGTAATTACCTCACTGTCCTATTAACTTGAAATAGCCTAATTATCCTTACTACCCTAATTACCTTTACTACCCTAATTACATTTACTATCCTCTACTGCCCTTCTTTCCTAATAAACCCTTAATCCTAAAATCACCAAATTACCTTAAGTTCACTAATTGTCATAGCTTACTTAGCTTATATTCCTTGTTTAAATTAGTATATTATGCTTTTTTAGATGGAAGGGGGAAAATGTCTCCACGACTGAGGTAGAAGCCGTCCTTTGTTCAGCTCAAATTGAGGATTGTGCAGTTTACGGAGTCACTCTTCCAGGTAAATCTTCTCTCTCTCTCTCTCTCTCTCTCTCTCTCTCTCTCTCTCTTTCTCCAAACCCTCTAATCTCCCTGTTTCAGGCTGCGAAGGCCGTGCTGGAATGGCCGCCGTGGTTCCATTAGCTAGCTGTGAGCTGAATGAGCTATTATCCGAGCTCTATAAACGATTCAATGAGGTTCTTCCTCCTTATGCCATCCCTCTTTTCGTCCGTGCACTTACAGCCATCGAAAAAACCGGTAAACTACCCTTCGGAGCCTTAAAATCCCCTTTAGCCACCTTCAAAATGAAGAAATCCGAGCTTCAGAAGGAAGTGCTTGAAGGAAATCGAGTTTTCATTTTAGACAGGACAAAAGAGACTTATATACCGCTGACAGATGCCATAAAGAGGCGGATTGAGAAGGAGGAGATGAGATTTTGAGGAAATTCGTGAAGAATTCGACACAACTACGGGTAGAACTCAAAGAAAAGTGCCAAAGATACAATAAATCGTTTAGTTTCTATAATATGTAATAATTCCAGAAAAGCAAAAAGTTTTGCGGCGATGGGGATCGAACCTTGGTCGCATGGGCGACAGATTGGTATACTAACCACTAGACCAAAACTGCGCGGGCGTCCAATTCAGCTGCTGCGCTTATGTTCGCGCGCCCGGCGTCCTTATGCTATTTCCAGCCACAAACCCAATAAAATACAACATAATTAAGTAATTAACGTCCTATTGTACGATTTTCGCCCACTGACCTCATTATAATCGAAAAATTGCCTGTCTCAACAACAAAAATGAGTCTTGAACATTAATCCACTCAAATATTTCCTTACCCTGTGACGTTAGCCAGAAATGAATACTCGATTAGGTGAATGAATCTTGGAAAAGAAGGAAAACATGTGTTTGTAAATTAGAGATTAGAAATTTTAATTAGGAAGCTTTCAAAAATTGGCTTTTAGAGGTGTGATTGCGTCAGAGTAAGATCATCAGGTGTTTGTAAAAATAAATTCCGAAGAATTTTGATATTCAGCTGGTTTTTAAAAACAAAATGTTTAGTTTATTTAGCAAAAACTTTAAACATTCTCGGGAATCGAACCCGTGACCGTTCACGAGTCCGCAGTGTTAACCACTCGACCACCGGTGCATGTCTCTTGAAAACGGCTGAATTAGCGATCGGAAGGCTCGTTTTTCATTCAGAAAGTTGCTGTTTGGAACTTTAACCTAGAAGTTTATCACAAATTCTGTCTGGGAAGGAGTTGTTGCAAGTTTTTTGCTCCAAACATGAAAATGAAATTGAAATGAGCTGTTTTGTGATAAAAATGAGGATCTTAACATGAAATTATGACCAATTCACACACAAAAAACACACGCACACGCACACGCACGTTGCCCATTACATTTCAAAGTCTAATTTTCTCAGCATGCACGCAGTGTTTCAACAAATCGGGACCATCTTTGTTCCCTCCGCTTCATTGCTTTCCAGATTTAGAGCTCTCTTTGAATCATTTTATCTTCCGAGTCAGTGAGATTCAATGGAAAGTCGTGATTTTGAAACAGGATACGAGAGATCGCTCTCAAAGACCGGTAATTTCAGAATCATGTTCATGTTCACTTCACTCATGTTCATGTTCACTGAAGTCTAGGAAGTGACACATTCAGGAAGTGAAAGCGTTTTTTAGAAAACTCAATTTAGAAGGTGTTCAGCGAGAAAATTCTGGTCCTTGGGCTTAAAGTGCTTTTCGACATGGACCTTCGGTCCCCAAATTTTGCAGATGATAAATCGCTTTTTAAATTTCTTTTTCAAGAAGAGTGCAACCATGTCGAGTTTTTCACGGTTCCTATCAGTTCCCACCTTCTCACACAAATTTCCATTTTGAACCCGTAGAATAGGTTTCAACAAGATTAGATCAGACTTGGTCGCGAATTATTTATTACAAGCCGTCTGAGTAATTTTTAAGGGCGATAGTGAAAGAAAGATGAAAAGACCGACGACGGGAGAAGAAACAAAATAGAGAGAGGTTGAGAGATTTAGAGAGCGAGAGAGAGAGAGAAAGAGAAAGAGAGAGAGAAAAGTGAGGGACAGATAATGAGAAAAAGAGACAGTGAAGAGAGAGAGAGAGAGAGAGAGAGAGAAAGTATGATGACATCATCTGTCTTGCCTCCCAAGGAAACAATCTCTCTCCGGCGGGCTTATTTCCGTTCTAGCTTCTGTCGTGTTCATGCCTATGTCTCATGTATTACTGCTTAGCTCATCCTTCCATAAATAACATCTTCCTGGTTCAAACCGTGTTTTGAGTCCGATTTGTCAACAAGATAATTTTACCGTTAGCTATGTGTCAAGAATTAAAAATAACGCATTCAACATGTTTTTCCTTGCGAGTCTGATTTACGTCGATTTGTTATTTATAGGCAAGTGAGTTGTTGTTAGGAAGTTCGTAGGTAGCTTGAAATAGGATTTTTAATCCTTCTGTAGGTCAGAATAAAGTCATAAAGGTAGAATCACACACTCACACACTCACACACTCACACACTCACACACTCACACACTCACACACTCACACACTCACACACTCACACACTCACACACTCACACACTCACACACTCACACACTCACACACTCACACACTCACACACTCACACACTCACACACTCACACACTCACACACTCACACACTCACACACTCACACACTCACACACTCACACACTCACACACTCACACATTCACACACTCACACACTCACACACTCACACACTCACACACTCACACACTCACACACTCACACACTCACACACTCACACACTCACACACTCACACACTCACACACTCACACACTCACACACTCACACACTCACACACTCACACACTCACACACTCACACACTCACACACTCACACACTCACACACTGAGATTCAAAAGGCAATAAATTAAAGCTGCAGACCCAAGCTAGATTAAAAAAAGACAGACGAAGATTGCTTTTAGCAAAGAGATATATGATGCCCTGGTATACGAAACGGTTATATCTCTTTCTTTCTTTCTCTCTCTCTCTCTCTCTCTCTCTCTCTCTCTCTCTATTTCTCGTTCTCTTTCTTTCTTTGTCTATGCTTCAGACTCCTCTTTTCGACGCAACCACCCAAGTTGCAAGTCGAAAACTCCTTCCGGCTCGACCCACATTAGCTGACGTAAACATTTCACGCTGCATCCCATTTCCGTCGTCGTTTCGTCTCGAGACTCTTTGAATTTCCGTCACTCGACCCGTAGCTAATCCCCAACCCCCTCAAAGGGGCGGGGTCGGAGTGGAAGGGGCGGGCTCGCCCCTCTCAACCTGGACTTCATCCACCACCGTTTCACCGACATGCAGGCCTGCCTTCTAGGTTAGTTTCTTCTGAAGCTTCTGTAGATTGAAATTGGGTCTTCTTGCTCTCTTGGAGGGCTCGGTAACGCAGTGGTATCGACTATGGCTATAGACGTAACCACAGCGCTACCGAACTAGAGGGATACATGTTCAATAGGAACAAAACCGAGTGTATCCAACTTTTAGCATAAAAATTCCTTCAAAGCTATGAATTTGCAAGGAAAACGCTCTAAAAGCGAAATTTTTCAATTTATCCGTATTGTTAGCCTAAACGAATGTTTTGGAAACTTGTGTCACTTCCAGTTGTTGTTTTCCTTTGTGTTGTTGGCGAGCCACCTAATGAAAGGTTGCGTTGTTTACCAATTTAAAGATCTGCGAGATCTCTCGTTTTTCCTATTTGCGGGGGCATTTCAAAAAGTATGGAAATTGAATAAGAAAGCTAAAAAGAGACTACGAAAACATTGTAGCAGACAGGGGAAATCAGGGGATCAAAGGGGGTGTGGGTGGAAAACTAGAGAGAGAGAGAGAGAGAGAGAGAGAGAGAGAGAAAGAAAGAGAGAGAGAGAGAGAGAGAAAGAGAGAGAGACAGACAAAGTAACTTAAAATAACTTTTTCTACGTCAACTTGTACTGCTCTTTTCCCCTTAACGATAAGTCACCCTTAAAGTACAGCCCAATTTAAGTTTAATGATCCGGGAAAGGCCAACTTAATGGTGGGGAGACTTAAATGATTTAAGGCCATTAATGCCCTAAGGCCTTAACGAACCTTAAAGCATAGTGTACGCACGTTGAAACTGAAATTTCGGCCATCACTGATTTGGACCTAACGCCACAATGTACCTATTTTAAAATGTCAATAGTGCACTTGATTTTTGGGGGGGGGGGGGGGGTGGGGCTCGGTGGAATTATGGGGGTCTAAAGTTTGGTTGAGGGAGGGTTAATGTTTCAAGGCCCTAACTAACGACAACATCAACCATTAAGTTTTTTGAAATTGAATTCTTCCTTAAAACCTCAAAAACTGATGTCAATACGTGCTCCTCATAATCCTACTACCCACAGGGTATAATCTGGGGTTGTGGAAAATTAACATTGAGTTTGGGGGACTAATGTTCTCAATACAAGAACCTTCCATTAGTGTTGGGGCCCCAACCTAGCACCCCATCCCAAATAGAAGGGGGGGGGGGGCTAAATTGTAACCCCCCGCATTCATGCTAGTATATATCGTAGAGGCACTTTAAAATCATCGATAAGAAAGCTCTAATGGTATGCTGTATTGGTGGAGAAGGCTCTACTGGGTGGCTCTATTGACACTGATGCCAGTATGCTAATTCACCCTCTCATCCCACCAACTAATCAAAGACGAACCGGTGCTTGCTCTATTTCCGCCACTAATCGGAAAATTCCGGATTCAGACAGATTTCGCATGTAGTGCGCAAGGATTAGGGCTTCTAATCTAGCTGACTTTGAGATTAGAATAGTAAGCTAAGACTTTACTTTGCAAAGTGCTTTCGGAGCAAACAACACTGAAATACTGAAAATCTGCAAAGGTTGCGGTCATTTCACCCACTTTTATACTCGAACGCGCGTTTACAACGTTAGCTGAAACCCCGAAGCGGCTCTGGGGCGGCCGAAGGCCACCACACCTAAAACAAACGATATCGATGACTGTTGAAAATCCCAGAAAATGTTATGTTTTCGATTTACATTTGGATAACATTTTGTTTATCAGTGATCTTTAAAATTTACGTACATCAAATGCCAAGAAACGCAATTCGTCTCAATTTGTTGTTGAAAAGGGAATTTATCTTTCTATTAGCAACTTTGAGAGCAAAAAGAGATCAAATCTAGTTTGATCTATGCATGACCTCCACCTACGCCTGAGTTATGTGAGAAAATAGTCAATGTGCTCCAATTGACAGAATGAATAGAAAAATGGGCTCTGACCGGAAAGTTATTGCAAATTGCAGATGTTAGATGAAGGGTCAAAGGAGGGATAAGGGATTAAAGTTTCCCTCTCTCTGTTTCTCTGTTTCTCTGTCTCAATTTATCTCCGTCTCTCTCTCTCTCTCTCTCTCGCTCTCTCTCTCTGCCTCTCTATCTCTATTTCTCTCCGTCTCTCTCTCTGCCTCTCTATTTCTATTTCTCTCTCTCTCTCTCTCTCTCTCTCTTTGCCTCTCTAACTCTATTTCTCTCCGTCCCTCGGTCTCTCCGTCTCTCTGTCTCTCTCTGTCTCTGTTTTTCTCTCTATCTCCATTTCTCTCCGTCTCTCCGTCTCTCCGTCTCTCTGTCTCTCTGTCTCTCTCTGTCTCTGTCTTTCTCTCTATCTCCATTTCTCTCCGTCTCTCTGTCTCTCTGTCTCTCTGTCTCTCTGTCTCTCTGTCTCTCTGTCTCTCTGTCTCTCTGTCTCTCTGTCTCTCTGTCTCTCTGTCTCTCTGTCTCTCTGTCTCTCTGTCTCTCTGTCTCTCTGTCTCTCTGTCTCTCTGTCTCTATGTCTCTCTGTCTCTCTGTCTCTCTGTCTCTCTGTCTCTCTGTCTCTTTGTCTGTCTGTCTGTCTGTCTGTCTGTCTCTCTGTCTCTCTGTTTCTCTGTCTCTTTCTCTCTCTCTCTCTCTCTCTCTCTCTCTCTCTCTCTCTCTCTCTCTTTGCCTCTCTAACTCTATTTCTCTCCGTCCCTCCGTCTCTCCGTCTCTCTGTCTCTCTGTCTCTCTCTGTCTCTGTCTTTCTCTCTATCTCCATTTCTCTTCGTCTCTCTGTCTCTCTGTCTTTCTGTCTCTCTGTCTCTCTGTCTCTCTGTTTCTCTGTCTCTCTGTCTCTCTGTCTCTCTGTCTCTCTGTCTCTCTGTCTCTCTGTCTCTCTGTCTCTGTCTCTTTCTCTTTCTCTCTCTCTCTCTCTCTCTCTCTCTCTCTCTTTGCCTCTCTAACTCTATTTCTCTCCGTCCCTCCGTCTCTCCGTCTCTCTGTCTCTCTGTCTCTCTGTCTCTCTCTCTCTCTCTCTCTCTCTCTCTCTCTCTCTTTTTATCCCTTGACCTCTTGTTTTGCAGAATGTTTATAGGGCTTACAGCTTTTTGCTAAACAATTAACCTAAAAGTATGATCCCATAAGCAATTTCACAAAACAATATGGGGAAATAATCCAAATGCCACAAATTGTATGGCTTTGCACTACATACACATAGACAGAGAGAGAGAGGGAGAGAGAGAAAGGGAGAGGGAGAGAGAGAGAGAGAGGGAGAGGGAGAGAGAGAGAGAAAAAGAGATAGAGAGATAAATTGGCCCTCTTACTTCCTGTCCACCTATTTTAAGCTTTGCACCTTGCAAAACTTCCAAAATTAGCAATCATTAGCGTTCAGGTGCATTCACATCATTCCCTAATAGGAACGTCACGTCACTTGGCGGGGGTAATTTTTTTGTTTCCCAATAGTAAAATTGAATAAGGCAAACAGGAAAAGCTGGTTTTGCTAAATACCACACTGTATATTGAGCTCTATAAGCTCTGACGTGTTCGCTAACCAAAAATAGAAAACCTCCCTTAACCGCCTTAATAAAATCCCAATTTCAGTGCTCCTTTTGTGTCTGCTGGCTGTTGTTTATGGCTCTCCGATCCATGGAATTTGGAATAACCTGCCCATCGCTCTGCCGGTTCGTTGTAGGACCCTCGGGCACGCAATGTCGTGTCTGAATTGAAAATAGTGAAACATTTATCACATTCCGGAGAGATTTATGAGGGAAACATGTCATTTTGTGGTTTTCGACCAAGGGACCGTGTGTGAGTGTGTGAGTGTGTGTGAGTGTGTGTGCTTCCTGTTTGTGTCTTGGAGTTGGAGGTTTGCGTTTTAATCATCAGAAGGAGGTTGAGCCGATAAGCCGGACCGATGGCTTCTGCGAAACGAAGAGGGCTTCTTCTAAAGTGCCAAATTCAGAAGTCCAGTTCGAATGAAGCCCTATTGTTAAGTTTATTCCAGACACGAAAGTTTGCGAACCTATTGCAAAACATAAAAACAAGTGACGAAGAGAGATGTCAGAGAAGAAGAAAGGGAGAGAGAGGCATACCAAAAGAGGCAAAAATGAACAAAGAGTGATTTCAGGCTAAGCGAATGTACGGCCTCTACCAGCATCTGCCGATGATGGACACCGACCTCGACAAGAGGAATGTCTTCTTCTGGCGCCCAGGAGACTTCATCTACCAGTAGACTTTAATGAAAACAGTGACTGTAAATAAGAAAGAATTGAACTTGTGTTGGCAGAAGAGAGAGAGAGAGAGAGAGAGAGAGAGAGAGAAAGAAAGAAAGAAAGAAAGAAAGAGTAAGAGATAAAGCGTGGAGAGAAGTATGGTGAGGTGAGGTTTGTAAAGAAAGAGAAAAGCTTCTAGTAATTATTCATTGTAGAATTTTGTAATTGTTACACGATTTCACTCCAGATCTTCATAATGTACCCCTTAGTCGACCACAAAGATGGACCCATGAACTCCTTCGATTCTCGTCTTGCGAAGGCCTTTCTTTCCTCCCTCCTTCCACAAATCGAACCTCTCCAGAATCCTTCTGATAAACCCGTGTACCTTGTCAGAGTCCATAGCGTTGATCTCCTCCCTAAGGCCTTTTTTATACCTTCCACTCTGAATTCTACCTTGTGAACCAGCCAGCCTCTTCTGTTTCCTGAGGACAAGGGATGATCTCTTTCTTCCTTTCGTCTTCCAACCTCATGGCGCAGACGAAGTAGATGTCTCCCACGTTTTCGAAAGCGGTGGTTTTCGTTTGTCTGAAGGGTACGGTAGAGGATTACTGTAGATCTGGTTTACCTGAACATGAGGACGCTGCAACCGACGCTTCGGATACCGGTTTCTTCGCGGACCTCCCGGGCAGCTGTCTCCAGGATGTCCTCTCCGGGGTCGGAGAGACCTCCGGGGAACTTCCAGCCGCGGTAGAGACTGGAAAATAGCCTTTTGCTCTTTTTTTGCACCTCACCTCACCTCACTCTCACTCTCACTCTCACTCTCACTCTCACTCTCACTCTCACTCTCACTCTCACTCTCACTCTCACTCTCACTCTCACTCTCACTCTCACTCTCACTCTCACTCTCACTCTCACTCTCACTCTCACTCTCACTCTCACTCTCACTCTCACTCTCACTCTCACTCTCACTCTCACTCTCACTCTCACTCTCACTCTCACTCTCACTCTCACTCTCACTCTCACTCTCACTCTCACTCTCACTCTCACTCTCACTCTCACTCTCACTCTCACTCTCACTCTCACTCTCACTCTCACTCTCACTCTCACTCTCACTCTCACTCTCACTCTCACTCTCACTCTCACTCTCACTCTCACTCTCACTCTCACTCTCACTCTCACTCTCACTCTCACTCTCACTCTCACTCTCACTCTCACTCTCACTCTCACTCTCACTCTCACTCTCACTCTCACTCTCACTCTCACTCTCACTCTCACTCTCACTCTCACTCTCACTCTCACTCTCACTCTCACTCTCACTCTCACTCTCACTCTCACTCTCATTCTCACTCTCACTCTCACTCTCACTCTCACTCTCACTCTCACTCTCACTCTCACTCTCACTCTCACTCTCACTCTTACTCTTACTCTCATTCTCTTCTCTCTTTCGCTCTCTGCCTCTCTTTCCCTCTCTGCATCTCTTTCTATCAACCTACCCTCCCTTCTTCTCCCTCATCAACAGAATCCGTCCCTCGCCGTCTTCAACCAACCCTCCGACTCCAATATTAGTGTGTGCGTATCTGTATTCAAATTTTTAACAGTCTTAGAATACAAACCTTACCTAGGCAGTGTGCAGGGCTGTTTGGGAAGCCATTTAGTCATCGTGACGTACTCTTTCTGTGCGTGATGGAACTCAAAGCCATGTCGGGCGAGGATAGGGACAAGTTCGGAGTCCTAAAAGATAGATTTCGTAATGAAAATTGAAAAGCAAAAAATGGGCAACGGTGGGGACCGAACCCTGGTCGTGTGGGTGAGAGACAAATGCTTAACCGCCTGCGCTACAAATGGTCTTTATTAATTTTGTCGCGCAAACATAACCACCTACGCTTTTCCCGAACGCTAGAATTTTGCGCCCCCCCTCCACAGAATAAATAGAATAACAATAAAAAGCATACCTTAATATGAACCTGCATCCAAATTCCTCTCCTTCTATTCTCCTTCCAATGATCCAATGATTCTGCGAGATGAATTTCGAAATTCTCCTTGATGGCGACATCCAAATTGGCGCTTTTCACAGTGACACCATTGAAAATATCCTCTTTTCCTAGCAAAATCATCGTTCTTCTGAAAATGGTTTTCGAAATTAGGAAAAATAATAAGAAAACTTTGTCTGGTGGGAAGGAACCAAGCGAAAGCACATTGAAGCGGGGAGATCAGGTTTTGAAACAAAAAGGCGCGACATTTTCAATGCGACGCGATAAAGTGGGCGCCCACCGTAAACAAATAAATGGCAGCTGCATTTGAACAGAAGAGACAGAGACATAGCGAGAGAGAGAGAGAGAGAGAGAGAGAGAGAGAGAGAGAGAGAGAGAGACAATGCGAAAGGGAGAGAGAGGCATTGCGAGAGACAGAGAGACAGAGAGACAGAGAGACAGAGAGACAGAGAGACAGAGAGACAGAGAGACAGAGACACAGAGAGACAGAGAGACAGAGAGACAGAGAGACAGAGAGACAGAGAGACAGAGAGACAGAGAGACAGAGAGACAGAGAGACAGAGAGACAGAGAGACAGAGAGACAGAGAGACAGAGAGACAGAGAGACAGAGAGACAGAGAGACAGAGAGACAGAGAGACAGAGAGACAGAGAGACAGAGAGACAGAGAGACAGAGAGACAGAGAGATAGAGAGACAGAGAGAAAGAGAGAAAGAGAGACAGAAAGACAGAGAAACAGAGGCATAGGGAGGGGTGAGAGATAAAATATTGAAGTCACCTCACAGGAACAATGTGAAGTCGACGAAAGGAGGCGACTGCTATTGTTGGAGCGCTTGGAGATATCTGAAAATGTAGACAGGTGGGGTGGTCTCGGGCAAAGTGCGCCTGTCCGATAAGAACGCCCAAGTGCATGTGTTCCTGATTGTTCAAGTAAACAAATCGATTTGTTCTAGTTTGAACTCTCTTGAAGAAGAAGAGAAAGAGATAAAGAAAGAGAGAAAGAGAGAGAGAGAGAGAGAGAGAGAGAGAGAAACCCACCCAAATGACCGTGTTTACAAGAGGGAACAGCCGGTGGATGCGGTCAAGCCGCATGAAATGATAAACTTGTTCCACGTGAGACACCCGTTTCGTTGCGCTCTCGGAAAAAGAGTCTTGTTGGTTTAAACATCAAAGTCTCCTCTCTCATTTCTACCTCTTTCGTCTCTATATTTGTCTCTTCTCTGTTTTGATTGCCTCGCATCTCTTGCTCAATCTAGCCTTTATCTCTATGTACTCCGCCTCTCTTAATGCACCCTCTCTCATTCCTTGGCCTCTCTCGTTCCCTCCTCTCAAATTTTTCGCCACCTCTATCTTTTTGTCGCTTCTTTTTATTTTTGTCGCCTTTCTCTTTCCGATGCATCTCTCTCTTTCTATTACCTCCCTCTTTCCGATGCCTCTCTTTTTTATGGCGCCTCTCTTTCCGAAACCTCTCTCTTTACGGCGCCTCTCTCTTTCCTATTCCTCTCTATTTCTATCGCCCTCTCTCTTTCAGACTCCTCTCTCCTTTTCACCTCTCTCTCTCTCTCTCTCTCTCTCTCTCTCTCTCTCTCTCTCTCTCTCTTTCTCTCTCTCTCTCTCTCTCTCTCTCTCTTTCTCTCTCTCTCTCTCTCTCTCTCTCTCTCTCTCCAAAAACCTCCGTCAAATTCTATCATTTCTCGAAATAATACAACAACCGGAAATACAAAAGTGAGCCATAGGCCCACAAAGGAAGTACTCTGCCATCATCCGCTCCTCTCTCTTCTTCTCTACTCGTATCTCTTCTTTGCCCTCTTGGCGTCACCAAGGCAGTCGACGGAAGCGGACGAAGGCCGGCTGACTCTGATCAACCTGCAGAGCTGAGACCAACGGATCTGCTTTGATGACAACCGGAAGCTGGCACTGGACCGGAGAGAAGAAACAGTTACGGTACTTCTCGCTTCCACCTTCCTGACGGCTGAAAATCATAATTTTAGTGGGTTTTCGGTATTTTTATTGAAAATTTAATATTTTTACCCCTAAAAGGCTAATATCTTTCTTTTTTGGGTACTGTAGCTATGGAGCGCGTTTACCGGAATCGGAGTTACATCACATTTTTCACCCTTTGAAATGGTTTTTTTGTAAATCAGACCATATGAATATCCAATTTCCGTGGTTTTGCAAACGGAGCGCGGTTA
This sequence comes from Oscheius myriophilus, assembly GCA_964057215.1. Classification (NCBI taxonomy): domain Eukaryota; kingdom Metazoa; phylum Nematoda; class Chromadorea; order Rhabditida; family Rhabditidae; genus Oscheius; species Oscheius myriophilus. Next base: position 25,115,349 of record OZ059906.1, read on the forward strand.
TAGCGGTGTTGCAAGAATTCTTCGTTGGGTACTGTAGTAATGGAGCGCATCTTTCTGCGGGTACTGTCGAAATAGACGCTGTCGAAATGGAATATTTTTACGCATTTTTTTCAAACTTCACTCAGCTAAATAGAACCATCGATGATTGTTTTTGTGATTTTTCCGTAAATTAGCAAAAGTTGGTGATTACTGTAGCAATGGAGCGCGGTTACAGCCGTATTGCAAGGCTCCTACGCGAAATTAACAGTTCGTTCGAAATTTTCTTTGTCTGTATTTTTGTTGTTGTTGAAGTTATTCCAACCTCTTTTTAGCTATTTTTTTTTCAAAACTTTTGCAGATTTTCACCCTACAAGGCCAAAGTATCTCTGTTTGGGTACTGCAGCGATTGGGCGCGTTTACCCCAATTGGGGAATACATGATAGTTTTCGCTCTATAATACTTTTATTTGCAGCAATTCAATAAACCTAACAGTTCAGTAAAAAAATCAATAATGTTTTTTGCATTAGATAAAGTTGGTGAGTACTGTAGCAATGGAGCGCGGTTACGGCCTTATTGGAAGATTTCTGGGTTGATAAGAAAATTTGTTGAAATTTTACGTGTTTCTCATTAATTTTGCTTTTTTAAGTTTCATTCTGTAATTACCAACCTTTTTGCAGCTAACTTTTCCAAAATCGGCAATTTCCTTCGAAGACGATTTTGCGCCCAGTACCTGAAAATATAACTTTCTATCTGCTGAAAAAAATTAACCAAAGAACAGAAAAGTGCATATTAATTACGTTTCATTTTTGCTTTTCTTAGGAAAAAATATTTTTCCCGGAAATATCAACATGCTCTGATGACTTTTATGTGAAAATTTCGTTCCCTACGACATTTTAATCTCCGGTCTTTGAAGAGAAAAACAACAACAAACGTGACAGATAAGCGGAATGTTCTAAAAAAAAAAATATATAGTCATTAGTTTTTCGAAAACAAGCGCTATTTTTGATAGAGGTATACTCGCAAAAAAACAAAGCACCAGGAGGGATCGAACCCGCGACCTACACAACTGCAATCCGCATCGCTGACCGCTAGTCTATCGAAACGCTGGCGCTGTTGGTCAGCCTCTCGCAAAAGTATCCGCTACGCCCCTTGTTATAAAATAACGGCTACAATGAGGCTATTTTGTAAAATTAAGTTAAAAACACACTTTTAAACATTTTTAAAAATATATTTACCTCATAATAGGGTTGATGCTCTTCACAGCTTCGAACCTATCCCTGCTTTCCGCCTCGCAACTGGAGAAGAAGGAAAGAAGAACGGCTACGAGTAACAGAATTGTGTGCATAGCACAAGGAGACCCTGAAATTTTCGTAATTTAACAACTTTGATAGGGAATTTTCAAGAATAAAAAAGAAAATATTGCTTTGTTAAACCGAAAGATCAGTTTTTCGCCTTGAAAAAGGGTCCCGATGGGAATGAATCAGGTAGCAGCAGACAATGACGAGGAAGCGTGGTGGGAAATGGTTTGAAAATGAAAATCATCAAAACAATTTTTTCAAATGAGGAAGAACGAGTGAGGCCAGAAAGGTGATATCACCATTCATGGGGGGTCATTTCCATGGAATGCAGATGAGGCAGAGGAGGGAGGGGAAGGTGTCTGGAGAAAGAGGAGGAGGTGGAGGACAAAGGAGAGAAAAGAGATATTGGGTGAAAGGGAGGAAAAGAGGCATGGCTCTTACGCGCTCTCTCTCTCTCTCTCTCTCTCTCTCTCTCTCTCTCTCTCTCTCTCTCTCTCGCTCTTTCTCTCTCGCTCTCTCTCTCTGCCTATCTACAAATATATCCCACAATGTCCTTTGATATTTTTCTTTTCTGTCCCTGTATCTCTTTCTGTCACCCTGAAAATCTCTCTCTCTCTCTCGCGCGCGCGCATTTGATTTAAAAAAGACGAAAAACACGAAAAATGTTAATGGCAAAGAATTCTACAAAGAACATCGTGAAGGCTAACATTTCAGGGCAAATCTCTTAGGGCAATGTAGGGAGTGGAAAAGGGGGAGAGAAAAAGAGAGATGGAGATGAAGCAAAAGAGAGAGTGAGAGAGATGTGAAGAAAGAGAGGGAGAGAGAGATGGAGAGAGAGAGAGGGTGAGAGAGGCAAGAGGTAAGACCAGATAGGTAGAATACACAGACTGATACCCTTTATATTAATTTTTCTTTGATAAGCTACATTCTTTGTTTTTATGGGCTAGCCAGGCGCCTTTTAATGCTCGCTTTGCCGTGAATTGTCGCCTGCGGGATGCCATTAACCGGCGCCACCGATTCCGTACGGGTGCCGGCTGCAGGAACCATAGGCAAAACGAGATGGGTTTATCTGGGAAAATCATTCAAAGTTGAAAGGCGTTAACGAAAGATGTGTCTTACGTTAAGTCGACGGAATCGATCGGTGTATTCAAGCCACAGCGGATCAAAACGTATGTATTTTATGATTATAAAGTTAAAAATTGAACTTCTTAGAACAGTGAGACATCACCATTCGAAAGAGCAGAAAAAATATATCACAAGTTGTTTTACAAAAATTTTCTCAACGACTTTACAAATTCTAAAAATTGCAGCGACTTCTATCAAAAGTTGTGTTTTCCAGAGTTCTGATTCGAAGAAGCATTGTTTTTTTTCTTTTAAATTTTGTAAAAATATTTTTTGAGCCCTTTAAAATGTTATATGTCCCGTTGTACCAAAAAATTCCATTTTTCAAAAATTTTAATATTCGCTTATTTTCATTTTCTTTCTATTTGGTTTTTCATTTTCTCGACTATTCGTTTCAACTTTTTTGTTTAGCCAATTAAAAAAGTTTTTGAAAACAAAATTTCTTACAACAACTAAATGTTTTAAAAAATGGGTGTTTTAGAAAAAATTGAAAATAATGCTATTCGGGGTTGCTACCATATGGCGGAAAAAACCTGGGCCAAATATTTAAAAAAATTTGTTTTTATTATTTCTATATGTGTATCGGCATTCCAAAAATGGATTTCGCTCAAACTTTGTCAAAAAGTTGTCTAAAATCTGAAAAACTATTTTTGAAAATTTTAGGTCATTATCGCAGTATGAAAATTCACCTAATTTCAACCACTTTGAGCCAAGTTACAGTAAAATTATCGATTTTTTGGTCAGGGTTACACCTACCGTAACTCGTACCGGAAAATCGATAATGACCTAAAAGTTTCAAAAAAGAGATTTTAGGTCAAATATGTTTTTGACCAAGTTTTTTTGCAATGTCGTCGAGAAAAAAGCCGGAAGTCGTAAGATTTCACAGAAATGAACTGTAGTAAGAAAATAAGAAAATGCATAGATCAAAAAGTGATGCAAAAAAACTGTTTTCATTACTTAAAAACAGTTTAGAATATCACCATTAGTGACTATTGTAGCGGTGTGACAGAGCTTCTCAAGTACACTGTTACATCGGCAACATATTTCCGCCTGTATGAATACGTAGCACCCCAAGATCTATGAAATAAACAGATATATAAATACACTTTAAAAAGGGTAAACGTCAGTGAAACGGAATCCTTCTTCAGAAGACATGGAGAACACGTGTTTTATACATGGAGATCAGTTAAAGAGGCGAAATCTATTGAGGAGAGGCGTAATGGGAGTTATTGAGGTGGAAAATCATAAGGGCGGGGGAAATGCAAACGAATCGAATTCCAAAGTCAACCGAGAGCTAATTTTCTGATTCGAAAATGGCGCGTGTCGTCAAAAACGGAAAAAAGTTGTGACGTTTGGATTTGTGGGTTTCACGCCTCTTTTGGATGAGGCAGATGGAAGTATTAGGAAGCGGAGGGGTAGGTGAATCAGAAAAGTCGAAAAAAGAAATTAAAAGAGGTGTAGCGTGTTCAAAACACCTCAGTTCCTCAAAAACAGCTCAGGTATGCAGAGATTTTGCAAAATATTAAGGTGAGTGACGTAAATTGTGAGATTTGGAGGTAACGGAGCGGTGAGGCGAAGAGAGGGATAGAAGAGAGAGAGAGAGAGAGAGAGAGAGAGAGAGAGAGGGAGAGAGAGAGAGAGAGGGAGAGAGAGAGAGAGAAAGAGAGGAATAAAGTCACTCACTCACTCACTCACTCACTCACTCACTCACTCACTCACTCACTCACTCACTCACTCACTCACTCACTCACTCACTCACTCACTCACTCACTCACTCACTCACTCACTCACTCACTCACTCACTCACTCACTCTCTCTCTCTTAATGGTAAATTCATTGTCTCTGTCCCTGGAGGTCTCTGCGTCTATTTATGAATTCCAAATAGGACAGCCTGTAAAAAATGCAGACGCCTCCGAAATGACGTCCTCACACGCTTTTCGTCATTTTGCTGTCAATTGCAGGATAAAATGAGTTCGATAAAATATAGGAAGAACTTGAAATTCGTTCTTGGGATAGAACTTTTTGAAAAGTAATGTTGGTTATGACAGGAAGAATGAGGAGATTTAATCTAGAGCCCTCCAGGGAGGGTGTTTTGCGTGACTAGTGCAAATACTGCCACCTCGGGATTAATTGGATGTCTTCCTACTACTGGGAGGAAACAGAGAGAGAGAGAGAGAGAGAGAGAGAGAGAGATCCACATCATCTTGAGATCAAGTATCCTTTTATAGCCAAGTACAGACGCCATTCACAGCTTAAGCCCGAGGCAATCCTCGAATAAGAGGGATACTTGGTATGAGCTGCAGGCGAGTGGGAGGAGCGAGCACACTGGGTTCATTTCGCGTGAGAGTCAGGGTGTTCCTACAATGCACGTGGGTGGTCTTTAGAGGGAATTGGTAGAGAACATGCGATAGAACAGGTTGCAGAGAGAAAGGTTACGTCTTTTTCCATTTTCTCCTTTGGCTGCCATCAATTTCAAACACCAAGCAACGCTGACATTCAATTTACTCAGCGAAGTACAAACAAAACACTGACGAGGGAGGAAATCCGAATTACGTATACGGCCTAGGAGGGCAGATATGTAGATTCTAGAGGAAACGAAGAGCTAGTGATGAAAAAAGAGTCATTGTTTTTAGTGAAGATGTTCTTACCCAAAATAGAAATGGCTAGAGAACTAGGCAGAAAGAGGGGTGAGTATGTGAGTGAGTGAGTGAGTGAGTGAGTGAGTGAGTGAGTGAGTGAGTGAGTGAGTGAGTGAGTGAGTGAGTGAGTGAGTGAGTGAGTGAGTGAGTGAGTGAGTGAGTGAGTGAGTGAGTGAGTGAGTGAGTGAGTGAGTGAGTGAGTGAGTGAGTGAGTGAGTGAGTGAGTGAGTGAGTGAGTGAGTGAGTGAGTGAGTGAGTGAGTGAGTGAGTGAGTGAGTGAGTGAGTGAGTGAGTGAGTGAGTGAGTGAGTGAGTGAGTGAGTGAGTGAGCGAGTGAGTGAGTGAGTGAGCGAGTGAGTGAGTGAGTGAGCGAGTGAGTGAGTGAGTGAGCGAGTGAGTGAGTGAGTGAGCGAGTGAGTGAGTGAGTGAGCGAGTGAGTGAGTGAGTGAGCGAGTGAGTGAGTGAGTGAGCGAGTGAGTGAGTGAGTGAGCGAGTAAATGTTTCTCTCTTCTCATTCACATTCTCACATTATCACTGACATTATAAATGTTCCTAAAACTTTTTGTGGCCAATTTATACATTTTCAAAGTTTCACATACGTCAAACCGTTTTTCGAAGTCTCTATCTTTACAAATAAAAGGCAAAGACACGCACAAATCACTTTCTATAACGAAAAACAACCTTGAATTAGTTGTGTAGCGTGTCTCATAAAGAAAAGTACTACTTTTCGTCATAGTTGGAAGATAGAAACAACAAAAAATCAAATGCGTGGAAAATGTCGAAATTGCATTTATAGGTTCAGAATTCCAGACTAATTTGTTGGAATTTAGGAACTGCTAGAAATGACAGTCTGCATTTTTACGTCACAACTTTATCCGGAAGGGGGCTGAAAAGGAAATGAAAGAGCGAAACATAAACATTGAGATGCAATTGTTTCCAACTTACTTCACAATGTGGCTTTTTGGGCCAGAAATCAATCAATATAATCGATTTATTGATCGAATATTGTTTGATGAAGTTATATTGCCTAAGGCATCCACATATTGAAAAATGAAATGAAGTGCTTCACAGTAATCCAAGATTAAATCGATTTATGGATATGGCTTTTACTGACAAGAATCAATCAATAATGATTTATCGATTATATTTTGTTTTATACAGTTAATATAGCCTTATGCCTATTGATTTTTGTTTGAAGCATTTTTTTTTGCCTAAGGCACCGATATATGGAAAAATAAGATAAAATACTTCACACTGGGCTGATATACAGCTTTTCGTGCCGTTAGCCAATCAATAAATTCGATTTTTTGTTGTTCGACGCAGTTCTATTGCTGAGACATATTAAGAAAACAAAATTACATTTCACATAAAAAAAATAAAGGCAAATTATGGAAACATAAAGTATTTCCCTCCATTTTAAGAAGGAAATGCTTTTTTATCCTCTCACATGTTCACAATCGGTTATAAAGCAAAATTTTAACATTCATCTGGTGCATTTCCTGCTCCAATGCCAAAAATTGCGCGCTCCATTACTAAATGTCTCATTCCTTGACATTTAAGCGTCGAATAAATATTGAAATACATAAGTATTCAAGCAACAACACAAGAAAAGTTTTGAAACAGAAGAATTTTGGATTTAAGCAACAACTAAAAAATCTCTCCGTTGTTTAGCAGGATCTGTGCATCCTTGTCAGACACGCTCCGCCCAATTACAGCGGCTATGCAAAAAAATGGGTTCGAAATGGAAAAGTTCAATTTAGGGAGTTTCTAAGGCAATTTAAAATTAACAAAAAAAATTGGGGGGAAATTCAGTTAAACCCCCCAGCCAATTCAGTTGCGCCTCCCCAAAATGGCCGCTCGGTTTGGCCCCCCAGGCAATTCAGTTGAGCACCCCACTTCAGGTGCCGGATAGGTAATTCAGATAAACACCCCACCAAATTCATTTAAGCCCCCCATAACTGAATATCCAATTCCCAACGCTTTATTAGCGTACGCAGCTAAACTTGTGTTTTTAGGATTTTGAATTTTATTTCACTTTTATTTTTTATTATCTTTTGTATGTTTATGTTATGTTTAGTTAAAATCAATTAGTATTATTAATATTTACCTAATTTTGTTGTTTACATACATTTTATCGTTTTATTACGTTTTCCTCATTTGAGTTATACACCATGGGGCATTTTTATTGATTAAACTATTTATTTTTTCTAAACTTGGCTAAAAGACTAAGAAATAACCGATAATAGGTCTGCTTAGAATTTTTATCGTACCTTTCGGTGTGAATTTGTAATTTACCTAAATTGTTCATATGGGGGGCATAACTGAATTAGATGGGGTGTTTAACTGAATTAGCTGGGGGGGGGGGTTTAACTGAAGTATTCGTATGGAGGGCATAACTGAATTATACGGGGGGTTTATCTGAAGAAGTTCCGGGTAGACTAGTTAAGCTCCCCATTTCAATTGCGGGGGGTTAAATTGAATTCAGATAAGCACCCCAGGATACATAATTCAGTTACGCCCCCCACCTGCGGAAGTTCACAAATTCGCATTGATTGGGGGGCCAAACCGAGCGTGGGGGGCCATACTAGGGTGAGGGGCTTAACTGAATTTTTCCCAAAAATTGTGCTATCCCTAAAGTTGGATGAGATAAATACAGTGGGTTTCGCAAGTTTCGGACTTTACACAAATTTTTGAGTTTTTAAATTAACATTTTCGAATTCAACAACCAAAATACCCCATAACTTATAAAATACATTTTTAAAGTTTGATTGAATGTTTAACTCAATTTCCGAAATTTTGATCGTTTCATGGTTATAAACGCACTTTAAAAAACGCTAGAAAAAACATTTTTTGTATAAGCTAAAAGAATTACACAAACGGTCCACTTTATCACTTTGTAAAAAAAATGTTACGGTAATTCAAAACTGCAAAATTCTGCCCATGAGAGAGTTCAAACGAAAACATATGGCTTTTCTAAATCCGCCTCTCAGATTTTCTTTTTGTTCCTGGTATTTCAACTTGTTTTCAGTTTACCTGTAACAAAACAAAGGAAATGCTAAAAGTGATTCACCGGAATCAAACGGTTACCTGACAACAATGCGGTACTGTTTTTGTATTTCGAGGCAGGAAATTCAGTGATTAAGATTTTGTTTGGATTCGGATATATTTTTTTAAATAAAAAAGTAGAGAACGATTTGGAAAACACGCACACGCACACGCACACGCACACGCACACGCACACGCACACGCACACGCACACGCACACGCACACGCACACGCACACGCACACGCACACGCACACGCACACGCACACGCACACGCACACGCACACGCACACGCACACGCACACGCACACGCACACGCACACGCACACGCACACGCACACGCACACGCACACGCACACGCACACGCACACGCACACGCACACGCACACGCACACGCACACGCACACGCACACGCACACGCACACGCACACGCACACGCACACGCACACGCACACGCACACGCACACGCACACGCACACGCACACGCACACGCACACGCACACGCACACGCACACGCACACGCACACGCACACGCACACGCACACGCACACGCACACGCACACGCACACGCACACGCACACGCACACGCACACGCACACGCACACGCACACGCACACGCACACGCACACGCACACGCACACGCACACGCACACGCACACGCACACGCACACGCACACGCACACGCACACGCACACGCACACGCACACGCACACGCACACGCACACGCACACGCACACGCACACGCACACGCACACGCACACGCACACGCACACGCACACGCACACGCACACGCACACGCACACGCACACGCACACGCACACGCACACGAAACCGACCAAGATGGCCCCGGAAGTCGTGCAGACCCCGTGGAGAGCCCTAGATGAAACTACAAATCCAAGTCAAGAAGTTTCCATCGCTAATTTCGTTTTCTTCAAGTTGTCGGATCTCGAAAACCTTTGCCTTAAGTGGGGATGACTTCTAGAACCAAGCGTCACAACACGTGCCACATGTTTTGTGAGATTTCGAAATTTATTGAACAACATCATGGGTATTTATAGCTTTAATCTTCTGATTTGAAATTCTTTGAAAATAAGAGTAGGTGTGAGAAAATTGAGGATTCTTGTAAATGAGGGGAAATTGGGAAACATACTAGATTGAGGGATTTCTATTTAACTATTTTAATCATTTTACTCTTATTTTCATAATTTAGGCACCAAACTAGGGTAAGGTAAGATGTTAGTGAGGTGGATTTACGCTACGGAATGTAACTGGGAGATTAGAATATTTTAGGATAAGGTAAGGGTAGGATAAGGCTAAGGTTAAAGATAAAATTAAGGTTAAGGTTTGAGGTAGTGTGTGAGTGTGTGAGTGTGTATGTGTGTGAGTGTGTGAGTGTGTGAGTGTGTGAGTGTGTGAGTGTGTGAGTGTGTGAGTGTGTGAGTGTGTGAGTGTGTGAGTGTGTGAGTGTGTGAGTGTGTGAGTGTGTGAGTGTGTGAGTGTGTGAGTGTGTGAGTGTGTGAGTGTGTGAGTGTGTGAGTGTGTGAATGTGTGAGTGTGTGAGTGTGTAAGTGTGTGAGGTTAGAATACGGAAATGGTTACTGTGAGCGTTTAAAGGTTAAGGTAACTGTTAAGGTGACGCATAAGGTAAAATTTTTAGTTTTTATTCTATCTATTTCCTGTTCTTCTGTCTCTGTTCCGCTCTGCTCACCCCATGTCGTTCTCATTCCGTCCGCCAAATCAGAGAACTTTGCCCATCTTCCGAGGTCATAAACGTAGCAATTAACCGTCTGAACGCTCGAAATGTTTCTTCGGTTCCGCCTGAGTCATCTAAGATCAGAAAACCGTGTGCGAGGTCGGACAAAGTCCATTTTCCGCCTTCCGTTCAAAAAAAAAGACACCACCAGGTCTCGTACAATGTTTACCCTCGGCCGAACAAGCTAGGAACAAAGGAAGGAGGTTTCTCCGTCAATTGATGGAAGATCGCCCCTAAACCAAAATCTCTGCTCTTATCATTTGTTCGTTGACCGGACGGCGAAAATAGGGCAGCTATTCTTCATTTCAATGATTTATTGCGCTTACGCCAACGCAGATAGGGGTGCAACTGTTGGTTTTTGAGAGTTTGCACTATAGCATCTCGTGAAAATAGTATTTTTCAAACTCATTTGCAGTTAAAAAAAACTTTTTAAAAAAAGTTACAAAGCCAGTAGTAAACATTTTTTTCGGATTGGTACTGTAGCATTGGGGCGCGCTTTGTGATAGGCGGCTAGCAGCACACTAAAATAAAAATACTGTAAATTTGTTTTTTGAGTTATTGGTTAAAAACATCGAAAAACCCGCAATATTGAATCGAAAAGGAAAAGGAAACCTATAAAAAGACGTTGGAAAGCAAACAGCCTACACATTTCAACGAGTGGGTACTGTAGCATTGGGGCGCGTTTTCTGCAATGCGAGCAGCAAGACAAAATATTGATTTTTCCATTCTTTTAACGAAAATAAAGACATAAACAAGTGGAAAATCGTAATTTTTGTTTTAGAAATTGAGAAAACATTAAAATCCGCTATATTCCGTATAAAAAAAAATAAAATTTTTGTAAGAAAACTACCACTTAACCAATTTTAACGCGGGTTTTGTAGCATTGGGGCGCGCTTTCTAATATTTGGGCCAACTTGTTTTTAAACGTTTATACCACAATCTAATTTAGTGTAAATAAAATTTTCAAAAAATGCATTATATATGAATTATTTAAAAAAATGCAAAAAAAAGAACATTAACATTGGGGCGCACTTTCCGCCATTTCTTGGGGCGAGAGAGTTTTGATTTTTTTTAAAGGATTCTCATTGATATCTGCTTGGTTTTCACTATTTTGCGAATTATTCCATTTATAGCATAATATCAGGTAAAATTTGCATTTGTACTAGCATAAATAAAATTATAAAAGTTCTTTCAACAGGTAGGAAATGTCAAAAAACCGCATTTTACAAGTGCAACTGAGTACTGTATAATTAGGGCGCACTTAATAATTAGGGCGCACTTACCTTGTTCTAAAAACTTGACACGTTTAAAAACATTACAGGAGTTTCTAAATATTCTTAAAATAAGTCAATAAGTAAAATTTTTACGTTTCTGCTATTTTCATTTTCTAACCGCGTCGCGAGCGCGCGCGTTGCAGGTAAAATCGAAAATCGACGCGTGCAGTCGCGTTGCGGTCCCCATGTCTGCGTCTCTTTACCCATTTATCTCTCGCTATTCACTCAAAAAGCAATTTGAGTCCTTCTTTTGTGAAACGCGACGCGACCGCACGCGTACCAGATAGAAGCGGCGCGTCGCGCGCGGTCGCGTCGCGGCTCCCACGTCTGCGTCTCTTTTTCCCTCCATCTCTCGCTGGATGTGCAGGTTGTATAAAACTCCGTGCATTATGCTTCTGGTCGAAATTCCGCGTTTCTTTGATCCCAACGTGCTTACAAATCCTGATAACTCGCTTAACTATCACTTTCTCTTTCCACATGACTCTTACCCGGACTCCACTCTGACTTGTGGTCTCTTTCGGTACTTTGCCCACCACAACCCCTCCCTATCTCTGCTTCATGAGCGTTCACTGTATTGCCAGCGATTTTCTTTCCCTCGCTGCCCGATTTCCGCCCCAAATCGTAGTCTAGTGGAGCCCTTGTTCGCCTCTTTTCCCTGATTATTGTTGACAGCTCACCCCCATCACTATCAACGGCTACACTATGAAAGCTCACTTTTTTAAAAGCCACCATCAGCTACAACTTCTCCTCGTCGTATCACCTTTTTCCGGTTCGCAAGTCGAACTTTGCCCCTTCTTTACGCCGTTCCGCAGCAGCAGCTGACAAGCGATGGGGGGCTGTTGCAGAACCACGTGTGATAACTGGTGCACTATCCCTTTGCGGCATTGAAAATAGCTTTATCATTTCGCTAGGATTCTGTCTCGGCGGAGAAAGAGAGATGTTCATTGATCAGGGAGGCATAGAGAGAGAGAGAGAGAGAGAGAGAGATAGAGAGAGAGCGAGAGAGATGTTTTAGTGACTCTCTGAAACGCAACCTTGTCCTCGGGCTCCAGCGTCTCTTTTCCGTCTCCACTTCCTCTTTCTTCTCTCGATCGTTGCCTCACTGTCTGTATCTCTATGACTTCCTCTCTCTCTCTCTCTCTCTCTCTCTCTCTCTCTCTCTCTCTCTCTCTCTCTCTCTCTCTCTGTCTGACTCTCTCTCTCTCTCTCTCTTTATTATTTCTTCAATCAAAAGACTCTAGTTCTCCCCTATTTATCTTCCGTATCCAGAAGACCACGATAAACACTGTCTGGTACACAAAAGGTCACCCTGTGATAGTGCGATTGCACGTTTTTTGACAGTTGATATTTTGCGTTAGCCCTTTTTCGTGGACAAATGGAGAGAACAGGAAGAAAGGAGAGAAACAGCGAAAAAAAAGGAAAAAGAGAGACAGACAATCAGAGACAGAGAGACAGAGAGACAGATATACTGAGATACTGAGATACTGAGATACTGAGATACTGAGAGACAGAGAGACAGAGAGACAGAGAGACAGAGAGACAGAGAGACAGAGAGACAGAGAGACAGAGAGACAGAGAGACAGAGAGACAGAGAGAAGGGATGGAGCGAGGGAGAGAAAGTCAACTGTGATAGCATCTCCATCTCTCTCTCTCTCTCTATCTCTCTCTCTCTCTCTTTCTCTGTCTCTCTCTCTCTCTCTATCTCTCTCTCTCTCTTTCTCTGTCTCTCTCTTTCTCTCTCTCTCTCTCTCTCTCTCTCTCTCTCTCTCTCTCTCTGACCTTTTGATCCTCACTTCCGTTGCCGATGTTTACGGTCACATTGTAGCAATTGCCTTGTGCGCTTATCGTCTCCTCCGTTAGAACAAATGCCTCGGCAACCATCGGAACTACCAGTCAATCAGGTCGTCTGTGTCCTTTGCCCCCTCCGATCACCTGGGCTACACTGGGGCCTCCGCCCAGCCCTCTCTGTCTCTTTCGGCTCTCCGTCGCCGAATGGTGGCCCACTTTATCTCTCAGACACGCGGTTCTAAACACTATTTACTCTACAAATAAACTCTCTTAAGAGAGGGTTGGACTCTTGTTCTCAACTTTTTTTCTCTTTTGCGTGGAAACGGCTGCAAACAAGGGGCAAAGTCGCACAAACACCGTATCAGAAAAGCTTTGTTTTGCAGTTTTTTCTTTGTTTAGTGATTTTTTTCGTGCACTCTAGCGTCATCTGAGCCAATATTTTGATGTTTTGCTGTTGAATTTCAGCGAACGATTCTCTAGAAGCACGTTTTATACAGACATTTCTCTTTATTTAGACCTTTAAATTGTAATTTCGCTCATAAAAATCCCTGAAAGCCTTCATATTCGGCAATTCTTTCAGAAAAGATGGCGGAATTCGGTTAATTTTATGAAAACCGTGCGCCACTTGCGATTTTACCAAAATTCGTGCAGCACTCCGCAATTGTGCCAAAAACCGTGCACTATTCGGCAGACCGTGCAGCAAACGGCACTTTTACGAAAAACCCCGCGGCAAACGGCAGTTGTAGCAAAAGTTGTAGTCCAAATCTGTTTTTGCCTGCAGTTCTCTCAATTAAGACCTTTAAACCTCCACTTTGTTCATTTATTTCTCCAAATGCCTTCGCATTCGGCATTTTTTCCCGAAATTGCTGCAAAATTCGGTTACTCTATTGAGAGCATGCATATGTTTGCAATTGCACCGAAAACCGCGTGCTAAATGGCAATTCTGCCAAAAACCGTGCACCTTTCTGCAGTTTCACCGTAAACCATGCGGCAAATGGCAGTTTTACCAAAACCCATGAGTAATGTTACGATTTTAAATGTTTTTCTTGTAATTTCTTATACAAAACTATTTTCATCAGTTTGAAATAGACTTTTCAAAATAAATCAAAACATTCAATTTACAGTTAACCGATATACAACTAAGCGATGAAAACATTTCCAATAATAATGATTCCAATAATAATTAGTTTAAACTTTGACAGTTTTACAACTATTGTTTGCTAAATTATAGCCTTAAGTACCTAACTGGCCCTAATTAGCATTAAATCAAAGATCAAACCATGACATGTTTTCCCGCGGGTTAGAAAAAACCGCCGCTTGTGGCCGAGGTGTGATTTGTGCGACAGAGAATTCGGTTTGTGATTGATAAAAACATCGATTTGACTTTAAAATAAACTACTATTTATTTGTTTTTTCATCATTTGTGAATAGTTTTTCCGTGACAAATCAATAATCACTTCACTCCAAATGTCGCTTGTAAAGACCCGGCGACATGGTGCATCAACGCGAAAGCAAATTCGTTTCAAATGAGTGTCAAATTGTGTTTTTCATGAAAATGACGTAAAATTGTAGTTTAAAGTAGAATTCAATTTAAAATAGATTTTTTTTCAGTTTACGTTGGGATTCATATAAAGGAAACAGTAAAATTCCTGTTTTTCGGTCACAAAAAAACAACGAAAAATTCCATTTTATTTTTTTCCGTATATCTTTGTGCCAAAGTTTCGCTGTTGTTTCTGAGTGTGTTTATGGGTGTGCTCTGCGATTGTACCATATAAGCACACTCGCAGAAAAATACAGTCACACATTGTGTGTGCGTGTGCGTGTGCGTGTGCGTGTGCGTGTGCGTGTGCGTGTGCGTGTGCGTGTGCGTGTGCGTGTGCGTGTGCGTGTGCGTGTGCGTGTGCGTGTGCGTGTGCGTGTGCGTGTGCGTGTGCGTGTGCGTGTGCGTGTGCGTGTGCGTGTGCGTGTGCGTGTGCGTGTGCGTGTGCGTGTGCGTGTGCGTGTGCGTGTGCGTGTGCGTGTGCGTGTGCGTGTGCGTGTGCGTGTGCGTGTGCGTGTGCGTGTGCGTGTGCGTGTGCGTGTGCGTGTGCGTGTGCGTGTGCGTGTGCGTGTGTGTGTGCGTGTGCGTGTGCGTGTGCGTGTGCGTGTGCGTGTGCGTGTGCGTGTGCGTGTGCGTGTGCGTGTGCGTGTGCGTGTGCGTGTGCGTGTGCGTGTGCGTGTGCGTGTGCGTGTGCGTGTGCGTGTGCGTGTGTGAGTGCGTGTGCGTGTGCGTGTGTGAGTGCGTGTGCGTGTGTGAGTGCGTGTGCGTGTGCGTGTGTGAGTGCGTGTGCGTGTGCGTGTGTGAGTGCGTGTGCGTGTGCGTGTGTGAGTGCGTGTGCGTGTGCGTGTGTGAGTGTGTCTCTATTTCTGTTTCTAGTCCTTTTTTCTCTCACTTTCCACGTACGCCCTGTTTTTGTTTATTCCGCCATTTGTCTTATCTCTCGCCGCCTATCAGCCCCAATCCGACCTTCGCCCCTCTAATTATGACGGCCCCTTCACTTCCCCTGTGTCATTTTGTGTTCCAGTTCTATGAACTTCTCAAAAACCACAGTTTTTCTCTCCGAAACTTCTTCTCTCTCATTCGATTAGCATCAAACCTGTTTCACGATTTACTGCTTATCAAGTTCAAGAACACGTGGTGATTTGAGATAAAACCATACTACAAGAAAAGATGTGCACTTTCAGCACTATCACACAGCACAATGTAACGATTTC
Source organism: Oscheius myriophilus (assembly GCA_964057215.1). Classification (NCBI taxonomy): domain Eukaryota; kingdom Metazoa; phylum Nematoda; class Chromadorea; order Rhabditida; family Rhabditidae; genus Oscheius; species Oscheius myriophilus. The sequence goes on from OZ059906.1 coordinate 25,130,999, forward strand.
GATGTTTTTGGCATTTATTTTGATTTTAATTTGCACTGAGCCATCTTCGGTCGATGAAAAGTGCATGTAGCGGATATTTGTTCGCAAGGTGTAGCAGGTTTGGCGGCGGGCGGACTGCAAAGAACGGCCAGGTGATGTCAGCGACGGCAGTGACCGGCGCGCTGTAAACGAAGGAACGGAGGGTTGTGTTCGCCCACCCAGGGAGATTAATTAATTAATTTAATTGATTAAAAATACACTTTAAAAAGAGGTATGGCGATAAAAACCGAGATTTTGATATATGGAGAGAGAGGGAGAGAGAGAGAGAGAGAGAGAGAGATAGAGACAGAGACAGAGACAGAGACAGAGACTGAGACAGAGACAGAGACAGAGACAGAGACAGAGACAGAGACAGAGACAGAGACAGAGACAGAGACAGAGACAGAGACAGAGACAGAGACAGAGACAGAGACAGAGACAGAGACAGAGACAGAGACAGAGACTGAGACAGAGACAGAGACAGAGACAGAGACAGAGACAGAGACAGAGACAGAGACAGAGACAGAGACAGAGACTGAGACAGAGACAGAGACAGAGACAGAGACAGAGACAGAGACAGAGACAGAGACAGAGACAGAGACAGAGACAGAGACAGAGACAGAGACAGAGACAGAGACAGAGACAGAGACAGAGACAGAGACAGAGACAGAGACAGAGACAGAGACAGAGACAGAGACAGAGACAGAGACAGAGACAGAGACAGAGACAGAGACAGAGACAGAGACAGAGACAGAGACAGAGACAGAGACAGAGACAGAGACAGAGACAGAGACAGAGACAGAGACAGAGACAGAGACAGAGACAGAGACAGAGACAGAGACAGAGACAGAGACAGAGACAGAGACAGAGACAGAGACAGAGACAGAGACAGAGACAGAGACAGAGACAGAGACAGAGACAGAGACAGAGACAGAGACACTCCCTCTCTGCTCTCTCTTACACTCTAACTCTCACTTTCTCTAATCATGTTTTCGTATCTTCGCCGCACAAACACATAGTGGCGCACAATGTTTGTCACATTTTCTGTGCTCTGTAGCCCGTCTTCAAATTCGGATACAATTTTCTTCAGTTTTACTTTTTATTATCGCTATTTAGGAACAATTTTAATCAAAAAGGTCTCAGATGGTGCCTTTAGAGCACAAAAATCCCTTCATTTGACCGTTTTAGTGGTGAAAAACGCGATAGTAAGGCGATAAACTGATATATTGCGTTGGTTTCGCTTTTTTCATTGTGTGTTCTCGAGCAATGGTGATAAGAGTTTGTAATGAATCTCTCTCTCTCTCTCTCTCTCTCTCTCTCTCTCTCTCTCTCTCTCTCTCTCGGAAGATCCGATTTTCGCCCGCGCGGTCTACATAGTGCCCACAAATAGTTCAAGACATATTGATTTAGGCGCTGAGCCCCCCGCACCGTAGCTTCCATTCATAATGCCGAAATGCCCTTTGTGTTGCATGTAAATATGTATCATTTATCGATTTTTCACCTTTACTTTCTATAGTTTCTTTTAAAACGCCCTTGTTTCCCTGAAATCAGTGATATCTCGATTGTAAACTCCACAGATCGCCTTCTGCTGCTCCCGATAGCCGCATCCATAACCAATAACCTGTTGGCGGGTGCTGTTTTCACGGCCGCCATCGCTATCTGTTTCCCTTATCGCCTTGCCAAGGGACTGTTCGTCGCCGAGTCTTTTCGACGACGCTTTTATCCAACTACGGTCTGGGTGGCTCCCGCAAAATCTCATTTACTGCAGTGTTATCGTTATAAATTCCATTTTTCCATGGAATATGCCCATCATCTGTTTCAGTTATATACCTTTAAGTCAAAAAATAACTTATTTTGTGTTACATCCGATAACTTCTGCAAATAAGCCACGTAGATGCAAGTTTTTCGGTCAAAATCCCATTTATTGCATGGAATTTGAATTTGATTCGCATTTTTTTTTGATTTACAGGAACCGATGCAAATTGCCGCACGGTTTTAAGCAAGTTATACACTTTTCCGCAAGGTTCACTATTTTGAAAGTATTTTAATTGGCTAGGCTGACCTTTATGAATTTCCAAGGTGTTTCCGAGAATGAATAAAACCAGACATCGTCTTTCGTCAGTTAAAAAAACCTACTCTGTCAACTTTTTTTTCATTAATTTAAATGCAAAAACTTAACTTACCGCAAAGTAAACATAATAGTAAAAGTAAACTAATAAAAATATTTTGCTGTTCAGAATACGGCACAATGCGTTGATGATAGGTCCCATCGCGAAGACTTAAAACTTGATTGTATAACTATGCGGTGCATAAATAATTTTCGAAAATGTCAAATATTACTTAAATAAATTCGTGTTTTTATGTGTTTCCCCCGATATACCAACACTTCCCTTTGTTAACAAGTTATTTACGTCGATTAATATTTATTGCTTACCAAAACCTCCGTCACAACTTGTTTACCCCGTCCTTTTCCCCGTTTTCCTCGAGGGGAAGGCAGACAGCTGCCACTGCCAGTTGGCCCTCGCTGTTATCACTACTCCTAGGTGGTCATCTGTGTATTATACACTATTGTACTCTATTTAAACTTTGTTTCGTAGTCTGGCAACATGTTTTTCTGTAGTTCTTTTCACTCTGCTCTTGGGTGGGCGAAGGGCAGGCCGCTCTCTCTCTCTCTCTCTCTCTCTCTCTCTCTCTCTCTCTCTCTCTCTCTCTCTCTCTCTGTCTCTCATTTCTCCCTATAAATACCTCTTTCAGCCATGAAACTGGACGAAGAGGACGCTCGCGAAGGCGTCTCCGACCGCCCGGACACCACAGCCTGCCTCGTCTGTGGAGACGTCGCCACCGGCAGACACTACGGCGCGATCGCCTGCAACGGCTGCAAAGGTTGGTTACAGTATGCCTATTACTGTAGCTTAGCTTGTCAAAATGGTTACGGTTTCTCTTCGGTCACTGTATTTTTGTGACAGTCGCCTGTCAACAAGAGCTCTCGCTAATTCGCTTGATTGTGGCCTTGGTCTTTCTGCTTTTCTGGTTTCTTTGATACTAATCGCCGTTTTTAGGTTTCTTCCGGCGCACGATTCGCAGAGGGTACTCCTACGAATGCCGGTTCGAAAGCAGATGCGATATTTCCAAACGTACGTTAGGGAAATCGATAAATTTGCGACAAAAACGATAAATTGGGTGGTAAACTTTGAGATATTCGGTCTAAAATCAACGAAAACTGTTGTTGATTTCGGTTTTTAAACGTATATAATTTCCTGGGTCCCGTGAAGGGTTAGAAATTCCCCGAAAATCGGTGATTTTGGATTTTGCCGCTGGCAGACCTTTAAATATTAGCTAAATTGCAATTTTAAAGGTCTAGAATACTTTGGGTCCCGCAACGAATGGAAATACCACCGTTTTTAAAGGTCTATAGCTACCAGAAATCGATAGAGTTCGAAGCGGGAAATTTTGAAATTTCTCGTAAAATCAGCTGAAACTGTAGTTTGTATTGTATTTTAAAGGTCTAAGTACCCTGACTCCGTAAAAAATGTGAAAAAAAAAGTTTCATGAGATTACGGTAACTCGTGTTTTGACTTTCGACAGTCCTTCAATTCGATTTAAATGTTTTGTGTTTCTAGCGTTCTTTGGGTCCCGCAACGAAAAAAAACTACAAATAATTTCATTTTTAAAGGTCCATTTGTTTCATGGGTCCCTCAACGATTCAGAAAACTCCTTTCACTTACAGTAACTATTCGGAAAACCTTTAAAATCTTGTTTTTCGATTCAGCAGTAGAAACGTATCGAAAACATTACCTGTGTGGGACAAAGTCCTCTGCGATAACCTGCAAATTTGTGATCTTCGAACACTTTTGTGCGCAAAAATACCCGTTTGGCTGTTATTTTTATTACTTATTTACTGATAAGACAGTCAGCCGGCTGGCAACATGACGTGGAGTTTGTGTCGAAGCGTGTTAGGTAATAGCGGCCGAAGGTTACCATGCCGCTTGGCGGCCTTTTAAGACGGCCTTCGGTTCTTTGTATGGCGCGCGGCAAATTTGGCCTGTTTGTTTTCGGTGGAAAACAATGCAGTTTACTGAAGATTATGGGGTGACTCAACCACTCGGATGGCGGAAAAACTTCCTCTGCCAGCCGGTTGTCAATATTTACCGCTTTTGTTGTAATGTTTACTCCTTTTCAACCGGGATTCCTTCTGTTTTCAGACAATCGCGCCGTCTGCCGATTTTGTCGCTACACGAGATGTATAAATGCGGGGATGCGGGAAGAACAGGTTCAGGTAAATTTTGGATTTTCTGGTGGACAATGGGATCTGGCAGCCGTTGGCCGCTTCTTGTTTAGTCTGGAAGCCTCAGGCCGCCTCTAATAGCTCTTAGCGTCATCAGTCCGCTTCTAGCGGATCCTGTAAAACTGAGGCCGCCTTGAACGAATTATGGCAGCCCAGGCCACTCATAGTGAATCGTGGCAACCTCAGGGCGCTTCTAATGAAGAATAGCAGCCTGTGGCCCGCTTCTTGCATATTCTCGAAGCCGCATGCAGCTTTTAATACTTTCTGGTAGCCGCAGGCCGCTTCTAACGGATCGTCACAGCCTCAGCCCGCTTCTTGCCAGTTTGCCAGAGGCTTATGACAGCCTTAGACCACTTGGAATGAGGCTGCCAACCTCCGGCCGCTTCTAACGAATTCTTCAAGCCTTAGACCGCTTCTAACGGTGGCAGCCGCAGGCCGCTCCTAATGAATCCTGACGCCTCCGGCCGGGTTGAACGAATGTTGGCAGCCTCAGGCCGCTTCGTTGGCTTTTAGGCCTCTTCTAAGGGATCCTGACACTATCAGGCCGCTTCAAAAATTGGTAGGCCTTTTCTAACGGAGCTGGCAGCCTCTGGCCGCTTCTAAGCGGATCCTGGCAGCGTCAGGCCGCTTCAGAGTTTTTGAGGCTTCTCCAAACGAATACTGGCGACCACAGGCCGTTTCTAACGGATCCTGGCAGCCTTAGGCCGCTTCCTTTCCCCCTTTTCAAAACAAAGTCTATTTTTCAGAACGAACGCGACGTGATCGGAAAGCGGAATCGGACGAACAGCGTCACTTCGGTCAAGGCCCGTCCCATGTCTCTGAAACGGCACCAGAGCAGCGAAGAAGGGTGGGTTTTGGAGATTCTGGCAGGCTCAGACCGCTTCTACTACAATTTTTACCAACCTCAGGCCGCTCTAGGCTATAACAATGAAGCTACTTTTTCAGTTCTCCCAAAAGAGCCTCTCCCGAGCTGCCTCTTCTCTCCGGCGATGATCCCTGGTCCCACCCGGATCTTATCGTAGACGAATTGTTGCGCTCAGAATCGATGATCCACAATCTTACGGATACCGTAATCCGGCAAACGGGCGGCATGGAGTACAGTACGAAACCGGAACCGGTAGGGATTCTGGGGTTACAGTAATAAATTTCGCTTCAGGAGCCTGCCTCGCCTGTGCCGGGCACGCGCACTGCCATGCTCAACGACGTGTTCCGGTCGTTGCAGAGCCAACTGTTGTTGGTCATCGAGTGGGCCAAGACACTGAAGCCGTTTTTGGAACTTCCCACGGATGATCAAGTGAGTTGGCAGGCTAAGGCCGCTTAGCGGTTTGATAAAATCGCTTTTGGGCAACCTAAGGCCGCGGAAAGTCCGATTAGAAGACTCAGACTAGCTGACATACTCCGAATTTATCCTAGCAGCCTCAACCAAAGCATAGGCCGTTTCGATTGGGATATCCTCATGCCGCTTCTAATGAATCCTGGTAACCTCAGGCCGCTTCCAGTAAAACTCAATAACATCAGGCCGCTTCTATTGAATCATAGCAACCTCAGGCCGCTTCTCGTGAACCTTGTCAATCTTAGGTCGCTTTTTGCGATTGATTGCATCATTAGGCCACTCCTCAGCCGCTTTTTGGCAACCTTCGTCCGCTTGTCATCCCGCACACAGATTCTGGTACCTTCAGATCCCTATTTTTAGTGTTATGTCGCTAATACAATACAGCCCTTAGATACCTATTGACACAACCATATATATGACTGACGGTAACATTTGGCCGCTTGGACGCACTCAGGCCGCTTCCGCGCTCCTTACTCATGCCATCCTCAGGCCGCTTTTAGTTTCATTTTACCATCATTAGTCCTGTTTTAGCGAGTAAACGTAATCACCAGATGCTGGTTAAAAACTTTAATTTTTGTATAAATCGGTGCAATAATTTTTTTAAATGTTTTAAATACCGTAATAGTGTTTGTTACTAACATATAAGTCAATATTAGTTGTACAAAAAAGAATGTCACCGACCGGGATCGAACCCTGGTCGTGTGGGTGGCAATCTGACTGGGTGGTCCAGGGTAAACGGGCCGAACGGGCCGGGCCGACTAAAATTTTGAAAACGGCCCGGCCCGGCCCGTGAGAACCCCGGTTTTAAAAAATTAACGGTATTCGGTCATTTTCGCGCCCTTTTACGGGAATCTTGGTTGTTTTTTTAAAAGTCATTTTTGTTATTTTCAGACCGCCCTGTTGAAAAACTTTGCCGCTCAGCACGTTGTCCTCTGTCTCGCCTACCGTTCCAAAGGCGATCCGGACTTTTTACGCCTGCTCAACGATAGCTTAATTCCCAGGTCGAATAAATGCAACTACGATTCTCACGGGTTAGTCTCTCTCTCTTTCTCTCTCTCTCTCTCTCTCTCTCTCTCTCTCTCTCTGCCTCTCTTTCTCCCTCTCTCTCTCTCTCTCTGCCTCACGTTCTCCCTCTCTCAAACCCCTCTTTTTCAGCTACTACTTCCTGCGAGACTGTGAAAAAGTCATGGACCAGTTGGTCTCCCCCATGCGATTCCTCGAAATGGACGATGCGGAATTCGTCTCCCTTAAGGCTTGTATCCTTTTTAACCCCGGTTTGTGCAGTCCTTTAATCGGAGTATACGGTAGTTTACAGTAGCTAAAGGACTGTGTTCGCAGACGGTGATGAAAGTTCTCGACACGAGGAGACGGATCTTCTCCGGGCTGGAGAGCTACGTGAGGCGGAAGAAGCCTACGGAGACCACGAGAATAGGAGATCTCACCTTTTTCATCCTCTCTCCTCTCAATGTGAGTGCCTCTCTCCCTATCTCTCTGTCCGTATCTCTGCCTCACAAAAAGGTCTCTTTTAGTCCCTCGCCAACTCAGTGAGTGAGGACATCCTGGTCACCAAGCTCTCCGGAGCGGTAAAACTCGACATTCTGATGGAGGAGCTCATCCTGGCCGACGCCACAGCCGAGCCCGAGTGCATCCCCCAAACTACGCAGAACGGTGGGTCCTGGAACGAAAGCAAGGATACTTTAGTTTTGCAGGTTGCGCCTCTCAGGGTATGCCCATTCCGCAGCAGGACAGCAATTTACAGCAGAACTGTGGCTACGATCTGTACGGGAGCACACCGGTCCCTGATTCGTGAGTTTTCCTTCTTGAGTTTGTCAATTTTTGCGCGGTTTCCTGTTCTGCTAAGTTTGTTATGAATTTTGTCGATTGCTGCACGGTTTTCGGTAGAATATGCCGACGGTCGCACGGTTTTCCGTTAAAACTTGCATTTTACCGCACAGTTTTCGGCCAAATCTGCCGTTTGCCGCATGTTTTTCGGTAGAATTTGCCGTTTTCTGCACAGTTTTTCCTTAAAATTGCCGTTTTCAGCGAAATCTGCCGTTTGCCGCAGGGTTATCCGTTTGATGTATGGCTTTTGCTGCGCTGTTTTCGGTAGAATATGCCGTTTTCGGTAGAATATTTCGGTAAAATTACGGTTTACCGCACGGTTTTTGGTCGGCTGATTGCCGCACGGTTTTGGGTGGAATTTGCCTTTTTCCGCATAGGTTTTAAGGAAAATTTCCAATTTTCGCACTGTTTTTTATACTAATAATCTCCGTTTTTAGCTCGTCCCTGAACGACGTTTTCGACTTCGACTCGTTCCCCTCCATCTCCAACCATAATAATAACCTCTTCGACAAGTGAGTTCCTCCTCTTTCGCGAATAAAAACCAACGCCTTTCCAGTTCACGCTCCAGTTCCCCTGTGCTGGGAATGATGGGCGCTGGCAGCCTCATGTGGTCGAGTCCTCTGGCCGACTCTTCTCCCGGCTACATGCCGAATGGCATAGGATTCTAGTCTCCCTCCCCTCTCTCTATATTCTGATGTATGATGTATATTCCTTGCGTTGATCTGTGTAAATGCATCTGTTTTATCTTCCGGCCACCCATCTCAACCCCATTTTGCTCAGTGCGTTGTGCCTTCATGTTGCCGTTTGAGATTAGAAATCCGGAGTTTTATTTATTGTCACGGGTAGTTGTGCTCTTAGCAGCTAGGTTTGTGCCATATAGTTGGTGATAAATCATTTATTCTACAGCCATGATTTTAATTACAGGAAGACATGGGATTGTTTGTGGAAATCAAAACTTTTAAGAGATCTTTGCCCTTGATTTTGTTTGTGGAACCATCTCTTGAAACTCCCTGAAAACCTTTTTCGAAAATTAGACTACCTGTATGTCTAACCCACGTAGAATACATCATGAAAATTTTACACAGTCTTATTTATTCATCAGAAAATATGCAGTTCAAAAAATAGTAGCTGGCGCATTTGTTGTGCCAAATATTTTGTTTTGTTTTAAAGAGACCATCAGAGGCGTTTCTCAATGAAAATGAGCCGTGTGCGCCATTTCAATTTAAAAGTTTCATCCAACACCGCTCAACAAACGGTTTTTCTCAAAATGCCAAGGCTTCATTAGCATATGATTTGCATGAGTGTAAAAATCCCCCTGTGATCCCTTTAACCCAATATTAGCGTAAATTTTACTTTAAACACAGTCCGTTCAAAAAGTATACGTTTTTTTTCTTCAAAACGGTCAACATTGACGATATATTTTTCCTCGACCAACCTCGATAAGTGGGGAACCCCCGGCGGGGATAAACACATTTTCGTGATTTGTTTTCAACGATTAACCGTGTTTTTTGCTTTACCAGGAGGGTACGCGCACCCTCCTGGGTCGCGGCCTTCGGCCGCTCAGTTAGGCGGCCTGCGGCCGCAATGGCCTACGGCCACTCATTACTCGGCCTTCGGCCTTGAAACCTGCGTGAAGCACGTGAAGCTCGGCCTACGGCCGACTTCACCCTCCCCTCGGGGGGAAACGAACGCGTGAACTTCAGACACACAGACAAACACGTTAGCGTTTTATTATAAGGGATCAAAACACTATAAATCTAATGTTTTAATGCAATTTTAAATTAAATTGTAAAAATTCAATGTGTAAGCTTTAAAATAATCTAATAATGCGTTTATTCCCTCCGGGATTAAATTTATCCCCACATATCGAAGTGGGTCTAAATTTATCCCCTGTGAGGATAAATTTATTCCTTAGGAAAATCTCTTCCGGGGATAAATATCTATAGCTGTCGCCAAATTGAAATCGTGCCAATAAAATTAGAATGTTCAAGTGATGCTCTGTTGATGTGGGAAATTCATAGTCTAATTAGTGTCAACAGAGCATGCTTTGCATGTTTCCGCGATTAGCAGAAGATTTCGGTTTGGCGACAGCTATATGCATACGGGTCCAGGTAGATTCAGCATGCAAAAAATGTTTTCGGCAGCGTGTGTCACAAAATCACCTTTGTATATACTACTCGCCCATAGATTTTGGCCGGAAATATAGGCATAGCATAGTTTTCCTTCATAAACAATGGACATTTACGCAAGAAGTGAAATTGTAAATCTGTCATGGTTTACGCTAATTTAATTAGCCTAATTAGCTTAGATTCGCTTGTTGTTTATACTTTTCGGTCATGGACTATATGTTTATGCAAAATTTCGAGAGAGAAAAATGTTCAACATAACTGGTTCCAGTTTGTTAAATCAGTTGTTTCCGGTCAGAAAAACGACGACAAACAAGTCATTTAAATTTTCTAGGTTAAAACAACATTGTTTGATCGCTTTGACTGGAATTGTAATACAGACAACAAAAAAACTCGTTGTTACGGAGTGTTTTAAAGATTTATTAGGCGCAGTGTTTGCAACTTCAAATTTCGAATCATGAGGTTCATTTTCGCTCTTGTTTTGGTTAGGAGATCGGCTAGAAGTATTCTAAAAATCGTTTTTCACTGGCTCTGAAGCCGTTCGTATCAAATTACGAAAAAAAAACACAACAACTTCATTCATGTTTTTGTGGCGTTTATGTATCGTAAGGTGAAAGTAAGGGCCCATCATATCAGAACAGTACACAAGGGATTCACAGCAACTTCATTATGTGGCAAGGATAACTCAAATATCAAATCCCAGGCGGTTGCCTCCAGAACCAAAGACACCTCAATTAGAAGCCTTCGTAGGTCCACAGAATCACCACATCAGCAAGCACACAGAATAGTTCCCCACATCCGAGCGAGTAAGAGACGGAGGGAGAGAGAGAGACGGAGCAGAGGTAACCAGCGGTTGGAGACGGCGGTCTCAGTCGAGTTCGGTGACCTCCTCGTTGGAAGTCGATGCGACCGACGGAGTAGACGGTCGATACGACCGGGCCAGCTGAGGCGGCCGGGCCGGCCGGGCCGACCGAGGCGGCCGAGGCAGCCGAGGCTGCCGGCCCTGAGCGTCTGCCTCGGGGCAGGGATTTGGCCACCTGCCGCGGGGTCCGCCTCACGGCGTCTCCCGCCTCCTTACAGGCGGCCAACGGTATGTAAAGCCATAAAAAGTTAATTCAGATAAAATTTATTTTCAGATGTTACCCCAGCTTTTCTCAAAATTTAAAGTGGACTAAAATATGGTTAGTAGTTTATTTTCGTTATTTGCGGTACCATTCAGCCTTCTAGGCCATTTTATCTTGCTGGTCGGGGACATCGACCCAAAGAGATGGCGCTGATATTCGTCGACAAGGACAGTCTCTTACAGTCTCCTATAATGCTTCGCACAGGTATGAATATCAGTTTTGTGCTGTTCTTTCTTGTTTCTATCGTTCAAAGCTTCAGGGGTAAGGTGTTTAAAGAAGTAAATTATTGATTTCAAGACGACGAAACGATGAGTGCTTCAAATGAAAAAATCAATTGTACTGGTAGGACGAATGGACACTACGTGATGGGATGCAACTCGAAGTATACTCTTTGCTTAAATGTGGGCAGTTTTAAAATTCTTCCAACCATTTTTGTACAAATTTTGTAATTTCAGAATGAGTCCATTCGTTTGTATTGTGGTCCAGGAGAATACTACAACGCAGCCGAAGCTAAATGTGGCAGTGAAAACATTAGAGAGTGCAAATACTTAAAGGCATACGAGAATGTTCTGCTGTCTGCCAAGTGAGTTTTTCTTTCTTTTTTTTTTAGTTGCGCATTATATTCGGCCGCAGACCCCTTCAACTTTAAGTATAGTCTGTGTCCGAACAACAAATGGCCTTCCTGTAATTTCGCACAAAAAGAAACATTGCTCAGACGCTATTTTGTCTGGTTTTTCTGCGCTCTCCTAAGAAAGCGCACTCCCTCGCTCGTCCACAATTGGCGCCCTTTCTGATCTACTCGAATCGCGGCGGGACCAGATACCTATAATCCTTTAACTTAAAGAAGACGAGAAATGTTGAAAGTGGAAAATAGGCCGAAATAGGCTACTTTGGTCTGTAAATATTCGATAATTTGCTTTTTTAATTATTAATTAACCTAAAATAGCACTAAAGAACCACCTAAAGCTGCATTTTCATAAATCAAACTAATACTGCCGAATCGAAAGTTTGAAAATTTTGCATTTGCGCTGTTCGGTGGAGCGCGTTTACCGTCATGTTCTTCAAAAACCTCATTTTTAAAATCAAATTACAAAAATGTGCAATTGTAGATCTTTGATTTTTTGCTTTTAAACACTGTATACATGAATAATAAACAATAATCAAAAAATAAAATACGCGGATCGATAGTGTGTAAGCTGCACTGTGCAATTATCCCAAATCAGCCAAAAAGTGCATTCCATTTGAAGCTGTTTATTTTGGTGGATAATTAATTCTTGTTAGTTTTTATGTTTTCTATAAGCGTAAAACAGTTCTCTAAACCAGGTTTATTAGCAAAATGAACAGTTTGAAGATGTTTCACGGAAATATGGCGTTCTAAAGTAGATAGACGCTGCTTAAAAAACGTTGGCCGTCCCTGCCGACCAAAGTCCACCGAAGCCGAACGCCCCCGACGCCGCCCCCGAACGCGGCAGTCGGGGAACACAGGAGGCGGCTGGCACGGCCGCAAGGCTTGGCCGCGCCAGCCCGGCCCGGGAGTGACTCTCCCTCCCATCGTCTCGGCCTCGTTCCGCTCCCTCAGCGTCCCGCCATCATCACCTTCGTCCCTCTTCCTCGCCCATCCGGAGATACTAAAGAAGAAGAAAGGAGCTCTGTATTCATGTCACCAAATAAACGTAATTGAGCAAACCCCACTTGTGTTCTGTATAAGAGAGAAACTTATATACGAACCAACGAAAATGTGCAATTGTAGATTTTTTATTTTTTGTTTTCATATGTTTGAAAATGCCGTTCTTTACCAGAATAAACAATAAAATCGTGCGGATCGCCTCTGGTAATAATTTTATAGGCAAAAACGGGCAAAAAACCTAATTTTCACTGTGAAAATATTTTGCAAAACTAACATTGCCATCGTTTTCTCCGTCTCAATTTAGGTCATAGTTTGTGGTTTAAAATAGAAAAAAAGGGTATTCGGGCGCGCGCGGTTTAAAAACCAAAATTTCTTAATAAATCGGGCTGCCATCGCGGCGCCGCCTTTGCGGCCCCTACCTTTAAGGTGCCAAAGGGGCAGTTGTTATTCGGACACCGACTATAAGCGGACGTTAAACATTCTTCTATTGCGAAACCCTAAAACTCTACGTTTTCTATGACTCTATCCTAAGGCTTTTATTCCGTTGTTGACTTTTTTTTAACCTAAAGCACTTACTTCAAAGGTGATGCCAAACGGTTCACGGGGAACCGAGATATAGCTTATCGTGCCAAGAACCCATAAATGAAAACGATATATTGATTGATTTTTCATCGGGTATCTTCTATTCCCTAATGCCATAACATATTAAAGGGCGAGTAAGGGGGGTTTTCATTTCATTTTGGTTGGGATACGGTCGGAAATTTGCAAATTTACTATGCTAAATTGCCTCGCACCCTACGATTTCCAGAGCTATCTCATCCAATTAGAATGCGATTCGGCTCATTAGCATGCCTTGTAAAAGCCGGGCACGAAGGCGTTGTGTCCATCCGCACAATCTGCGGATGGTCGGTCCTTTTTGGCGGCTTTGGAGCGGATTTTCTCGAAAACGTTGAATTTGCGACCCAAAGTTATATAAATTTTCATGATCAGCAAATTTTTCTCTCTTAATTTAGCCAAAGTTGTAAAACCCGCCTTACTCTCCCTTTAAAATATAAGCTCAAACGGTTCACGGAGAGCTGAAAAATGATGCGTGATTACATACATAGAGACGGACATTAGCGCTATGCATTATTTAGATGGTTAGTGCCAAAAATGTCAACAAAAAATTACCAAGCGAAACGAAAAAAAAAAATGTCAACAACAAAAAAACGAGAAAAAAAACACTTGTACATAACACGATTTCCCACGCCAGAAAAACTGCTTGAAAATCGATTTTTCGAGATTTTCGACCTTTCACTTAAAACTTCAGATTAGAAAACTCCGAATTTCTTAAAACTTGTGTTTCTTAAAACGAATTTCTTAAAACTTGTAAATTTCTAACACTTTGGGCCCGAGTCACTTTTGGGTCCCGGCTTACTGTAGGTGTCCCTTAGTTACGTTAATTATTCAAAATTATCAGAATCACTTTTAAGTTTAAGTCAGCTTTTGAACATTTTATTTGAAAATCAAATCAAATTGACTAATACAGGCTGCACGGGAAAAAGTTTTTGAACATTACTGAAAAATTTTCCTTTTTTGGGATGTTTTGGGGAATAACGCACAACGTTTCTTTTAAGACAATAAAAATCTGAGGGTATTAAAGTTTTCAAAAAAGTTTCCAAAAGGTTGACCCCACGCCGAGTTTCCCGTTTTTAAAACCTTTCAAGAAAAAAACCCAAAACATCCCAAAAGAGGCAAATTTTTATGTTTTTGTCCGAAAACTTTTTTCGCGTTCAGTTTTGCGGTTTTGGATGGAGGTGTTTCTGGAAATTAAATTTGCTACAAAAGGGCTAACAAAAAAATATGAAATTGATTCGCATTATTTTGAAAATCGGCAGTAGGCTTTTTCGGATGCCGGGGTGGTCTTAAAGGGATTGTTAGGGGCCTTTTTATGCTACAGTACCCCCACGGTAATAAAAACCAACGCGGACCTGCGGTTACGATTGCCCGCGACTACTCCTTTGGGATTTGTTGAATTGATTTGGCTGCGAGAATCAAACCTCTCGCTGAGAGACGCAGACAGAACGAGAAACGCCGCTGAGAGCCTTTTTCCACAGCCCACTCGGCTACCACTTATATTTTTATGCATTTTCATATATTTTACGGCAGTTATTTAGCGTGTAATTATTTTAAATAGTGTAAAAACCGAAAACGATTAAAATACACTTTTGAGAGCTAAAATTAAAACCGGGCTTGGAATTTTGCAAAGAAAATTTTGGCCAAGTGCCAGCTTGCCGATTTGCGCACACTTTTCTGTAAACACCGCGACGTCGCCTCTGCGCATGGCCGTTGGCTGAAAGCCGTTGGAACAAAATTTTTCACTTATTCATCGTTAAAATACTTTTTTATCGGATACGTGCATAAAAAATTGGCATGGAATCCTGAAATAATAAATTATGAATAATCAAATAGAATAAACTTGCAAAAGGCCCCTGACGGTCCCTTTAAGCATTGTTCGCATTATATTTGATCGTCTCTACCAGAATGAATTTGATTCAGATGTACTGGGTGGGAGGATGGATTCTATTCGGAAGGATGCTCGCGTTTCTTTTTTAGTTGCATAAACGGTCAATACACTTCGGTTTGCTGAAACTCTGTTATCTCTAAAAAAAACATTTAAGATGATGTGTGGAAATAAAGACCAACGTTATGATGAGATGACAGCTAAATGCACAAGTCCGGAAAGTGTGGAAATGTGTAATATGAAGGTGCGACCATTGCAAACTGAAGAAATTATCAAACCAGGTAAGGAATACGTTTGCCAATATCATTTTGAGGTGTTGTTGATATCGATTGCACCGAATTGCAAAATGCGCACTTCGTCGTTGGATGCAGCCAAAGATACAGATGGTGCAAATGGGTTAGTTTTTTAAGATGTTTTTTTTGCAATTACCTATAGGGCATTTCCAAAACTGAGAGAAGGAAAAGGGGATTTTCCTAAAGGACTAGGTACAATGGGTCCCGCCGCGATAGTCTAATCGTCTGCGCACTCCTCTGTTAAAGTGCTATTTCGCATATTTTATTGATATTCACTTCGATGTTTCAAATCGTCAATGGTTAAAAACCAAGTAAATCCAGGGTCATTCAAAAGTCGTCGTCTCAAGATTGGAAATGAAAACAACACCAAAAATAAAAGTTCTTTCCTAAAACTGAAGAAATCAAAAACAGTCAGGAGTTGATTGGTGATGACCTAAATTAAAATCTTTTTATAGGGCCAGGGCACAGAATATAAATGCCCAACGAGGAATATTTCAACCCAGAAATTGGTCAGTGCGGACCTAAGGAAGCCAATATTGTCTGTAGAAACGAGGATTACCACAAAACCACTGTGTTTCCTGGAATGTGAGTAAAACGCAGCAGTAAAACGCAACTTTTGAGACTAACTATGAAAAATATTTTTTGTTTCAGCTGTCATAGCATCGGAGACGGCTATACAACAGTCAAGAAGTGTACACGTCGTTACTACGAATGTTTTTGGGGAACTGTATCTGCTGAAGTGAGATTGTTTGAAAACATCTCAAATTGTTCGTTTTCAGAAGCAATGCAAGCGGGGCTTTGTCTTTGATAAATGGGAAAAAAGGGGCACATATCCAAGTGAACAAGCTGGCTGCACCACGTTAAGCAAGATTTTCAATGCTCAGTAATGAACTTGAGTTTGTGTTGATAACTATGAAAAGCCTTTTTGTTAGGGACCGCAGAGGTAGCCGCGGCGGGATGATTCGTAATGGTAAGAAAATATGGTTTTCAATGCTCGCGCGCGTATTTTTTTCTTTCCGATTATTTTAGAAAAGATTACGGGGTTAAACTGCATGAGAAAACCGATGGAACTGCTCTTTTGGCAAACTATTGATTGCATCTTGCCAAAAACCGCTGTTTTTGGAGAATTTTGACCATTTCTCACGAACCATAGCGATAGCATGCATTCTCAGAGCATTTTTCTTTACAGTACAACCATTTGAGTAAAATAAAAAAATAAAATCAAAAATTCGTCCTTGCACAAAAAAATTACAATCGATTATGTTGTTTGTAGCATTCCTATTCAAGTATGGAGGCATGTGCAGCATACTTTTGGCTTTCTCTCAGTTCTCTGAAGTGTTTTTATTGTTTTAAAACAAGAAACTTTGAAAAATAACATTTAGGGTACTCATACGCCATCCGTATTCAACCACTACTTGTATGCGTTTTTGCACTTTGGTCGATTATGTGAGATACAGACGCGTAGCACTCAATATTGTTATATTTTCCGATAATTTGGATTTTTTTCCTTTATTTTAATAAGGAATATAGAAAATTTCATCCTTGCCGTCGCTCGCAAATTAATTTTAAATATACAAATTTATACAAAATTGGCGACTTTCCGCGCTCTATTGCCAAATACCGTATCCAGGGCCTTTTTGAAAACGGCCTTTTAAAACTGTATTTTTATTATTTCTGAGATAATTTTGGTACCAAAAATACGAGAGAAATATGAAAAACCAATTTAAAACATATAAACATGTACATTCTCTCACACAGATGGATTCCGCATTCAGGCAGAAAGTATGTCCGTTGTTTAGCAGAGCCTGTGCCCGGTCAGACAGACCCCGCCCAACCACGGCGACAATGCAAAAATCGGATTCAAATTCGGGCATTCAAAGCGGAATATCTCGCTTCGTTTTGGATGAAATTTCAAACTGTAAAAAGGAAAAGTTTAAGTTAGGAACTTATCTTGCGATATATCGGAATTAAAAATCCAAAAATATATTTATAAAATTTGGTCTGCGGTCCCTACTTTTTGTGTCAGCTGTCATCTAAATATGCAATGGAGGAGTGGGGTTTCTTTATCACTCTTTTGGTTTGCACCCCACCTTTCATTTCCAAGGGCCAGAAGGGTGTTGCGGCGGGGGAGCGACGGGAGGGTACCTAGGGCGGTCGGGACCCGCTCTGGCGCAAAGTGCCAGAGGGATCTAAAATGAGCCGCATGCCGCGAAATCGATCAGCCGAAGGCCGTGAAAACCAATTGAGGCGGCCGAAGGCCCGCGAACCCAGGAGTGAGGACCGTCGTAACTCCTTGTAGTAAATAACAGACAATAAATAGAAGGAAAGACATATAGGAACAGAGAGACAGAAGAAACAAAAAACACTGAAATGTCCGGAAAATGTTGTAATCCATAGTGTTTGGAAAAAATCACAAATTTTTTTGTTGTTGAAAATGTTGAAGTCCTCGCCATTTTTATATATTGTTAAGCTTGTTGGTCTATTGTAATTGTTTTGTTCGTAATCTTGGAACAATAACTAGTATGATCAATAGAAAAGTGCGCGAACGCCATTTTCTGCCAGAAATATCTCTTAGCTGACTTCTTGATTAGAATAGGAAGTCTAGGCGTTATTTGAGATTAGAAATCCGGAGTTTTATTTATTCTCACGGGTAGTTGTGCTCATAGCAGCTAGGTTTGTGCCATAGTTGGTGATAAATGATTTATTCGACACCCATGATTATAATTACAGAAAGGCATGTGGTTTTGTAAAATAGTTATCACTTTCAAAGACTGGAAGTTCGTATTTCTATACCGGATCTCCTTCAGTCGAGGAGAGAGGTGGTCTGAGCCACCGGAGGAGACTTTCCACCGACAGAGGTGGAGGAAGAAGAGGCAGAGGGAGGCACGATGGGCTGAGGAGCGGAGGAGAAGTCGATCAGATCGGCACAGGGCACGTCGGGCACGGGGAGGGTCTGAAAAGGGGGGAGTTACACAGCGTTTTCCTGAATGGTGAAGTTCCAGCGATTAATTTTAAAACTGCAATTATGTACGGTATTTAGCTTGTTACCCGCGCATTTCGAAAAAAAAACCCCCGGAATTCGCGCCCCAATGACAAAGTCGGAGCCGTGAGCGTTAGATAAGAAAAGGGCAAATTCTCTTTAAAAGACTTTTTGGAATCTGCCAAATTCATAATAATTTAGGTATTTATGATCCAACGACACGTCAAATATAGGCTTAATAAGAAACCTTTAAAACTTTCAAGTTGACAGCCGCGTCACTCTCATTATCGCAAAACTGTTTTGCCAATAAATTTCGATTAAAAACATTTTTAAACCGAGATACTCAACAAAAAACACTTCTAAAATTAAATTTTCTACCGTACCCCAGCGTAAAATAGCGTAATCCGGAACTAAAAAATCACATTTCCCCAAAAAGTTTACTTTTCAGCCGCTTTCAAAAATACCGCTAGTTTTCGCACGTTTTAGTGGGCTTAAATCTACAAGAGCAATCCAAAAATGTTCACTCACACCAGGAAAATTGTACAGTAATTTTTATCTTAACATGCAAAAGAGTTATTCCGTTGCCGGGAATCGAACCCGGGCCTTATGGGTGAGAGCCATAAATCCTAACCACTAGACCACAACGGACATGTCGCTTGCGGGTCGGCGCCGCCTTATAACAGAAGCGCGGCGGCTGCTCAATCTAACTACTTATCCCTCTCTATCTTTCTCTTACTTCGTCGTTCTCCTGCTCAATTTCCGCATTGCTGTTGCTGCTGCCAGCCGTGCGTTCGTGGCTGCTCATGTCTTCGTCGGAGTCGTTCAGCGCCAGTTCCACCAAGAGGCCGAGATTGTTGACGTGGGCGTTCTTGCTGACAACACGGACCGCCTTAAATAATGGAAAGTGACGAGGAAGTCGCTGTGACAAAAGAAGAAAGAAGAGATGCGTCGCGTCTCAAAATGGCAAGGCGGCAAAATGAGCGCGGTTCTACTCTTTTTGTTTGTGGCGGCGAATCAATGGCAGCAGAGTCGAGTAAACACACTGCCACGCCAGCAGTAAACTCGCTCAGGCGATGATCAAAACAGGGTGAAGGACGGTAGGCAGACAATACGAACAACGGGGGATTTCACGAAATTGCACAGAAATTTCGATGTGCACGAAAGAACACGTCAAAAATCCGACTTGATGACGGAAAAGCGCCACAAAGCGGGTGTGAAGTGTACCAAACCTTCTCCCAACCGAAGATGAGCGACAGCTTTGTGACGAGGTCCGTCTTTTCGTTTCCTCCTTTGGGCACGAGGTCCTCCGTGGTCGTTGTAGCGTCAGCCGTCGACTTCAGCCGGTAGATGGATCCAGCATTGCCCAGGTAGTTGGGAAGAGGGACTGCGGTCTCTTCGAAACGAGGCGCCGTCTGAAAATGAGAGTTTTTGAGAGAGAGAGAGAGAGAGAGAGAGAGAGAGAGAGAGAGAGAGATACAGATAAACGGAGGATAGAGAGACACAGACAGAGACCGCTAGAGAAAG